>VZRS01010121.1:3144-297590 GCA_013398055.1 Ifrita kowaldi | reverse complement strand
ATCATGACAGCAAGTGCCACATCCACAGGTTTTGAACACTTCCAGAGATGGAGCCTCCACCACCTTCCTGGGCAGCTGTGCCAGGGCTGGACAGCCCTTTCCAGGAAGAAACTTTTCCTAATATTCAACTTAAACCTCCCTAGCACAACTTGAGGCCGTTCCCTCTCCTCCTGTCCCTGTTCCCTGGGAGCAGGGCCCGAACCCCCCCGGCTGCCCCCTCCTGTCAGGGAGTTGTGCAGAGCCACAAGGTCCCCCTGAGCCTCCTTTGCTCCAGGCTGAGCCCGGCACAGATCCCCAGGAGCAGGGCTGTGCCTGTCCCCAGGCGTGCAGGGCTGATGCCCACGGAGCCCCTGGGCTCCTGCTGCTGCAGAACACCCAGCACGGGACAGGCAGAGCACTGAACTGCTTCCCAAAGCCAGGGCTGAATCCAGCAGCCTCCAGGGAGAGCAGGAATGCTGGAGCACACCAGCTCTGAGAGATGTCAGAGTACCAAGAGGCTTTTGATATATATTTAATTGTTAAACTCAAAGAAAGCCCGAAAGCAACCCGAGGTGAAGAACGGAGATGAGAGATTCAGCTCGGAGAACTCTGAGAAATGCCAAGGACTGCACATCTTCCCCCACCGAGTCCTTCAGACAGCACTTCAAACATGGAACTGAAATCTTGAAGTGGAAGGAGCTCTGCCAGAGCTGGGCAAGGTGTGCAGCCTGGGAAGCTCCGAGCCTTCACAGCTGGGGAAGAGGCAGGATCAGCAGGGATGTTTTCAAAGCACACCAGGATGAAAAGATAAAATAAGAAGAGAAGCAGAGCAGAGCCACAGGGAGGTAATGCTTGTCCCAGGTCTGGTTGTGGGAACTCGGGCTGCACATCAGGAGGAATTTCTTTCCTGAGTGGCCCAGCACTGGCACAGGCTGCCCAGGGAGGTGGTGGAGGCACCAGCCCTGGAAGCTTCAAACAACGAGCAGACACTCTGTGATCTGGCTCAGGGGACGCAGTGGTATCGGTCAAAGGTTGGACTTGATGTCCTTGGAGGTGTTTTCCAACCTTAATTATTCTAATTAAACCCTAATTATGATGCCCCCTCCCTTCCCTCCTCACTGCTCTGCAGCACATACACACAGAAAATAAAGTTCACCTGAAATGCTGGGATCTTTTTCTAGACAAATTTTACAGTAAAAATTGAACTGCATCAATTCTTGTCGTCTATTTTTTTTTCACTAATGAAGCTTTTCCTCTGAAACTCAGACAATAAAATAATTCTGCTGTTGAGCAACACTCCTCATTTACAGTTCTCAAAACATTGATGGAATTCATCAGAGTATTTCCCAACATCAAAAAAGTGCTTTGAACCAACTCCCACAAACCCCAAACAAGCAGGGTCAAACAGAAGCAGCAATCCAGGCAGCAGAGCCAACAAAGCAGGAAAAACGACCAGCTTTGAGGGGACCCTTCCCTCCCTCTGCCCAGACAGCTGCCAAGGTCTGATCCTGGTCAAGGCCAGGCTGGATGGGGCTTGGAACAAGCTGGGATAGTGGGAGGTGTGCACTGAGGCCAGGAGCAAAGGGAAGGAACTTCTTTGGTGCTGTGGAGATGGGAAGAACTCCAGGAGAAAGAAGATGATGCATTATATTAAAATATATTTCCCTGAAAGCTCGGGATCTCTTGTTGAGAATATCAATAGCAGAAACCATCCTTCTGAGAACACCACAACGCTGGGGTGGAGAGGGAAGCTGGGATCACAGAAATCCTGACAGATCTGTCCCCACACTCTGCTCCTCCCTCCCTCTTGGAGCTGCGGGACAAACAAACAGGGGATGCCACCTTTGTTTAAGGGAGAAGCAGCTCTATGGTGCCTTCAGGAAATACATATTAAAATTTAATCCTCATAAATATCTTTTACAGCTTGCAGCACTAATTACATTGAATTCATTTAGTTCTGAGACCGTTAAATAAAGTTTTTCATTGATTTACAGATTACAGGTTGATATATCACAGCAAAGCTCCTTCCTGTTTTATTACGCCCCTAGAAGCCTTTTCAAAAATATTATTCAGTCCAAAATCAATAGTTACACTTGCAAAGGGAAAAAATAGCGATGTGGAAAGGTTCCCAAAGGGAAGCTTTAACCCTGGGGTGAATCTTACCCAGAGCACCAAGAAAACATCCCAGTCATGAAAAATGGGACGTACGGAACTGGAAATACCTGACCAAAACATCTCCAATTTGCACCTTCTCCTCGTTTCATTCCCCACAGTAACTTTTCTCCCATAAAGAAGATGATAAATCGCTCCAGGGCTTTGCATTTCCAAACCAGAACACACCCCAGGTTTCTGGTTGTTGGATTTGTCCCCATTTTGATGGGGTTTTAAACAGTTCTCAACTAAGAGTGGATTAGTTTGGAGAAGCATGACATTTCCCAGAGAAAGGGGGAAATCTCTCCAACATGATAATTATGTGGGAAAGAACGCATCTCCCAAATCAGGCCTCAAGGAGAGCAGCTCTGTGCGACAGCTCGGAGCAGTGCAGGAGCTGGTGAGTCATCAGTCGGCTTGGAGATGCTCAAGAATGACTAATTTGAATTTTAAAAGTGAAAATAAAAGGTTACATGCTTGGGGATGCAGGCCACAGGCAGCTCCGAGGAGATCTGGCAGATGAGAGGGAAGGAAGGAAACAATTCCTGCCGGAGATTACAGGGAGGGCATTTTTCCTTGCCAGGGAAGGTCCCTGGGCTATGCATCCCTCAGCTCCAGCCCCGCTTCCAGGCTCATCCATGGATGCTCTAATCCTGCTGCAATCTCACAGCAATCAATAACCACGGATGAGAAAATCACAGCATTTTGCACTGATGCTTCTATGGATTCACCCCTGAACAGGGGCAGTGGCTGCACACGGAGGGACAGGACAGGGCAATGGCTTCCCAGGGCTAGATGGGATATTGGGATGGAATTACTCCCTGTGAGGCATCTCCCCCAAGCCTTCCTCTGCTGCACATCCTCAGGCCTTTCTCAGTCCTTCAGCTTCCAAACAATAACGCAGATATCCTTCACAGCTTTAAGAATGTGATTAAGAAAAGGTAACTCACAAACACTGAAGTTTCAGAGCGTATAACTTTCCTGCCATGAGAGTATTTAAATTGCATTTTGCTGCCTATGATGGATCTGTCACCCCAGGAGCAGCAGAGCTCCTGAGCTGGGCTCTGGGAATATTAAAGAAGCTCTGCCACAGGTTCATATATTTCAATCTCCCATGTCTCGCTGGGCAGGCATTGCCAGGGCTGGCAGCTAAGTGGGTAAAAAATTAGCTATTTATTTATTCCCTCTCCCTGTATGCTCCCAGTAGGACTATCACAGTCACAGGGGCTGGGACTGAATCTAATAACAGCTCCTCTGATGGTGTTAACTGACTTTTCCTGGGAGAAAAGTGGGAGGTTCTGAACTGACATTTTTATTTGTTAACCCCTGCTCGTGTCCTCACCTCCTCCTGGTGCCCCCAGATTCCAGCACCCCACGAGGGCTGTGGGATGCACCTGCCATGGCTGGAGAGAGCTGGTGCCCTGCTGAGCCCTGTTCAAGGAATCCCAGACTGGTTTGGGATGGCAGGGACATGAAAGATCATCCAAAGCCACCCCTGCCATGGCAGGGACACCTTCCACTGTCCCAGGCTGCTCCAAGCCCCGTCCAGCCTGGCCTTGGACACTGCCAGGGATCCAGGGGCAGCCACAGCTGCTCTGGGCACCCTGTGCCAGGGCCTGCCCACCCTCCCAGGGAACAATTCCTGCCCAATATCCCATCCATCCCTGCCCTCTGGCCGTGGAAAGCCATTCCCTGTGTCCATCCCTTGTCCCCTCACACGTCCCTCGCCAGCTCTCCTGTTTACCAGCCCAGAGCAGGGCAGATGCTGCTGTTCCTTCCTTTCTTCTTGCTCCACCACAAAGGTTGGACTTGATCTTGGAGGTCTTTTCCAACCTTAATGATTCTGTGATTCCACAAAAACCAGGTCAGTGCGTTCTCATTAATGAGCTCATTTGGGCTCACTGACCCCTCGATGCACTTTGCAGCTTGAACATAAAATGTTACTATAAATAAGAATGTAACCGATTTTCCCTACCCAGGGACGAGCGTTCCCACCTTGCAGGATTATTATTCACTGCAGCTCAGCCCAGCCTGACGAGGAAATGTTATTCCAACTCGCATGATAATGAAGGTTTTTCTTTACCTGAACCCACTTCAGAAAGAACAGTATCAAAAATGGCACTTTTCATCTCAGCTGTGTTCTGCCAGAAAATGTGTGCTCCAAACCCCTATAAAAACAGCTCACTTGAAATTAAATCAGTTGCTTCCTACTGTACTGCGTGCCCAAGGCATGAGTTTGCTTTAAAGATGACAGCACATGATGGCCCTGCCCCGTCCCACGGCCACAGCAGCTCACCAGGGCTGCGCTCACAGCATTCCTCATAAAAATTCCTGTTCCTTTAAAATTCCTGGGTGCATCCAGATACTGATCCCACCTGGAGAGCTGGGACTCCAGGGTCTGGCCAGCACCCAGCTGCTCCACTCCAGGCTGGAGAGGGAGAGGGCACAGCCTGAATGGAGAACCAGCAGCTTGTCACTGTCACCACTGTGCAGCCCCTGGGTCACGGCTCCCCACAGGCAGCAAGAATCAGTCCCTGGAGAGGCCTTCCTCAGCTGAGGCTTCCCAAGCTCTATGAACAACCACATTTAAGTTGTTCCTGTTTGCTTTTGTGGATGATTTAACCCTCCTGAAGCAGCAGTTCCCGGGTGGGAAGAAGTGGAGCTCCCCCATTGCACTGCAGAGCGTTGGAACCCGGCTCTGGCCGTTCTCTCTACCACTGGTAAACACATTTTAGGAGACAAATCAAGCCTGGTTCCTCACCCACATGCACTGCTGGTGGAAGGGATCACAGGGATCAGCAGCGTTGGGAAAGACCTCCAAGATCATCAAGTGCCACCTCGGACCAGCCACTAAACCCCATCCCACAGCTCCCTGCACCTGTTCTGTGAACACTCCCAGGGATGACCTGAGATGAAAGGCACTGCAGGAACGTGTGGGCTTAGAAATCATCTCCAACATTCTGAAATATGTAACATGAATATGTGATGCATGAAGAGCAGCAGATAGATCCCAGATCGGCTCACTGCCCACACCTATCACTGAAAATACCGGTGTGGATGCAAACCTCGTGTGTAACCACACACAGCCACAGCACACAACTGAAGTAATCAGGGCTGGTAGCTCAGCAGCATCCTCGAGGGAAGGGGTTTATAACTTCACCATCTACCAGAGACTTTGAAACTTCCTCCTGAATCATCTCCCTCTGAAGTTTCCTCTCCCTGTCACTGTGGTGAACATTTCAAAGCAGACGTTACGCTTTCATTTCAATTATTCTCTTTTTCTCCCCTCTGTTTTTCAGGGAAATGTCAGTTTTCTCCTCAGAACGGTTTATTTTATGGTTTCAGATAAGCTTTTAGGGATATTATAGGGCTGCTAGTCTGGAGCAGGCTCATCACACCCTCCCCAGTGTTTGATGCTGCCCTACTTTGAGGCTGTCTTACACAGACTATATTAAGCACACACATGCAAAAATGTTCTCTGTAATGTCTGGGTGCCTTGGAACGAAACAAGTGGTGAAACAATTCCAAACAGGGCGCACGTTTCAGACTGACAAAATTATCCCCATCAGCTGGGGCAAGAAACCTCAAATTATCTCATTGATTAAAATCACATCCTTCCTCCTGCTGATCAAACGGATAATGCACCTTATTTATTTGAAAACAACCAACTCAGCTAAGTAGTACCTGCTGGAATTGAGCTCTCAAGATGAAATTAATGCCATTTGCTGTTTGAAACAGGAAAAGGTGCATGTGAAATACCTGTCTGGGGATGCAGAAGGAACACTTAACTTGGAATTCATAAATCCTTTCCTGACACCAGCAAGCTCACCAGAAAGCTCTTGGTAAATTCCTTTAAATTTAAATCTTAAGAGCTTTAAAAATACAAAGCAAAACTTCAGTGGTCTTCAGGTACCAAAGAGGCACCTCAATATCTAAATACCACAGAGCAGCTGTGGCTGCCCCTGCCTCCCTGGAAATGTCCAAGGCCAGGCTGGACAGGGCTGGGAGCAGCGTGGGACCGTGGAAGGTGTCCCTGCCCATGGCAGGGGTGGGACAGGTGGTCTTTGAGGTCCCTCCCAACCCAAAACATCCTGGGAGTCCAAGATTCTGTGATTCTTCCCTTGAGAGAGCAGCCCAGAGGATGGAAACCAACTTCACCCTCAGAAGAACCAAGTTCCCCAGCCTTGGCTACACAGGATTTGATCCCCTCTCTCCAGCTCAAGAGCAACAACAGAGATTTTGCCATTCTAAAAGTCAAGAACACTGAAAGTTTCTGACAGCAGCAATTCAGTCTTTCAGCTTAATGGAGGAAATGGGGGAAAAGAAGCACAACCAAGGACTGGTTGCTATAAAATTCTGTAGAGCAAATGTCATAGAGTAATTAAAAAGAAGGGAGGATTTCTGTGAACCTGAATGAATAATGAGGAAGGGAGCTACTGTTGAAGTGACACTGCTTAATAATCTCTTTGTAAAAACAGAGAAAAGTTGCGTTCAGGGGAATTATTTTTTAATTATTTTGAATTGGTAGTTGGAAAATGAAAGGAAAATGGGTGCTTGTGCTGTTAAACTGTGCTAATGTACAAGGCTCCTGAACAAAAAGGCTTCTCATTTAAAATACTTGCAATACAGTGCCATTACTTATCAGCTGGAATGCATTTTGTGCTGCCATTCTCTTTGGGAACACCATTGTTCGTGAATTGGGAAATTAAGAGCCAGATCCATGAATTGCTGGGCTCTCTCCTCCTACAGGAGCAGGTCCCAGGGCTTCCCTGGCCTTTGTGTAATGCTCCACACAGAGCTGCGTTTGTCATCTGGACCATCACATGCATCCTCTGCCCCACCAACATGAGCTGGAAAAAATGAACTGCTGGTGGGAAATGGAAGAACTTTGTTCTTTTTATAACATTGCTTTCAGAGCAGGAATCAAGCACAACAGCGGGCCTCAGAGAGGAGGAAAGCCAGAAAGGCCAGAGAGGCTTTTCCTCCAGAAGTCTGCAATCAAATCCTGCTTTAAGTAAGAGCTGCCCTTCCTGTCAGTCCCCGGGAGAGGCAGCGAGGCCGTGTCCTGGGGCCAGGGAGGTGGCAGCGTGTGCTGCCACTGCCACCCCTCTGGAGAAAGCAAAGGGCTTTTCACACCTAGGGCAGCTGCCAGGAGAGGCAGCAGCGAGACTGGGGCTGGGATGGGCTCAGTGGTGTCAAATTTGTCTGGTGCAGACACCTTCCCTGAGGGACCTTCCCTGGAGCTGGGGACGCGGGAGGTGAGGCCTGTGCCACGCAGGGACCCAGAGCCATCCTCCCACCAAAGGGGCAACACCATCCTTCCAAAGGGGGAACACCATCCTTCCAAAGGGGGGGAACACCGTCCTTCCAAAGGGGGGGAACACCCTCCCACCAAAGGGGGGAACACCATCCCACCAAAGGGGGGAACACCATCCCACCAAAGGGGGGGAACACCCTCCCACCAAAGGGGGGAACACTGTCCTTCCAAAGGGGGGAACACCGTCCTTCCAAAGGGGGGGAACACCATCCCTCCAAAGGGAGGAACACCGTCCTTCCAAAGGGGGAACATCCTCCCACCAAAGGGGGGAACACCGTCCTTCCAAAGGGGGGGAACACCGTCCCTCCAAAGGGGGGGAACACCGTCCTTCCAAAGCCAGGAAAAGCACACGTGGGGAGAAGCCCTTGTTCCTGCTGCTTGGCTCCAGAGCACTGGCAAGGGGCTGGGCCGTGAGCCCAGCACCCCAGGGACCCCCAGCAGTGGGAGCCTGGGCCTCAAGGCACCCGAGAGAGAGAAAAGCAGGGTCTGCCTGCTGGTAATGCTGGGATTTGCTCAGTAAGAGGCACCTTCCCACACCCCTCCTTCAGAGCCACGATTAATTCGGATCATGCAGGCCGTGCCCAGCCTAAGCACTGGAGTCAAGCAGCTCAAGTGGGCTTTCCTTGATCCGGCACCTCAGTGCACATCCCATCCAAACACACTTGATTTTATTAATGTCACAGGGCAAAAGGGGGATGCAACTCCAGGAGCAGCCAGGAAAACACCTCAGAGCCAGTGACTGCAGCACGGAGCTGCTCCCTCCCAGCCCTGCTCCCAAATTTGCTCTTTTCTCAGCAAATTGAACGTCTGAAACCCAAAGCTGAGCCTCTCCTCCCTGTCAGATGCACTTCTTCCCCCTGCACTAAATTATAGATGTTAGACAATTCTGAGATAGGAGTGTTAATTATTAATAGGAATTACCTGAATTGATTTGCAATTACTGAATATTATTTTCTATTACATTGCAATAAGACTGCAGGAATTCCATTGCATCCAAAATGAGGACCATCAATTCCCATTAAGACACATGCAAACTGAACACATTATATCTCTGTTGAAGCCAATGATTTCCATTAATTCCCATTTGGAATGGGCTGGAGTGACTTGATGGTCCGTCCCCATTCTGGGCTCTGCTGTGGCAGGGCCAGACCCCAGCTGCCATCACCTGCTCCACCTAAAACCCCTCTATTGACCAGCACAATTCCCTGCAGAGCAGCTCCCATGACCTCTGTCCCCACATGGGATCCCTTTCCCAAAACTTGGCCCATAAAATTTGACACATTGGATTCCTTCCTCCTGATTAGCAAAAAAAGAGATGGAAAAATGTCCCTCCAGTGCCTTTCCAAATGCTTTTCTCATCAGAGACACTCCAACAGGTGCTCAGCACGACTCAGTCATTCCCTGCGTGGATATTTCTGCTTTGTGACTGTAACAGAGCATGTTACTCAACACTAAAATAGTCATTTTTTCTAAACTTTCTGCAGGAAAGTAAACATTGGATGTAAACAGGTTTTTTCCATCGTCTTGAAGTGGGAAAAGACACAAACAGGGCCTTTTTCTACTGAGCAGGCCACATAAATCACACACAGGTGGTAGAGCAGAAATATCCAGATGGTTATTCTTTTCTGGTAACATTTTTTTTTTCCCCCTACTGCTTGTGATTCTCATTTCTAAGCATTATTTTAATTTTTGAAGGGCTCTTTCAACATAAATTGGATGGAATACACAGGCCAGCATCCCAAAGACAAAGTTAATAGATTAAAGCCCAAATAAAGTGAAAATCCTCCCCCAAAATGCAGTGGCAGAAATCTCCAGTCTGGCTACAGCAGGTAGCTTTTCAATAAATAAACATTATTATTGCTGATAAAAATGCGATGTTATCTCCAGCTCAGCCAGTCCCTGTGGCATCAGAGAGCATCAATAAAAGCAACAGCTCCTGTCAGGGTGAGTCCTTGTCCTCAGAGAGGATCCCAGAGGATCCGGGAGAGAACTTCTCCCTCCAGGTGCCACATCCATGGGTGGGACAGCCCCAGAGTCACAGCCCTGCCCCAGAACCCTTTCACTGCTCACACTCGGCTTCTCCTCCCTCCATCAGCCCTTGACCAATTCTTTCCCTCTCCCTGTGTAGGAGGAAGAGTTTTATAATATCCCTGCGCAGATGGGTGGGATCTGCATGTCCTGTTCCAGCTCCCTGGGAGGTGCCTGCGCTGGGAAAAGGGGCGGATACAGGACAAGGAATTGTGCTGACCTGGGATTATTCCCTCATCCTCATTTGGCACCCCCTTGTCTCTCAGGTCAGAGCCCTTCCCTGTAAACACCAGTAAATGCCTGATTTTTACATTTTTGGTGACTTTGGATAGTTACCAGTCATTTGGGATAATGGTTTGATGAACTTGAAGATCTCAACTTGCATCTCCTTCAATCTGACCAACCCTGACCCAATCCAGGAAAACTGGAGGGAACACTCAAACCCGGGGCAGTGAAGGAAAAGGGAAAGTGAAAGGAGCTACACTGAGAAGCACCTTGAAGGCAAACAGCCAAAGGAAAGGTGATAAATAAATAAAATAAACAAATAAATAAATGAATGCTGTTGAATTGCTCTGAGCAGGGGACAGACAGTCAGGTTTGTTGGAGCAGCTGTTCCTGGATGCAGGATTCCCGTTCTGTTAAGCCTGGCAGGTTGTTCATGGAAACAAAGATTGAATCCGCACGGAGAGGTCGGGGCTGAACACACCAAGTCCAGACTCCTCCCCAGGGAGGAGTGACTGGCACTGAACTGAATTAAATTCTGGTGATAGGGGGAAGCAATAAAGCAGCAGTGACCCAGGGACAAGGGCTCAGTGGCAGATGCAGAGCCTGGGAGGGCACGAGGAAGGCCCACGAGGAGGCACAACAGAATCAAGTGCAAAACCTCAAAAATTTAAAGAGATGTAGTGGAGAAACGGAAACCCCCTGAACCCATTCTGTGTGCTACCCTAAAAACCTACAGAGTTGGAATTCCTGGGAGAGCAGGCACTACACACAAGGTGGGAGATTCATTTACAGATTTGAGACCTCTATTCTACAGAAATCCAACATCTTTTCCCACAATGCACTAAACCCAGTAACTTTTCAAATCCCTTAGAAAAACATCGCTTTCTGCTACAGAAAGTTTCAGTCAAGTCAGGCCTTAGTGATCATCTAACCTTGAGAAATTGCATCTTTTTTTTGGATGGACTGTAATAACTTCTGAGTGACATATCTGATCCACTCAGAAATGTCTGGGAATTAAGCAGGCATCAGTAGGCAGAGTCCAATTGATTTTGGAGAAAGCCAGGAAAGAGCAGAGTAAATGAGGCACATATTACTCTCTTTATCTGGTTAGCAGATTAATTTCCTCCAGCATCTCTGTAATCATTTATAAATAGCTGATGGCAGCTTTAGAAAATAAAAAGAAAAGAAAAATCAGTTCAAATTGACATCTCAAAGCCTCGCTGCCCATGGAGAGAAACTTAATGGGATCACAGCACGGGTTGAGGGCTGTGGGGAGCCCGGCTGGCGCTGCTCTCACAGAATCATTGCAGGGGGAAAGGATCTCCAGATCATCCAGTCCAACCTTGGGAGCTGATCCACCAGTTCCTTTTGGGGGAACTGAGCTCACTGGGGCATCCAGCAAGAATCCAGAGGCACCTCCCTGGGAGCCCAGGGCTGTTGCCCCAGAGCAGCAGCACAGAGAGCCCAGGCCCACCCTGGGGTCCTTAAATTGCTCTTTGAGAGAGCTGTGAGTACAGTCCATGAGAAACAGGCAGTGTCTGCTTCTGTTTCCTCATACAATCCGCATTGCCCAGTGGAATTGCAGAGTTTGCCTTTCCCTGCTCTGACAGAGACCTTTTCTGGGCAGTTTTATTCCTCAGCAAAAAGAAATAACTCTGAAATGCTCTCTGGCTGCCTGATGTGAATTAACCCTTGAGACGAAGCATCTGTTCATGCAACATTAAAGTTACACCGCACATGAAATGCTTCTTGCAGGGAGTGATGAAGCACCAGGAGCCTTCCCCTCCACACTGCTGACAAACATCCAGCATTCAGTGCTGCTATCACTCAAGCTGACTCTCAGACGGTTTCCTGCCACAGGAGTGCGTTATTCCAAAGGGGCACCAACTTGCATGGAGATTCCCTATTTTACAGCAGAGATCCAGTGCCACACCAGTGAAAGGAGTTCCACTTTTTGAGATTCTTGGTCGCAACTGCACCTTCCCAGAGCTCCCCTCCCACCTAATGCTGATCATTAACACATTATTTATTTCTTATTTACCATTTGCCCTCATGAATCCACGTTCTCTGAGCAACCTGGAGCTCATCTCACTGGCTTTGCTGGCAGAAGGCTCTCTCTCAGAACCCAGATGTCTCTTAAATACTAGGAATCATCTACTAATGGCTTTATGGGGTTAATTAACTGTTTCTTTTTCGAGATAACAGAATTTGCAATGAGGAACATTATCTTTAGTGCTACCTCTGCAAATGGAGAATGCAGGATAATTGGTACTGCCTTGTATTGCCCATTATGCACAAAATTAAGGCAGGGAATTTACACACAGTGATTACCATTGGTATTTTATTACCTCCCATTCTTATAATGGATTGCAACTCATACCATGGATGTACAGGAAAACTGCTTTCTGTCTTTTCCTAAAGTGAGGATTCTGCTGCAGTGCCCCATCTTTATCCCTCGAGGGCTTCTTTGCTGATAAGGAACCCGAATCTCTCCCAAACCTGGTGAAAGCATTGACTGCACTCTGCATCATCCTAAAGCCTCAAGGAACATTCAATAGGCTATAAAGTGATGCTCTATCAATTTGGGAGAGTCCAAAGGTTATGAAATGCCTTACACTACATTTAAGCTAAAACCCTTGGAAGGACCTGTAACGCTGCAGGCTGGAGATGCTGACAAGCAAATCAGGTCACAAAAACCAAACGACTGACAGGAAACCAGCAATGAACTTGTTTTGTTGCTAAGTGCAGTAGGAAGTGCATGAGCACCTGGGTTTTACGGGAGGGAGTAACTTGGTGCTGTTGTTGGAAAACATACCAGTTTAAAATTTTTATATATATATAACTTTAGCCAGGTTTGTTCACCTTTGCCCAGGGGAAGGGACCTGAAGCTTCTTTGCAGGGCATTGTTTCTCTAGGTGAGGCCTGATGGGCTCAGCATTTCAACAGACTGGGAGCAGCCCCAGCGAGATGAGGCCAGCACGGAACATCAACAGGACATTAGCGGCCATCTACAAACATCCACCCAGACTCTGCCTCTGCCAGAGCTGGGGACATCTCCTCCGGAAAAGACTGACAAGGAAATCAAGGAATGAAGATCTAATTAACATCAGCAGTGAAGAAATCCGGATCCAATAGGAGACCAAATACTAAGAACTACACAACTTGAGACCAATGAACACTGACCCAATTCTTTTCTATAAGTTTTGACTGTATAAAAGACCTGAAAAATCTAGTAAAGGTCATGTGTCAGGGAATGATTCTCTCTGCACACCCAGGCTATGCGTGGATGAGATGATTTCTGTGGTACATCCTGGCCATAACAACACCCTGGTCAGAGAATAAAGTAATGCCTTGACTCTCTAACATTAAAAATGTTGTCGGAGGGTTTTTGTTTTTCCCGCAGTTTCAGTGACACTGTGGACGCAGCTTCTGGTGTCCCTCTGACCCTGAGCCTGCTGTTGTGGAATCCCACACGGTTTTGGGTTGGAAGGGACCCTAAAGCCCATCCCATTCCACCCCTGCCATAGGCAGGGACACCTTCCACTGTCCCAGGCTGCTCCAAGCCCCAATGTCCAGCCTGGCCTTGGGCACTGCCAGGGATCCAGGGGCAGCCACAGCTTCTGCAGAAATCTGAGTTTCCCTACAAAACCCCCAAGCTGAGCTAATGCTCAGCAAATCCTGAAAATGCAAACTAACACTAAAAGGAAAAAAAAAAAAACAACACCACGGCACTACTGTGAGGAAAGGCAGCGTGCAGCTTCAGGAAGGACTGCTGCAGGTTTGTGACAGTGTGAGTGACACAGGCAGAGCCCTCCGTGCTCCCCAGGAAGGAAACCTCGGTGGCACTCACGGTGGCACTCACGGTGGCACTCACGCTCAGCTGGAATTGTCCCTGTGCAGAGCCCTCCCTGCCCCTGCTCAGCACGCCCCTGTCACACACCAGGGCTCTCTGGGTGCTCCGTGCTCCCAGCCGTGCCCCTGCCCCAAGCATGGCTGTGACGTCCCCTGGGCTGCGGCTTTGTCCCCTCAGGACTCAGCTCCTCTCCTGCTGAACGGCATCACCTGGCACCAAACCAAACCCAAAGGAGGCAGCGTAAAGATGCTGCTTGCTCCAGGAATCCGTCTACATTTATGGAGCTCTTTTTCCATAAAAAGCAATAACATGAAGCTCGAATGGGATGTTTTCTCCTGCAGAAAGATGAGTGTTCACACTCGGTCTAATTCAGCAGCGTTTTCCATCAATATCCATCCCCGCAGGGAGCCCTGCCACAGCTCTGGAATCTGCAGCCGTAACTCCTGGAGCAGCAACGGGTCCTGCCCAGGTAGCAGTGCCTCAGAGCTTGCACTGCCAGTCTGAGTGCCACACAGGACCAGTTCTGAGGCTGGCCTGGCCCGAGGATCTGCCTGTCCATCTTTATTTGGGTAACGAGTGACACAAAGAGCAGAGCCCAGCCCACAGCCCCCGTGCAGGCCTGTGCTGGACGGGGATCCAGCCTGCTCCTGCTCTGCTTCAGCCAAAGGAACTCCTTCCCCCACCCCCAAATCCTCTGTGGGTGCCAGATCTGATCATTCCAGAGCTTCCAAACCCTGCTGTAGTTTGGAAAAGCTTTTCTTTACAACCCAAGTGGCTGCAGCTTCTCACACCACAGGGGTGACCCAGGTGCCTTCTCTGCTCCTCGCTCCTTTCAGTTAGGTGTGAATACACTTAGAGCCTGTGCCACGGCCTCCCCCACCTCTCAGGGAAGAAACCCTTCCCTCTAGCCAACCTACATTTTCCCTGTATTTAAATGCTCTCTGTATTTATTCCTCTGAGTTTAAACCCCAAGCAGATGTCACCACCTCCTCCCTTTATCCTCACAAGGTGTGTGTGAGACACAGCAAATTCTGTTCAGGATATTGCCCCATCCTGGAAAATTATGACAAACAATTTCTAAGCAAAACCGAGCCAGGTATGTGCCATTGGTTGTGCTCCTCCCCTCACTGAAAGCTTTCTGCATTCTCCTCATCTTTGTCCCCCAATGACAAAGATGGCAATGAAGCTACAGAAAAAGCTGAGTGCATTGTAACTAAAGCTAAAGGGTCCCAAATTAAATATGAGCAGTGTACAATTTAATCTGTTTTCCTTTTTCCTACAACTCATAAAAAAATCTTAAACTGTGCTTCTGCAGTGTAAGACATCAGCAAATTGTCTAATTGCTTTCCAGAACCATTGTTATTTTATGAAGTGGCTCTCCATCCTCCACGTTCTACAGCTGGAGAATTAAATTACCCTTTACAGGAAGGGTAATTTTACAACATGCACAGGAACCACAGCCACATTTCTGAAGAGACACCGGGATACTGGGAAGGAATTCCTGGCTGGGGAGGCCCTGGCACAGGGTGCCCAGAGCAGCTGGGGCTGCCCCTGGATCCCTGGCAGTGCCCAAGGCCAGGCTGGACATTGGGGCTTGGAGCAGCCTGGGACAGTGGAAGGTGTCCCTGCCCATGGCAGGGGTGGCACTGGATGGGATTTAATGTCCCTCCCAACCCAAACAGTTCCAGGATTGGATATGTCTGGATATCCAAGTGTCTGTGGATGCTTTCCCCAATCCCATTCCAGAAGCAGATCCCTTCCAGCAGGGAACCCCCCTCAATCCATTGCAAAGCCTTTCAGGCCCCCCTTGGCCCTGTCCCAGACAAACCCAGGCAGAACAGGGAAGCTGCTGGGACTGTTGGGGCTGTTCCCTTCCCAGCAAACCCAGGTCATCTGCACACAGATAAACTCACTCAACATTTTGCCTTTTCAAACCAATAATTCATGGCCATTTTCTCTTCTCTCTCACTGCAACTGGTCACTTTTACAGGACTGCTCTGTGCCTTCTGCCCCAGCGAGGCTGTTCCTCCTCAGCCTCCGTCCAGCCCCCATTCACTCCCCTCACCATCTTTTTTCCACCTCTGGTTGTTTCTCACCCACTCTGGGGACAGGCAGCACATCAAGGCTGTGGAACCCCCTGGAGCAATCTGGTTCTGCTCCCCTCTGCGTTTTGATCATTGTTTATTTCCCTTCTTAGACACCTGCTAATTTCCCCAAACTCCTTTATGTTTTTAATCGTAAATCAAAGCCTGCCTTGATGATCCCTCATCCTTGGAAGAGGTTCTCCCTCTGCCATGGTGCATAATTAACTCACGGTGACAACTCCCTCTTCCACAAACTTCTGTCTCCTCTTTGAGTCTGCCCAACAAATAACAATAGTTAAAGCTGGCCTTAATTAATACATTGGTCTTGTTAATTTACTCAAAGGCGTTGCACCATTCTCAGAATCAGTATTTCCACACCCTTCCCATGAATATGACAACTGTCAATTCATTTATATCAGCATCATTTTAAACAGAAGTTTAGGGAAATAGGCACAAACTCAAGTGCGTCATTGCAAATCTTGGCAGAAAATTCCTTGATCAGATCCTTATAAATCCTCATCTGTGCTGCCATAGATTCATTTGGGGTTTGTGCTAATTCACTGCAGAGTCTGTAATCCCTTGTCATAAATATGAAGGATTTCACCCAGCCTATTAACCTGCAGAATTACAGATTGCCAGGGAGTAAATCATCCCCCTTTTCCAGTCACATCAACAAAAGGTTGAGAAAAATTACTCATTCATTTTTATAATCCTTTAATTCTTGTAGATGTTCCTCTGGAAATTGATTTAAATTGATGAGTCATAGGGCACGATTGGTGTAAATTTTTCAAGCTGAAGACGTTGCCTTCGATGGAGTGATCTCAGCACCCAGCCCTGTCCCTACCACAGCTCATCCCTTTGCCAGGTCTGACACACTGAAAACTCGGGATCCGGCTCCTGAGGCTGATAGAGCACGTGGGATTTAATTAGATGAAGCCTGACCTGTCCTGACACTGATTTTTCTATTGCTCAGATGGATGAGGAGGGCAAGACAGAGGCAGAAATTCCCCTTCTGCCGGTGTCAGTGGCTCTGTGCTGGCCTCGGTGACACTCTGTGCCTGTCACACATTCCAGGGACGACGTGCAGCCATGAGATCCCACTAAACTCCCCGTGGGGAAGCCCCAGGACCCCAGGTCACCACACACAGCATCTCATCCAGCTCCAGGCTGACCCCACAGGCGAGCACCTGAAAGGACTCTGCGTTAGCCACAGAAGGAAAGCACTTCCCAACTCTTCATTTTCTCTACTCTGTTAAAATAATCCCAAGAGATTTTATCCTACTGTGGGTTATTGCTGGTCAGCTGCTTCCCGAGAGAGATTTGCCTGATATAATTCACACAAGGATAAACAAAACTAACCCCCTGACTTGATCATAATTACTTGTTTCCTTGTTTTGTGACTGGAGAGTATCTAAAATTCAGAAAAGATGATGAAAAGCTACCAACTAAGCCTCAAAAATCTCTCTCACTGAACCAAAAGACTGTTAAAAATAATTTAGTTGTCAGTACCACATGAAGTTACCACCCTCTGCTGCTGGGAGTGGACTTAGAACCCATGCAGCAGTGCCAACACACAAATACCCACACTCAGCTATAAAAATGGCTTAAAAGTGCCTCACATCTCATCTGGACACGTTTTACATTCGGCTTGGTTCTATCCATTTAACACAAGCAGAGCACGTGAATTCCACGTGCTGGCCAGGATGTCCCTGTGCCCCCAGGGACAGTGGCCAGCAGGGAAAGGAGGTAAATGCAGCCCCCACAAGCTGTGGGACAATCAGGTCATTTCTGACAGAGGCACGCTGGCACTGCCATGCTGGGGGATTTGTAACTCACGTTAATATGACCAGGTTTTATTGCAGATGCTGCTGGAATATTCAACCCCTGGCACTCAGTGTTTGCACACCACAGCTCTGGGTCACAGCGTGTCACCTGTCCTCAGCAGGCATTGCCACGTCTGCATCTGCTCCAGAGGCAGCTCAGAGCCCTTCTCCAGCACCCTCCTGGCTGAGAGCGGGGCAGCTGCTCCTCCCAAAGCCCAGAACATTCCCCTGCTCTCCCACAGTGTCTGGTGGGACACAGAGTCACCCTCCCACCCCCTCCTGGGACACAGTGCCACCCTCCCCCAACACCCCCAGGCACTGACCGCGATTTTCTGGCTAAAACCCCAGGAGCATTTAAGTCCAGAAATTACCTCGGGGCTCTTTCCCAGAGTGTGCAAAACACTTCTCCCAAGCTGTGAACTTCCCAACACAGCCCCAGCTCCCATTAGCTGGATATACAGCCTGTAATTACCCCCAGCAATAATCACCTTCTGCAAGAGAATCTCTTCTAGTTTTAGTTTTTCCCTGTGCTTAAAACCAATTCATTATCAGGTGGACAGGAGCAGTGAAATTCCAATTAAATACGTAATAAATTTCATTTTATTCTTTCAGCACAACTTTAGCACATGGAGCTGCCACAAGTCCTGAGAGCCAGAGCAAGATGAGCTTCAAGGTGGGAGGTCTCTACCAGACCTGGAAATGACACCAGTAAATCAAATATATGTGGGCAGATCAGGTCTGCTCTGCTCTCACTGAAGCCAATAAACAGGTGAAATCCCACAGTCTTCAAGGGTGCACCCCAAAGTCCTGGAGACTGAGCCAGGCAAGTCCTGCTCCAGCCCTGTCTGTCCCTGTCACCAGGGTGACCGTGGATTTTGCCATCCCAAAACACAGTCACGGGGTCATTTCATCTGGAAAAGCCCTCTAAGGCCATGGAGTGCAAGCTGTGCCCCATCCTCACCCTGTCCCCAGCCCAGAGCCCTGAGTGCCACCTCCAGGCCTTCCTTGGACACTCCAGGGGTGGGGACTCCAAACCTCCCTGGGCAGTTCCAAAGCCTGACCAGCCTCCAGCAGTGAGGTCCCTACAGTCTGGGGCAGTGCACGGCTCCTGGTGATGAGGAGTTTACTGTGAGACAAGGCACAGACAGAAATATAGGACAGCAACCCAGCTGGAACATGAGAGGGCCTGACGTGAAAGCCACTGACAGCCTCAGCAGGAGGAGGTTGTAATGACTATCCCAGAATATATTCTTCCCTCTTCCTCCCTTTGACACAGCTTGCAGTACTTCCTGCAGTTCCACAGCAGGGTTTTGCCCACAGCTGGTGTCCCACAGCCCTGCCTCGTGCCCCTGGGCTCACCCATGGGTGCTGCCCATGTCCCCAGCACAGCCTGGGGACACTTTCAGCTGCAGCCACTGGTGGCCCAGGCTTTCAGAGGAACCAGCACAGCTGGGCACGAGGGAGCAGCAGCAGCAGCGTTGGAACAGGAGCCAGGAGGAGCTGAGGGAGCACCTGGGGCAGCTTTGCAGCCCTGCCCCACACTGCCATGGGTAAAACCTGCCAGGAACATGTGTGTTTGTCAGCAATCCTGCCCAAAATGCAGCCTGCTCCAGGTCAGCCGTGCTCCCACAAACACCTGGCTGCACACACTGAAATCTTGGAGGAAGCAAAGCAGACATTCCCAAGCACAGGTCCAACAGAGAGCCAAGGCTCCCACCCAGGAGTTCAGAGGAGGAATATTTCAGGCAACCCGAAGCCCTGTGCGTATTAATTCATTGTGGAAACCAGGAGGCCTGAGAATAAGCAGAGCTGACACACGGACTTGTGACACGGCGGAGCTCAGGACGTGTTACACAACAGCTCCTGTCAGCTCTGCTGGGCCATCACTGCCCTGTCCTGCACAGCTCCCACACCAGCTCTGCCTCCACGGCACGGGCTGACAGCCAGGGGAGCAGCAAGCCAAGCAAACACCAGCCCTTCCTGCTCCTCAGGAAACCAGCCAGCCCTCCCAAATCTCCTAATTGACAAGAACTAAACCAGAAATGTGGCCTAATATTTGCACAGCTCCTGGCCAGCGTCTGGGGGAAACAGCCAGAGCACGCTCCCTGACACTCCTGATTTCCCAGTCTCTGATTTCATGGGGAAAGAAGAGATTACAGAGTATCCAATGCTGGAGTCAGTTAGAGTGGAAGTCACTCTGGAAAGAGACAAGTCACTTTTCCGTAACATTACGCTAAATCAATAAGGTTCTTCTCAAAAATTATCTTTCCAAAGCGGATAGTCTGAATGATGTCTGCTCTGATACCCAGTGAATGCAATACACGAGTACTTTGTGCACCTGATACCATGACTCTCAGATGTAACTCCAGCACAATATGGAAATTATAAACTTCCTGACTGAAATTAAAATGGCTCGCCTTAAATCCTGCTCACAAAATCCTGAGAGCATCACAGTGAAATTGCTCCACGTGTTAAAGTTGCTCCCAGGATCCAAACCCAGCTGGCAGGACCCAACCACCAGTCCCTGGCTGCCCACCCTGAGCAGAGACAATAATTCCCCTTTGGAAGAATCAGATTTATCCAGTGAGGCTGACTGGAGACACAGCAAGCAGGCAAAAGGCAGAAAGGAAGGACAGGAAGAGAGACTCCAGTGCTGGACAGAGCTCCTGAATTTGGTTTATCATCAGCAACAACTGAACCTTTCCTCAGAGCTGCCCCACAGCACAGGACACCCAGTCAGTCTCCTGTCACCAGGGAATTGCTTTTCCAGGCAGCACAGCCCCATTTAGCACTCAGCCTGCAGGAAGGATAATGCAAACAGACTTCATTGCTACAACTGACTGACTGGGAGGACACAATTCTCAATAAATCTAATATTTCCAAGTGCTCTTCCTGCCAAAGCAGCACTTTGGATTTGTGTTGGTTACAGAAGTGAGCAATAATGCATTTTAGATCTAATAGTCTCTTCAGCAGAGGCACCTCCGAGTGCTTTGCCAACACTAAAGAACTACAGTGCAGGAGAGGAGACACTCATGGACAGATTGCTTCCCCCAAACCGAGACAGTGCAGCTCCCCTCAGACTGAGAGAACAACTTCCAACGCCCACCTTCCACACACACATCAAACACCACAGGATTCAGAGGGAAACTTGTGCAGAGAGCTTGAACTCCTCGAGCTGAGACTCCAGTAAACACATCTGCTCCTCAGAGAGCAGCCAAGGAGCCTTGAACGACTCCTGGGATCGTATGAGAGATTACAGCAAAAGCCTGGGCTTTAGAAGCCTCTCTGGCTGCGCTGGTTTGCCACGGAAACGTGCAGCCACCGGCACCACAGCTGTGAACATTTCCCTGCTCCATCCAAAGCAGTCGGGCTAAACAGGGACAACAAAACCAACAAAAGCCGCCTCTCTTCAGAGCCGCCCTCTCCTTCCCCAGGGAGGGAGGACGGCAGTGGGTGTGCAGAGCTGAAGCGAGCAGCATCAGCTGGGGACGGGCGCAGGCAGACACCTCTCCCACATCAAACACAGCCCTGCTCGGTCTGTGCCGGTGCAGAGTGCACAGAGGGACCCCTCTCAAAGCACGGCAGCGTCGCAGGGCGAGGCAGCTGCTGAGCTGCCAGGCTGGCAAAACGCAGCAGCCCTGGGGTCTGACGGTGGCTGGGATGAGAATCCCATCCCCAGGGAGGGAGGGAGGGTGGGAAGGGGCCGCGCAGCCTCCCACCTGCTGGCTGGCTCAGCAGCTCCCTGGCCCTCCAGATCCCAAGGAATGATAGATGGGATGAATCTACGGCTGTTGCCTCAAGCGCTCGACAGCGGGGAGAGTTATGTGACACTTTATCATCAGTATGGATTCCACAGAGCAAGAAACTCGGGATGGCCAAAAAATAATCTCCCATTCATCAGTCAGCGCTTCAGGAGCCACAGCAGCCGGGAAGAGCACAATGATTTTTGATGTTCATTGACTCTCATGCAGCTCCTCGGTTCAAAGGAAGAATGGCTTCTTATTCTTTTTGATTTCTGGATCACAAACACCCCTCCTCACAAACTCTGCCTGCAGGAGCTGCAGTTTTGCTTTGTCCCCTGCTCCGCCTGACTTCCCCTCATTTTTAAGTATAACGGATTTTTTTTTTTTCCATCTATAAAAATAATATTGGCAGAAACACTTGACCAGAGCTCTTGGCTGCTTTTCCTCACAGAAATTGCTGTGACTCGAGGGTGCTTGTGCTCCTGCCAGAGCTGAGTCCCAGCAGCTCTTGGGCTGCAGGACCAACACCTCAAACACTGATGTCAAACACTGTCACATCTTTATTTTTGGCACATCAAAGATCGGATTTCTATTGCTGTCTCCAAAACTTTCAGGGGCTTTATATCCAACAGAACAATGATAACCTACATGGATGATCAGTGTTCTCTTAATGAAAGCCATTCCAAGATTTATCTACAAAAGATGCAAAAATAAATGCACTCACACTGCAGGAGTTTTGATAACTAAATTTATTTCTTTTCCTCTACACTTAACCTTGGAAATGTACTACTGCAACTAATGACTGCAAAAGAGAAGGAAACAGTTTAAATCTGAATGATTATGCTCCCTCTATAGCCTGGAGAAATGGATTTAAGAAGTTTACAGGATTGTTTGTTTTGGCTCCAAGCCCGAGGAGTGCTGGGAGCCACAGTGGCCCCTCCTTGCTGTGTTAGGGATGCCACCACAGCTGTTGTAGCTGCATTAAAAGGCAGGGAAAACCTTCCTGGAGCACTGGCTTTGTGGGGCAAGACAAACACCTCTCTAAAACTTCAAGTTTAACTGATGGGTGTGGGAGGCATTAAAACTTCACAATTAAAGGCTGTATCCTGCTTTTTTTGTCGTTCCACAGAAATACAAACTACAGGGAAAACGGTGCCTGGTGCCAGAGGAGCTTGGTAAATACAGGCCTGAAAGAGTGGTAGTGCTTTGATCACTGCTTCCCTTATCAGCCTCCGTCTGGTATTACAGCCTAAGCTCCTTACGGGGAGCTTTTCACTGCCCTGCATTCTGCAAGAGCTGCCTCAGGTCTTAGAGAAAGGTTTAATCTTCAGACCACTGAGAAAGGCAATGCCACTCTCCCTCTGCCTTGCTTCAGAAGGCGGAATCCTGGCGAATAAAATAACTGCTCTTTGCTGAGCTGCCCAGGCATGATCCTGGCTCGGGGGGCAAACAGCCTCCCTTGGGAGTGCTGCAGGGCACTTACATCCACTGCTGCTGCCCTAACAGCAGCAGTGCCCCTTATTAATTAACCCAGCTGCACTAATTAGTCTCTGAACTGTGCACACTCCTCCCCTCCGAAGTTCAGTAGTGGCATCAGAGCCTTTCCCACTCTGCAGGGCGGTGGCACGGCTGACAGAGCTCAGCCCCAGCCAGGGCTGTGCTGCACATCCCAAACGGAGCCTGAGTCACTCCCAGCCTGCCAGTCCTGCTATATTTATATTAAATAACTCCACTGCTGAGATAAGAGCTGAGGGGAGGCTCGTTTGAGAGCCGTGCAGCTGAGACAGGGAAGTTTGCAGCCAGTTCCACTAATTAGATAATACATTACAATGAGGGCACTATTTCACTCCTGACACTTTATTTTCCCTCTCCACAGCCACATTTCCCTCAGTACCCAGCATCACTCACCACGGTGAAGGGCAATTCGATGCCAAGGAAATCAGGAGTGAGAGAGAGGCACATAAAGCACAAAGAGGCACATTAGGAGCAGGGAGAGCCTATTTCTTAATATTTCCTTCCTTCTTATCTTGCCAATGACATTAGATTGGGCAGGCAGAGGGCTCCATAAAACATATAATAAACAATTAGGAGCACCACAGCCTCTCTTAGCCATTTATCTGCAGTTCTGTGCTAGGTGGCTCCAGCAATGTGTGGAATATGTCTGTGGAACTGTCCCAGGCTGCTCCAAGCCCCAATGTCCAGCCTGGCCTTGGACACTGCCAGGGATCATGGGGCAGCCACAGCTGCTCTGGGCACCCTGTGCCAGGGCCTCCCCACCCTCACTCAGGAATTTGTTCCCAATATCTAAATTAAATCTGACTTAGAAAACCTACATTAGGAGCTGACCAGTGATCTCCACCCACTTATTTAACTGGATTCTTCAGGGTCCACCTATACAGGACTCACTCGAATGAACAATTACATAAGGAAAATAAATCCAGCCATAAACTGCCCACACATGGTAAAGAAACTCTTGAAATTACATGGGAAGAGCCTTAATTACAACAGTACTAGAAAAATACTTTTAAAGACAAAATTATACCTAAAATTAGTATTTTCCTTCACTGTGTCCCATGCTGGGGTTTCTGAATAGGTAAGAGAAGCACCTCAACACGAGGGCTGGACACCACAGTGAGGTGTAGCTGAGCAGCCCAGGTGACGTTCACATCCTCAGCACATCCTGACCCAAGCAATCTCCATCCCTGGTGAAAACATAACAGCACCACGAAGGCAGAGCCATGTGACACAGCACCAAGCTCTGGAGCAAGGATGCTGACACGAGCCTGAAGAAAGGGCAAAACAATTGCACCCTCAGAACTTAATTACACTGTGAGAGAGTTCAGTGTATTCCCAAGGCTGGGAGTTTGATGAAGTTTGTGTTTTGTGTAGGAATGGGGAGTGCTGGGTCAGGCTTGTGTCCTTCTCTTGATGGGGATGGCACTCAGAGGGAGCTGCTGCCTCCAGAACCGGCACGGCACTCTGACAAACAGTGCTCACAACAGAGCTCAGGGGCAGGACACACATCCCCAGCTGCAGCAGCTCCAAACTGCCACAACAAGGGGACAACAGGGAACCAAACATCCCTGCAAAGCAAGGTTTATACCCATACACCACCCTAAAGTCCATCCAGCTTCCATTTGTTCCCCTGATAACTGCTCCAAGCGTTGGCCCCACAAACCCCCCAGCCCCACACACGAGCCGCTCCCTTTGTGTGAGCCAGGGGTGACTTTCTGCAGGGTATCTCAATGACTGAGTACACAAAAGCAGCTGAAATCCAATTATGATCCCCTTGGATCCCTGCCAACCTGCAGATGAAGTTGCCAAATTACTTTCCGTTAACTTTTATGTTTCCCGCAGCCATCCAGCGTTCCCCCCAGTTCAGCCCTTTGCCAGTAAGTGTTTAATTGCCAGCCTGCCTTTCCCAGCCCTCTCAGGGTGGTCTGGTGGCCCTGCACCCCTTCTGTCCCCTGGGTGCTGGCACCCAGTGAGGCACAGCACAGAAACTGCCTAATGCAAAAGGCTTGATTCAAAAATCCACCTCGGTCTAAAAATAACCCTTCCCTCAGCTCTCACAGTCCCAAAGGGAGCAGCTTCATACCACAGTGAGCCCCGGAAATGCTGGCTGGGTGCAAATACATGGGCAAAGCTATAGAGACATTAAGGAAAACCTTTCCTCCAGACACCATCCTTGGAAGTTTTTGGGACTGAAGTGGATAAATCCCTGAGCAATCTGGTCTGGCCTCTGGAACAGAGACCTCCAGACCTTCCCACCTGAGTTACTCAGTGAGTACAGCAACTTCTACTCGCAACTCCCCTCTTTTCTTGCATCCCCCCCGCACACCCCATTTAGGAAGCACCAGTGCATATCTTCCCTGATGTGCTGTCCAGCTTGGTGCACTTTTATTCACTGCAGTGAGATTCAGTATCAGTCTTGTCGAAGAAAAAAAAAAGCCAGAAAGATGCAGGAGAGTGCTGAAAAATGTGAGAGGTTTCCAGCCCAGTCACTAAGGAAATTTAAGTGGTCTGATGTCAAATCATCACCATTTCCGTAAGCAGGAAGCTGTCAGCTGATGGATGAGGATGCACGAGCATCTCTATTCAGCAGGCAGGAGAGGGACTAAGGCTAAAATATCACCGTGCTTGGTGTGACAGTCTCACTTAAAGTCACCAGGTTTGGCAGTGTTTTCCTTTGGAGGCCTGTGCCACAGAAATTCAGTTATTCAGCCTGGGAAATTGCCTTTCAGTCATCCTGCTGGGCTGATTAATTAGGCTTCTTTAGTGAAAAGAACTGAGAAACAAAGACCTAACACCTGATTTACTCCCTCTGGGTAGAGTGACCCACCCCTGTCCTGGCACTTGTGCTTCAGTTAAGGGCTCTCCACACGAGGAAGAGGAGGGCAGGGCCACGAACACTGAAATGAGGGAAATCCTGCTGCTGGGCACTGCAGAAATGTGGCAAGAAAAAGGTTTCACGGTGTAATTTCTGTCCCATTAAAATCAGCTTTTTCTCCCTGGGGGTCACTTCAATCCCAGCATCAGTCACACATTTCCAACACACAGAGAGGCCTATTGAAAACCCACACTTCCATTAGCAAATCCTCATTTACCTGCGAATTTTCTGCCTGGTACTTTTCCTGCCGGCAGTGGCAGAGGCTCGCGGTGCGAGCGGGGTGCAGACGACACGTTTGCTCAGATAATACTTGGAATCTATAAATACCACTTTGAAATACCCTCTTTGATAACGTCGGGCCAGATTTCAGAAGTTATTTACTCTGAACAGCAGCTAACTCTACAAATAATCCTGCCGACTGCTCCAGGATTTCTCCCACCATGAACACCAGCGATGATGGGTGGCAGAGCCGGGCCTGGGCAGGTCAGTGGCACCTCACAACTGACCTGCTCCACCACGGGCTTGTCACCAACCCTTGTGCCCGTGGGCGCACACAGCCTGGGGGGTTCGAGTTCTGCCTCCCCACAGGGGATGGCCAGTGCTCCCTCAGTGATTACACAAGAACTGGGCTGTTCAGAAACGACCTCGAGCATCAAACCCAGAGGCTGCTCCAGCACAGGGGATGCTGAATCCCTTTCCCTGCTTCCTTATCAAGGAGGGCCAGGAGGAGGCAGACGTGCTCCTGGCACCGAGCTCACCCTCACCTGAGCTCGACACACCCTCCTGGTACACCTGGACCAAAGACGTCTCTCGTTCCAGCTTCACAGTATTACAGAATCATGGAATCTTTGAGGTTGGAAAAGCCCTTCAAGATCACCATGTACAATTATTACCCCCGCACTGCCAAAGCCACCACTAACCCATGTCCTCAAGTGCCACATCCACACCGCTTTTAAATCCCTCCAGGGTTGGGATCTCCTCCATTGCCCCGGGGATCTGCTACTCAATACTCCGGACTCCACCCCAAACACCACGCTGAGAACCCAGAAGACACCCCCGATGCAGCACACAGCAGTCAAAAAGCGTCCGTGGCAGTTCAAACCCCACCCCACCACTGGAGAGTGCAGTAACCCAGATTCTGACACTCGGGAGCTCTGTAATTTGCAGCATTCCCTTGGATTTCATTTCCAGCCCTGCCCAAAATAACAGCTCATTCCCTTTGTCGGTCGGGGAGGATGCTCCTGGCAGGAATTCCAGGTCAGGTAGAGCGGGGCCCATCAAGGAAGGGAAGGACTAATCCTTGCTCCAAATCCATTCCTTTCCTGTTCAAGCTCATCTCAGGACTCCTCAGTTTAGGGACACAGCAGCCCCTTCAGGGAGGTACCACAGACACACAAACCTCAGCGGGCCCCCGCTCCCAAAGCCAAGCTCCTTCAGGAGCACAACTCCCCCCAGCCACGACACTGCCGTCGGTAATTACGGTGACATTTTCTCCTCTGCTTTGATGTTGCTTTTCTTGTAAAAAGAGCAGAGGGTGGAGTTGGGTTTCTGTTGTTTGTGCTTGAGAAAGACTCATTATAATGTGCTTTGGGATGTAGATGGTTTAAGGGTCTTTTCAAGTTTTTTTTTCCTTATTTTTCAGATTAATTTACTTGAAGGATCATCAGGGGACCAACCCACATGTGCATTTCATGCTGTAACGTTTGGTTTTGAACCAAAAGCAAGATTTTAAACAAAACCGAGTGGGTTTTTTATGCTGAGCCACATTAACAGATGCAGCAGGCGCTGTTGGATCCCAAGTCAAGCACAGGTCTGCAAGGCAAAGCCTGCAGCAATTACTCTTGGAATCGTGGAATATCCTGAGCTGGAAGGGACCCACAGGGATCATCCAGACCAGCTCCTGGCCCTGCCCAGACCCCCCAACAACCCCACCCTGGGCATCCCTGGCAGCGCTGTCCAAACGCTCCTGGAGCTCTGGCAGCCTCGGGGCCGTGCCCATTCCCTGGGGAGCCTGGGCAGTGCCCAGCACCCTCGGGGGGAAGAGCCTTTCCCTGCTCTCCATCCCAAACTCTCCTGGAACAGCTCCAGCCACTCCCTGGGTCCTGTCCCTGTCCCAGAGATCGGCGCTGCAGCCCCTGATGAGTGTCCCCTCAGTCTCCTCTCTCCAGCCAGGTGCCCTCAGCCGCTCCTCATTTGGCCCCCCAGACCCTTCCCCATGTCCGTGCCTTCCTTTGGCCGCTCTCCAATGGCTCCAGGTCTTTTTTATATTGTGGTGCCCAAACTGCCCCCAGGACTGGGGGTGAGGCCACCCCAGTGCAGAGCAGAGGGGGACATCCCCTCCCTGGATGCTGTTCCTAATCCCCCCAGGACAGGGATGTCCCCCTGGCTGCCAGGGCACTGCTGGCTCCTGTTCCGCTTGCCAGCAACCAGGACCCCCAGGTCCTTTCCTTGCACACACAGAGGGATGACTAAATCCTTTTATCAGAGAGCCAGACTGGCCTGGGGTGTTCTCTGAGACTGAGCGGCAGGGAAGGCAGAGCTGAAGTGCAGCCACGTGCTTTCCCTGGGCACAGCAGCGTGGGGAGGCTGCTGCTGCTGCTGCTGCTGCTCAGGGCGCTGATAGGAGAGGATCCTCATCTGCACGGGGGCTGCGGCAGGGCCAGGGGCTGCTCGGCTGCTGACAGACTGAGCACAGCTGCACAGAGACATCGCTGGGTGCGCTCTGGGAGCTGGGGAGGCCTTTCAGGACCTTCTGGATAAATAAGCACTGCAATAAGGACAACACTGACCTGTATTCCATCCTCGTGGAGCTGCTCCGGCTGCTCCAGAGCCTTTCCAACTGCCCGAGCAGAGGGAAAAGCGCCGTGCAGAGCCAGCCCTCCAAGGTGGAGAGCACGAGGAGCTGCTGCAGGCCCAGGAGCTGATTTGCAAGAATTCACAGGAAGGTTTAACAGCTCTTTTATCTTTGGCTCCCTTCTGGTGTTATTTCAACGTTGATTTGCATAGTCAATATAAAACTCTTTACATCTAAACTGCCTGCAAGGATGACACCATCAATCCTCGGCTCTATTCACAAAATTTATTATTTGTTTCAATTTAAGAGAGATCATTGCCGGATTACACAGTTGCTGATGAGGATTTATATTTACATTTACAGCAAGCAAAATACATGTCCTCGTTTTTTTTTTTCTTAAGTCATCTCCAGCACTGTGAAAGAGGGAACCAAAATAAAATCAGTGTGTACACTCTCCTGAATGCCTGCAGATCCTGTTCTGCCTCATCTTTCCTTCAGACAATATTGCAAATTAGTCAGCATCTGTATCACAGCCGCGCATGAGCTCGATCATAAGGCAGAATTAAAGGGTATTACTGAGACAGCCTTAATCTTACGTGGCTGTGAAATCGAATACTCAGATGTGATAGAAAACTGGGATGCAAAAGGCCCCCAGCTGTGCCTCCGTGACATCGCATCAGACACCAGAAACCCACCCCACACACGGAACAAGTGCAGCAACACCCAGCGATGGATTCACCCCCACACAAATGTCAGGGCGTGGAGAACACGACTGGAGAGATTGAGGGGGGAAGGAACCGAGTTTCAGGAGATATTACACTTATCCAGCCTGACCTGTTGAGCAGATCAAGCCTGTGATGCAGCAGATTTCACCAAATAAGTCTTTTAACACAAATCTCATGGGATTTGGAAAAAAAACCAATCACAAAATAACAGGGGATGCATCACCAAACCAGCTGAACTCTGGTTTCCCACCTAAGTGAGGAGAGAAAATAACTGAGCTGTGATAATATTCTACATCACCCACAGAAGTTCATAAAAGTTATGGCTTCTCTGAAATAAAAGGAGTTTGAGTGTGAAACGACCTGAACAGAAGCTGAGTGGTGAGTTCTGCCTTGGAAAAATAAAGCAAAATTGTTTTCCAGGACAACAGCAGGAGAAATGCTCCATCCCCACTGCTCCCCGTGGGCAGGTGGAGCTCCTTGGAGCACTGGTGTGATCACACCAGCAATCTCCTGCCTGCCTGGACCTGCCAACACCTGCACTGCCCACCTTGCACAGCAGGAACCGGCAGCAACATCCATCCCAAAAGCACCCGGGTGAGAACTGAGGTTATCTGAACCAATGTGCAAAGCAGAAAATGTGCAAACACGCAGCCAAGATCCCTAAAGCTGCACAGCAAGCTGCTCCCAAACCTCCCAGCTCCAGCCTGGATCCACCTGAGCCTGACACGGGACCAGCAGGGAGCAAGGGTTCAGTTCACTTTTCTGAACTATCGCCTCCAGGAAATAACAGATCCTGGAATGGCTGGTCCATGACTTAACCAACCACTACATGATCAATAGAGATGAAGGCAGCTCTCTCTCATCGAACCTGCTCAAAGCAGGATGAGCCCTGGCCTCTGACCAAAGGTCCTGGAGAAGTGAATCCTGCTGCAGTGTGTCCCCATTCACCTGGTTTGTCTTTTTTTCCCCTGCATTTTCTTTTCCGGTCACCTGCAATTACGAGAAGTGTCTTACAATGGAACAGCACTGGCAGAGGGTGCCCAGAGCAGCTGTGGCTGCCCCATCCTTGGAGTGTCCAGGGCCAGGATGGACAGGGTTTGGAGCAGCCTGGGACAGTGGAAGGTGGCCCTGCCCATGACAGGGGGTGGCACTGGATGGGCTTTAATTCCAACCCAAACCCTCCTGTGCCTCAGAGCCCCAGAGAACAGGTGTTGATCACAGAAAGTGCAACTCTGCAGCTCCCACTGTCCCTGCTGTGCTACTGGAACAGACAGGCAGGGAAGGAGCCCAAGCCCAGCAGAGGAGTCTGACATTTCCTGGTTTCCCCTGCACTTACATCAGGCCTTCAGATACCAACTCACTGACTTCAGGCAAGGAGAAATCCAACCCTACAAGCATCTCCCCCTTGGTACCTGTTCCAGGGTTGCTCAGATCCCAGGCAGTGATACAGATCTGAACTGAGGAACATCTGACCTCTTACTCACTCCCAGACAGACTTGCCCAAGGCAGCTTTGGTGCAGAGTCACAGTAAGCTACTAAGGCAAAGATAAGGACCATAATACTCAGTCAGGCAGAGGAAAATTCCAGCCACGGAGGTCCAGTCCCCTCCTTTTTGCAATTTGAAGTCTGAGTCTGCATCCTGCTCAGTGCCAAGTCTGTGCTACTGTCACTGGAGCCACCTGAACATCACAGCCACGTCTTCTGAAATGCACAGGCTGCTGCATTATTGATGCACGGACAATAAAAACAGTGTGTGCCTTCCTTTTATTTATTAATTTGCTGTTGTTCTATAATCACTGACTAACATTAGTCTCAGGAGTGCCTTTTAGCTGAGGTACCCCGGTAGCCCAGGAGCTGCAGAGGCTCCTGGCAGGGTGTGAGCAGCAGCCCGTCCCTCTCACAGCCTGCTCCCGTCGCAGCCCAGCCGCATTCACACGGCCTGCAAGGGGCTCACGATCCCTTCAGGCTGGCACCAGTTACTCGGGGTGAGTCACACAGAAGAGCAGCGCCCAGCGGGGTCAGGCGGCCTTTGTGCAGCCCAGCCTGGTCAGAAGGCACGGACACGCCTGGCCGAGCGGCTGCCAAGGGGGCAGATGTGGCTGAGGCTCGCCCAGCACTGCAGCTGCGTGTGGTGATTGTGGTCTGAGCACAAAGCACCCCAAAAAGGCACCCACTGCATCAGCAGGGCCTCGGCTGCCAGCCCAGGGCTGTGCCAGGAGCCCGTGGCACAGTCAGGGCATTCCAAATTCCCAGAGCAAACACTGATACACAGGGCAGGGATGGATGGGATATCGGGAAGGAATTGTTCCCTGTGAGGGTGGGCAGGCCCTGGCACAGGGTGCCCAGAGCAGCTGTGGCTGCCCCTGGATCCCTGGCAGTGTCCAAGGCCAGGCTGGACATTGGGGCTTGGAGCAGCCTGGGACAGTGGAAGGTGTCCCTGCCATGGCAGGGGTGGCACTGGGTGGGCTTTAAGGTCCCTCCCAACCCAAACCTTTCTGGGATTCCATGACTGTGGCAATAAATTTTGCCAAGATTATGACCCAGACCTCCCCCAGTGCCTCGAGGTTCCAGCACAGCTGCTTCCCCCTGAGCTTCCCAAGCCTCCAGCAGCTGCCCTGGGCTCCCGTGGGTCACACACGTGGAGAAGGAGCAGCCCAGCAAAGCTGGGATGTGTGCCCGGCCCTGCTCCACGGAGAGCAGCATCCCTGCTTTGCATATCTGTAAAACCAGATTAAATACTGCTTAGTCATTTCCAGCAGCCATGGGAGAAGTGACCCAGAAATTAGCTGGAAAACATGACATGTATTCATCATTGCTTCTGCTGCCAGACATGGGTGAAACAGCCACCAGTGAAGAAAAGAAAAAAAGATTAATTTCTCCCTCCGTCGCTCTCCTTCACCTCCTAACATGAGTTTCTTTCACATTTTAAGACAGTAGAAGTTGCTTTGCAGAATTAAACACACACACGTAACAGCAACTCTTCTGCTGTGGTCCTGCAATCCCCAAAACCATCCAGGACTTTCCCACATGGCAAAAATTCAAATCCTAATTCTGTCAATTATGAAATGAAACTACCTCAATTCAGCCTTTTATATAAACACTCACTCGGGATAAGGCTGGATCAGGCTTAATCCACTTCCAGAGTAAACTAAACTCAACCAAACCTCAGTCAGTTCTCCCACACAAAGAGCCAATGCAGTTTAATTATCTGACCCGGGATTAATTATTACCTGTAAATTGTGTTTTAGTCCGAGCCCATCCCCCAGAACAGGCCACAGCCATGCCCAAGAACATGCAACAGTGGGAGGTTATTTTATTTTAATGCAAACGGCCACAAATTCATCCAAGACCCAAAAAAACCCTTGGAGCATCCAAGTCAGTTCATTTTAACATTTCTTCACTCAGTTATATTTCCAGACAGAAAGACCCAGTAGGAACATATTTAATCTGAGCAGCATCTTGTGATGATTTATGTTAATTGATATTTAATGGGGTAATTTTAGCCTGGTGCCATTAGCTTTGAAACCTGAGAGATTAGAAAGATCTTAAAGTGGAGCTTCTCTGTGCACAGTGAAAATTGTGAAGGCAGAAACGCTGAAGTCTCTAGAAAACATTCAGCCAGATCTTCTGCAAAGTGGATGAACAGAGATCCTTAAGAGGCAGCATCTTGGGAATTCCTCCTCCTTGCACTGGACTGGTGGGGAGATGGGGTGGGGGAAAGCAGCACAAACATGGCAGAGGGAGGGAGCATCTCTGAGCACAGAAATAGAAACCCAAGGGGTGTAGGGAGTGAGCTCATCACATCCCAGCACAGCAACTGTCATAGGAGTCACAGAATCACAGAAACCTGAGAAATAAACCAGTCTGGGAACACTGAAATTGCATTTTTAACTTTCTTCTCCCTCAGAGCAAGAGGAGTCAGTAAATCAGATGCCACAGGTCCTTGCAGCCTGGGAGACCTTCCCACACAGCAGAGCAACCCCTGGACAGCGATTCACTTTAAGAACCCCCTGTTACCTTGATAATTATTCCACTTTCACACCATTTAAAACCTAGCTGATATGGGTAACCACATCTTTCAGTGCCAGCTCAAAGGCACATTTTCCTGCTGTGCAGGTGCTCCAGGCTGGAGTAGCCATCCAAAGGGTTTGCTCCTTCCTTTAGAAAGGAGAGGTCACTGGAATCTCTTCCTCCTTATTTTCCCCTTCCCTGTGTCAGGATCACCTCAATCTTTTGTATTGCATAATGACAAACCCTTCCCTCCTCTTTCCCTAACAAGGCTGGTTATTTCAAACACTTCTAACCATATTCCTTTGATTTGTACATTAATATTCTCCAGGCAGGGAAAAAAATAGGACAAAAACAGGACTTGCTGTAATGCAGGCTGCTCTTGTTGTTTACTCCTCGTTATTTGCACCCGGGGTGCCTATGTGGGGCACACAGATCCCGTCCCTTTGGGTGCACCTGTCCCAGCCCAGGGGAGCTGGCACGGCCGCCAGGGCTCTCCCGACGGGAGCGAGGCCGGCACATTTCCCAAACTCGGCTTTCACAGCCAACACCTCGTAATCTCCTTAGAGCTGCACACCTGATCCTGCCAGAACTCCCTGGATGCTCCCAATCCCAGCCCCTCAGACCAAGGCAGGAACAGACGATGGCAGGGGGGCACAGAGCAGGAGGTGGGAGCAGGCCCTGGCAGCACCAGCTCCGCCTGGAACTCTGCCCTTGCTGGGTGGAACGGAGCCGCAGCAGTGCTTGGATCATTCACCGCTGAAGGCAACGGAGCTGAAGCGTTTCTCAGGGCAGCCCAGCCAAAAGCGTGGCTGGCAGAGGGGCTCGGCAGCCAGGGCACCCCGTGGGAGCCGCCGAGGCCCTGCCAGCCCAGCCCGCTCCCTGCACGCCTTGCTCTGAAAGGAGCACATTCCGGGAAACAGCAACCCAACGCCGCGGCTCAAGCAAACACAAGTGCTTCTCAACAAAACCTGGATCCAACGCGCTTTGGGGACAGAAGGGCCCAAAGGAGGCACATCCCTGCCTTCCCCTGCTGCTGCGGGGCTGTGCTTGAGCATGAACCCATCCACCCGTCCCATTTCCCAGCCTGGACAAGCAGCAGCTGAGCTGAGGATCCAGCCCAGCCCCTTCCCCTGGAGAGGTGGGAGCAGCACAGCACCAGCCCAGCATCCTCACTGAGGGCATCAACCCAAACCCTCAGGAGGGCTGAAAGGGAAAAAAGGACAAGACCACCCCAGAGGTTCCTCTCCAGGACCACCTCAGCTCATTTTTAATCCACTTGGAAAGATTCGTGACCTGCCCAGCACAGCACACCCCAAACAGCCCCTTCTCCACCTGGGAGGAGTCACCGGCTGGCCCTCAGCCACGCTGACCTCTTCCCTCGGAACAAAAACTCACTCTGTGTCACAACAATTCATTTCTATTTTTTCTCAGCCAGTACAGATTTATCTGAATTATCACATCATTCACAGAAAACAAAGATACTGTCATGAAATGCAGATTTGAAGGAGAAAGGCATTCTGTGGATGAGGGAGGAATCCACGACCTGACATAAGTCCCAACTCAATGCCCTCCTTGTAGGGAAACACTCAATGCCTCATTTCTGATCAATTGTACTTTCAAGTCACTTTTTTATTTATGGGTGACTGAGAAAACACTTGAGCTGGCAAAATAATTCACATTTGTTTGCACAGACAAAACCAAATTTAATAATGCAGCCCTTTTTTAAAATAAACAAAGTCATGCATTACAAAAAGTGCATTTAGAGTCATTCTCTGTAGAAAATTCACAGCATGAACTCCAAAGTGCTCCTTTCCCTCCTCTGAAGTGAAAACCTTTTCCAATGTGTACGTGATACACTTCATACTCCACTAATAAAATAAGCAGCACCTGGATTTCTGTTGCTCCTACAAATTTAGAGTCATTAATGGCAAAAGTTCCACTCAGCTGCCGAGACCCAGAGCAAGGTCCTGGCAAAGCCTCATATCAGTGAGCAGGAGATGACTAAAAAATTCCTTCTGCCAATCCAAGGGGCTGTTCAACAGATTTGTGGGGTCTGAGGAGCTGGAGGGTGAAGATGGGAATTACTGGGGACAAAGTCAAGCCTCAGATACTTCACAGCAGGAGAGAAACATTCCTTGGGAACTTTGAACCATAAGCACTGGAAGTACCCCTGGAGAGGAAAGCTAAAGGGGTTTTTTCTTGAGATAACATGTTGGGATTCAATGAACAAATTCCAAAAGCACAGACATTACAACACCTGAAAGTCCATCTAGCACCAGCAACAACCACCCCAGACCATTTGGAATCATTCTTACCTGCACCAAGGACATTCCTTCCCCTGAGCTGCTCTTCTGCTCCCACCACTCTCCCCACCCCACTCCCCTCTCATTTATCCCCTCCCTCATTAGCTCCCCAATTGACCCCACCCCTGTCATGACTCCCCCACCCAGCTCCATTCCCCACCTGCCTTTCCCTGCTCCCTCCCTGGACATGCTGGATGGCTGCCTGGGGACATCGCTGTGTTCTCCTTCCTTCCTGGTCTATTCCGAAGGGAGCGACACTGATTTCCTCCTGTGTTGGTGTTTTGAACCTTTCCGTTTGAAGCCCAGTTTTGTCAGTAAACAGCAATAGGTGCTCAAGAGGTCCCATTACTCGTTATCCCAACACATGGACCTGGCACCAGGCATCCCAACATGCTGGGAAAACAAGCAGGAGTTGCTGTCACAACCCACTGCTCCTCCAAGGAGAAAACTTCTGCTCCAGAGATGCTGGGAGCATGCCAAGGAAAACAGGGCAAGGATACCAAGCCTTGGTAACAAGGCAGGAGGGAAAGAAAGTGTCCCCACATCCAGCTGGGGAAGGATGTTGTGTGGCTCTCCCAGGGATTCCCACTCTGGAAGCTCCCTCCCAGCTCGTCTGAGCCGCAGGAGGTGATTCCCTGAATCTGCTCTGCCCTCGGAGTTCCATCTGCAGGAGGCAGATAACGCATCTTGCCCAGTCCCTTTGTTTTTCCTGCTTACACGGGAATTCTGCAGCGCAGGGACGGGCCCATTGTGTCCCTGAGCACATCCTGTCCCTAAAGCCTTGAACAGTGCGGTTGGGTTGGGGCTTTCCAGCCAAACTAAACCCCCCAACCACCGCCCACAAACCCCAACCCAGCTGGCACCAAACCAGAACGGTGCCTGTTCTCCTCAGAACAGGGCCTCAGATGCTGCTGTTTACCTTCCCTGCGCTCCAGGAAAATGCCTCAGGAGTTATTTTTGTGCTTCCTTATGAATTTCAATAAAACCCCAACCTGATAATGTTGTGATCACATACAATCCTTCATTTATATATATATTTATTTTCTAATATATTTTATGTGTGCCCTGAATTTAATTTTGTCCCAAAATGCCCTTAGGGGATTTGCACTGTTATTTTAATAGTCCTAATTTTAAATTCATTTAAATGCATTTATGCACCTTTAGACTGAACTCATTCAGGCATTTACACCACAGTAATGAATTGTAGGACAGCAGTGTAGACACAGAAAGAAATTCTTTCCTTCTGTAGAGTTTATATTTCTAAATTCAATCGTGGGGTTCATTGGCATGCAAAGAGTCCAGGGACCTTTGTTAAACGATGACACTTAACAATAAATGTTTAAGAAGATGCACATTGAGAAAGTCTCTCCTATCTGAATGTCAGAAAACTAGAAATATTCTAATGAATTCCATTTTCCACATCTTTCATCAAAGCCTTTGTAAAAAAGGTCACTATCTTCACTTGTTATTTTAAAAAGCCTCCTGCAGTTTGCCTTCCTGCCATAATTAGAGGGAAAGTTCCCACAGCACCGCACCACAACAATCCGGGGGGACTCCTCTTCCTCCTGACTGTCAACCAATTTCAGCATCCGAAGGCAAAAATGATGAATTTCAGAGACATAATGAGGCTGATGGTCACAGTCAACATTATATAAAATATTTACATTTCATGCTTTCTCTGAACTGGGAGCTCCCTGAAGTCTGGCAGCCTGAATATGCTGAGATGAATTATTATTTTATTGACATTTTCAAACTGCTCCTCTCCTTTATTTTTCTCCTTTAGACAAAACTCTTTCAAACCCCTTTGCTGGATCTGACCCACATTTCAAAGAGGTTCCACTCCGCTGCTCTTGCTGCGGTGACTCCCAGCTGCAGGAGCTCGCTCACAGCCACGTTTTTCATCTCCTTATTGCTCATTCAGGTTTCATCCCAGCCCCAGGAATCCGGGAGCTGTTGGATCCCAGGGATCTTTGATGGCTCTGGTAAGGCTGGCTCAATGCAGAGTAGCAATCAGCACGCTGTCCCCGGGGCAGGGCTGTCTCCAGCCCCGCAGCTCCAGGGGTGCAGAGCCTGGCCTGGGGGTGCTGCTCCCTGGGAACACGGGATGCAGTGAGGGTGCTGTGGCCCCGCTGCCCGGAGCAGCCAGGCAGAGCCAGAGGAAGGAGTCCACAGTTACCTGGGTCAAACCATGGAGTTCTGGGAATGAGCAGGGCCCGTGCCACGGGCTCAGCCTGTCCGTGCTGAGGGCTGGGATACGGGGACATGCCCGGCCTGCTCCTGCTGGGAGCACCTCAGTCCCACCCAAACGGGAGCATCTGGTGCTTACTACAAACAAAATCCACCTCCAGCCCTGTTTGAAGCAGCCCAGAGCAGCTGGGGCTGCCCCTGGATCCCTGGCAGTGCCCAAGGCCAGGCTGGACATTGGGGCTGGGAGCAGCCTGGGACAGTGGGAGGTGTCCCTGCCATGGCAGGGGTGGCACTGGATGGGATTTATGGTCCCTCCCAACCCAGCTCATTCCATGGCTCTGAGATCTCTTTCCCTGTCACTTCCAAAAGGCTCCAGCCCTGCAAGGCCTCATGGAGGGTTTCTTGTGATTACCAAGAAATGAGGCCCTGAAAAATAACTCCCAGACATTCCATCTGCATTTAAAAGTCAAGTTCAATCTTCCCTTATTACAGCTGCAAAACCCCTCGCTATCTAATGCAGATAAAGTAACAAAGCTGCACTTCCAGTGATTGGAACTAAATGCAGTTAACCTTAAAAAGTCACTTTTACAAACAGAGCAGATTTATCTGGATTTAAATTTTAGTTCTTGTGCAAAGGCTTAAGAACAGGTTCCTCCCCATTATTCAATTTAACAATAATAATAAAAACCTCCATGACAACTATAACAAAAAGACTCTGGTAAAGCCTGAAACCTTTTTGATAATGAAACATACAATTTCCCTGGTTGAAGCACAATTCCCCTGGGAACATTTTAAAGAAGATATAGAAGAACTGTCATCTCCCAATTGTTGATGTAAAGAACCATGTGTGAGAACAGCACATGGGAAAAAAATCAACTTTGAGAAAAACTAGAGAAAAAATCATGGGTGGGAGAGACGAGACAACTGAACTGCAAGTGTCCTATTAGGGCAATTACAGAGGCAATGACATGGGAAAACTGGGAGGGGTTCCCAGGCTGGGCTCAGGCTGGGTTTCACCCTGAGGGGGAGATTCGGTGCCACCTGGGCCATTCGGGGGTGCAGATCCCTCTCCAGACCTGGCACTGCTGCTCTGCTCCTGCTGCACCCCAGAGCCCCCCGGCACCTCCCTGCTTTTTAAACAAGTGCACAATCACCTATCCCTAATTGTCCCTCCAAGGATGTGCATTAAGAGCAGATGAACTGACAGGGACCAGCAACACACATTAACTGAGGCTGCTCCCCTCCTCGCTCAGCTCCAGCCCTAATCTCCCAAGTTTTCACACCAATACCTTATCACCACAGTGCCAGGGAGCAATTCATGCACGGAGAGGATGGCAAACTCTGGGAAGAGGATCAAGCTCTTGGGATGCCAAAATAACCAGCCAAGGCCCTGGATTAGGGAATAAACACAAGAGAGGGTTGGGAAGTGCCAACCCACCCACGGGATGGGGGCACCGCCCCAGCTGAGATCCGGGGTGGTCTCCAGCACAGAGAATTATCTTTCCACACTTTACTTCATACAGCACACAAGGATCACTTTTTACCACTTCAGGTTTTATTCATCAGCTTTTTGTATCAATGAGTATTTTTACATCAGAGAGCAGGAAACCTCTTTACTTTTAATGTGTCTCCCTTCACTTCTCAAAGCGCCAAAATGAATGGAAATTTTAAAATTGCCTATAAAATATATGGTTCACAAGCTTAGGTTCTTTCCTTGACTGGAGAAAGGCATGGGAAATGTCCTGAGCATCTCAGAGCACATTTTACTGCTGTAGTCATTGTCTTTGTGTGACTTTTAATATCCCAGCTCCTGTAGCCAGGAGTTACCATGAGAACCTCCACTCTTATTAAAATAACTGTTCAACCACGGGTTTGTGTTTTGGGGTTTGAGGCAGGTCTATGTCTGCAAGGTTTTAAGAAATTTGTATTTTTAAGTATTTTTTTCTATCAGGGCAGGGTTGTTTTTTTTTTCACAAAAAATGCCAGTTCACGAAGTCCAAAGAGTAGGATCACCTCTTAAATCAAGCACATGGTCCCACTCCTCCCTGTTCCTGGATCTCTCTGTTTGTGGCTTTTGGCTGCTGTCTCCCAGGACCTGAGAGCTGCTGCTGGTCACAGTCACCAGCCAGGCTGTGATCTCCAATCCCCAGAATCATGTTCCTGTCAACAAGGTGTGAATTTAACATCCCATTTGGAGAGACAGAATGATAAAGTGCAAAGTGGGGGGGAAAAAATCAACTCATTAATGTGAGAAATTCATTCTAACACAAGGAAAACCCAATAATACTGGGATATATTTGTCTGCTCTCGGGATCCATCCCAGCAATGCCCAAAATCCCTCCAGGCTGGGTTTTGGCTCAGCAGTTCAAGCTGACATCAGTGAGCTGGGCCTAAGAGGCTGCAGCACAAGGCTCTGTGAAGCTGCACGAGCAGGGCTTTCCTGCTGCCACGGCGGGATCAGGTTTGTCAGGCAGGCATTGCAGATCTCATTGATCCCCTCTGTGCTGCCAGGGAAAGGCTCCAATCCTCGGGCAGGTGTGGGATTCTCTCAGCTCTGCTCAGCCTCCTTCGGCTCCTGCCCAGGGCCGGGCCCAGCACAGAGATTCTGTTCTGCCACAGCACAAACTGGATTTCACCTCAAGTATTCCTGGATCCCGTTCCCTCAATGCTGTTGGCAACACCAGCACATCCACCTGACCAAACCCAACAACATTTCATTGCCAAAATACCGGGCACGTTCTTCCCATCCCCTGGGACTCCCCAGCCAGGGACTGGGACTGGAAACTCAGCAATGCTGGCAGCCAGAGATCATCCCTGTGAAAAGTGGGCAGGGTTCTCTTGTGCATGAGGAGACACTTCAATAACACTGCCAGAAGTCTAACAGAATTTCTCTTTCCAAAGCTCTGGATGAAAATGTGGGGCTGGTTATTTCCAGGTAGAGTTTGTGTTTGTCTCTGAAAGAACACGAGCCAAACCCCGAGGTAATGGCCCTGCCATTGTGCTGACACATCCACGCCAGGCAAAACCCAGCTCTTTATGCACTGTCACTACAATAATTTGTATGTTTTTATTGTTTTATTGGCAGGTAGAAGCCCTGGTTGAGGTCAAACCCTCCCTGGACATCTTTCCCAACACAAATCCTTAGCATAGTCCTCATGGTGAGGGATTTATACATGACACCCGAATTCCTCTGAGTTACACACCCATTTCTATGACAGGGTGTATTTTATGGATCAAAAAACCCCAAACAACGTCTTCCAAATATATCTCTTGTATCTGTGACGCCCGAAATGAGGATGAGCAGCATGGCTTTAAAATAAAACGGGAAGGGCTTTGTGGGTTTGGCATCTGCCAAAGGATTCAGGTTCAATAGCACAAACACCACTTTGCCAACTGTTAAGGAAAAGAGATTCCAGTTGTACCACATTTTCCTTGATTTATGTGAGCACTGGGAGAAAGATGAGGGGGAAAAAATAACCTGGAAAGCAAAAAATAAATTTTTTTTTTGCCTTGTTTTGCTGTTCTGCCCATGAACCTGCCAAGTCTGAGCGGCTGCAGGAGCTCTCCCACGGCTGAGCACAGGCACAGCCAGACCCTGCTCCTGTGGATCTGCTGCACATCCCTGGGCACTGGGAGGCCACTGGGCTGTCCCTGGGTATCAGCAGGGTCCGTGGGGCTGCTGGGATTCATTTGGGAAGATCACGGGACTGAGAGCAAGGAGTAGGATAAAAATCAGATAAAAATCCCATCTCTGCTTCCCTGGGCTTACAGCAAGCACTCACCTGCTGCAGGCAGGAGTCAGGTCAGGTATTGCTTTTGGAAATCAGGGATTATCTAATGCAGGCCCGACAGATTTCCTAGGATACGAGATTTTGCAATATCAGGCAGGTCCCAGAGCAGCCCTGGGTTTGCAGTTGGTTCCCCAGCATCCCCAGGAGAAGCAGCACCCAGCTGGGCACCAGCAGCCCTTCGTGACACCCAGACAAGTCTGGGGAAGTTCTCTGTCCAAATTAAGAATAAAAATAACTTTGCTAAGGGGGCCAGGAGGGAGCAGTCCCTGTGCTCCCACCTGCAGCTCGCAGCCCTCCATCTCCAGCACAGCCTGAGCCCATTAGGGCCAGTTCCATCTCTGCGAGTGCTGCCTCTCCCTGCCGGGCCATTTGCTCCCTGCTTTCTATTTTTAAAATCGCTGTAGCTCCTGAGAGTGTTTTGTTCTGTGCAGTGACAGGCTGTCACTTCCCCAAACCTGCCCCTTCCCTGTGCTCAGCATCCCAGGGAATTCACCCAGCACTTGGACACTTCCCTTCCGGGCTCCCTGCAAGGCAGGAGGGAGCTCTGCAGTGCAGCTGCTGGGTCCTGGAATTGTTTGGGTTGGGAAGGAATTAAAGCCCTTCCACTGTCCCAGGCTGCTCCAAGCCCCAGTGTCCAGCCGGCCTTGGACACTGCCAGGGATCCAGGGGCAGCCACAGCTGCTCTGGGAAGAGGGAGAAGCACACACAGCACACACGTTCATTGCTAAAAAATTCATCGTGAGAAAGCAGCAAAAGGCAGAACAAAGCAATATTTATCAATAAAGCATTGCCTACAGTCTGCCCCATCATTTGCTGCACAGAGGTGCCACAAATCAGCGACTCTGCCCCGAGGAACTGTTGGTATTTGTAATAAACTGCTACGACTTCTTCCTACTTTAGAAACATCTCAGCTCCTCCTGCAGCCTGTCCCTGCTGGCACACAAAGTGCCCTGTTCGGGGTCAGAGGAGCCCCAGATCCACCCCAAAGGCTGCACTTGATCCTGGAGGTCTTTCCCAACCTCAGTGATTCCATGATTCCAAGGAACGGCCGCACTCCAGTTCTGCTCGTGGTGTTGAGCAGAGTTTGGAGCCAGGCTCAGCTCCTGGGTTCTGATAACCAGGGAAGAGTCATTACACATTTAAATCTGAACTTCAGGGCTCCAGCAGAGTTGCACACCCAGGAACACCCCTGGGCTGTGTTTCCATGCCCACATTTCTCCGAGCAGATCCATGGGAGGCACAGCTGAGGAGGCACCACCAGCATTTCACTGCCAGAGGGAGAGGCACAAGCTTGGCTGGGCTCAAGCAGGACACTTCACAGACGAGTTCTCAGCCCCATTCTGCGGTGCTTTTGTGCTCAGAGTTATTTAATTCTCTTCTGAAATGCAAGGAGTTTCTTCCTGAGAAAACAGCACAGGGGTGGGAGGCTTTTTTTAACAATTTGATTCCCCAGCAAAATACGTTTTTCACTGGTAGGAAAAATTGTATTTGAGATTTATTTCATTTCTTCATGGATTTAATGCTCTTCACAGTTTACCGTGTCACTAAAGTATTCCTGAAGAAGGAAAGTGACTTTTCCAGTGACTCCAGTACCTCTGCTCTGCTCCTGTCTCACACTGAGGCGTTGGGGATCCTGGTGTGTTACAGGACTTGTGCAGCTGCCCTGGGCCTCCTCCACAGGGCTGGAAAAACCCAGGCCATTCCTCATTTCCAGTTCAGCCAAACAAGAGCAAAGAGCTGTCACTCCCTCAGGGCTGTGCCACCCTGGGCGCTGCACGCAGATGGAAAATGCATCTTTTTGTGTCAGCTTCCAAAATCCTGTGAAGTCCAAAACCCCTTCACTGGGACGCCAACGTTCTGCTGCAGGAGATGTTGTCAAGCACTGGAACAGGCAATGAGCTCCCAGTTCACAGAATCCCAGAATCACTGAGGCTGGAAAAGCCCTCCCAGCCCATCGAGTCCAAGCTGTGCCCCATCCCCACCCTGTCCCCAGCCCAGAGCTCTGAGTGCCACCTCCAGCCCTTCCTTGGGCACCTCCAGGGATGGGCACTCCAAACCTCCCTGGGCAGCCCCTGCCAATTGTCCATTCCAGGTGTCCAAGGCTTGCTGGGGAATCAAAACACCGTTTCCTCATTTGGAAATCCTCTGCTGTAGCTGTAGCAGACACATCTCAAAAAGATCATTTCCTTTGCATCACCATCCACAGGACGGGGCGGGCTGGAAGGGACCTTAAGGAACATCCAGTTACTCGGAGATTCTCTGCACTGCTGTCAGATAGAAAAACTACAAACCCACAAAAAGTCATTTAATTAATTTTTATTGTCAATATAATTTCTGTGCATTCAAGCCCTGCCACAAAATTACCTGCTTTAAAAATCACTAACCCATCTCTATTAGTGCTGGATTTTATTCCTGCAAAAATAACAACTTCCTGCCAAATCAGAGCCGACAGTTTGTCTTTATTTTTGTAGTTATTCCTGCCATTTTTTATTAAATGGGATTTGGCCTTGATCCTATCCATTAGGACTTGGTTTTGATGGGATCAACATGGGGAACCACTCCGGGCACTCAGTCCTGTCTCTGCTGGGGGAGGTGCTGTCAGGGCTCTTAGGAGCTGTCATTTAATCCCAGTGGTAAATTGCAGCCATCCATTAGATTTACCTGGCTCTTATTATTTCAGCACCAAGCTGTGGGTATCAAGAGATGTTTCTAAACCAGCAAATGCTGTCCCAGGACACCAGGCCACATCCATGGGGAAAAGGGGCTCTGCTCTGACACCTGGACTCAGCCAAGCCAAACTTTCCTTGCCAATGAATTTATGTTAACTAACCTGGGTTTCTCTCAAGATATCCAAAATAAATGTGCGTTTAAAAAGTTCTGATGGACCACAACACATATCTATAAATTTATTTTGGAAGTAGATTGGTGCCATGTTGATGGCCCCATAAACAGGGGGTGCCATGGGGTGCAGAGAGGGGTCCCAGAGCCCCCCAGTGCTGCACCCCCCACCTGCATCTGATCTGAGATCTCAAAACCAGGGGTGGTTGTGACTGCAAACAGAACCTGCTGCACTCCTGAGGCTCAAATCCTGCATTTGCAGAGAAGAACTCCTGCTGTCCCACTGCTCCATCCCTGAGCCTCCTGAGGACAATCCTGCAAAGGGGCAGATTCCTCCTGTGTCACCAGAGCCGTGCAAGGCACTGGCACTCAGCCTGTTCTGGGTGCAGAAATACCACATGCATGGAATTATGAGGCTGAGCTTAATGACACGAAACAAATCTCCATTCTGCTGAATGCATAATTACCAGTATTAAAATATTTATGAAATAAGAAATTTATTAGGAGGTCTGTGGTGTATGGGCTTGCTTTGCTCTACACAAATCCTAAAATGGCAGGAGAGAAAACAAACTTGCAAGGAACCAAACCTGGGCATTTCCACTCGAGACAGCGCAGGGACACAGATCCCTCTGTCCTTGTCATCGAAGATACTGCGTAGAGAGAACTGGAATTGTATTATTTTCTTAATTTGGAAAATCTTTGGTTTTTTAAAGAAGGGCTATTGTGGGAGCAAACTTCTTGTGGGATTTTTGTTGGATTGGTTTTGAACACAAGTAGTCCAGACTGGAAATGCACCACCGGGATGAGATAGAATTGAAAATAGCCACTGGTACCCAGAGCACTGGAAATGGGGGCTGACACCTTGAGCCTGGCTCACGCGGAGCTGGAGTTCCACGAGTCCCACCTCAGTGCACCTTCACCTCCAAACCTCTGCTTTTTGGATCTATCTTCAAATATCAAGGGCAGAGCAAAAGTCTTGTTGTGGGAACATCTCTATTGCATTTGGTGTTGCACTCAAGCCTCAAAGCCCGCTGTGAAAATAGAGCCAGAACAAACCAGGAAAACTTCCAGCAAAAAGGGTAAAAGCTGAGTATTAAAAGGAAAAAAAGGTATTTTTTGAAGGCTGTAGAACATTCCTCAGAAAAGTTTACAGGAGAGCTTAGGCATCTGCTAGGACCAGCCTGGCTCCACAGGTGCCGTCCAACGGGAAGGAATTGTTCCCTGTGAGGGTGGGCAGGCCCTGGCACAGGTTCCCAGAGCAGCTGTGGCTGCCCCTGGATCCCTGGCAGTGTCCAAGGAGGCCGAGGGGATGGTACCAGGCCTAAAGATGCCTGAAACTGTCCCAGGGAATGAGCCAGCTCCCTGCCCAGCTTGCTGCCTTCCCACCAACCCCAGTCACTGCTGCAGCATCCAAAGGAAACACTGGAGAGCTGTGCTGAGACAGGTGTGTGTTTCCATCCTGCACCACCTTCACATTCCTGCCCTGTTTCCATGTGGACACTCATCCAGGGAAAGCTGGGACTGGGGCCTTTGTGCAGGACAGGAATAACTGGCTGCCCTAAAGCCACCTGCAGGGACCCCCAGTCACTGTCACAGCAGCCCTGCTGGAACTGGACCTGGGGTTAGGGACAGAAGCACGGCTGGTGCAGCTGGCCCTGAAAGCCCCTACTGCCACCTGTCCCACATTCCCAGGGGAGCCCTAAAGGTCCTGGAGGGCTGCAGCAGCCCTGGACTCCCTGGCCGGACCCCACGGCTCTGGAGCATCCCTCTGGCAGCCAGGGGAACGGGACAGCTCTGACAGAGGGAGCTGAGAGCCGGGCTTGTGTCAGCCCACCCGAGGGGAGCCTGGGTCTGAATCAGTTCTCAGGACGACTCCAGCCCAAGGTTTGGCTTTGTCAGCAGTTGTTTTACCTGCGAGTGAAAAGCTACAACAGCTGTAAAAGTGCGAGAGCAGGATCTGAGGGAGAGCTGCGGCAGCAGGGGAGCGCCGGGATCACACCGAGCCAGCTCAGGTTTATCCCGCCTGTGAACTGGCAGCAGCACAGAGCTCCAGCAGGGCACTGCCCCAGGGCTACAGCAGCGTGCCAGCTGCCCGGGCTGTGCTCTCCCTGGGACTCCTGTCACCCCCGGCCCTGCTGGCACCGACCCGGCTCTGGCTGCACACTGACCACTGCCGTGGCTGCACAGTGACCACTGCTGCCCCTGCACAGTGACCACTGCTATGGCTGCACAGTGACCACTGCTGCCCCTGCACAGTGACCACTGCTGTCCCTGCACAGTGACCACTGCCGTGGCTGCACAGTGACCACTGCCATGGCTGCACAGTGACCACTGCCGTGGCTGCACAGTGACCACTGCCGTGGCTGCACAGTGACCACTGCTGTCCCTGCACACTGACCACTGCGGTGGCTGCACAGTGACCACTGCCATGGCTGCACACTGACCACTGCCGTGGCTGCACAGTGACCACTGCCATGGCTGCGCAGTGACCACTGCCATGGCTGCGCAGTGACCACTGCTGCCCCTGCACAGTGACCACTGCTGCCCCTGCACAGTGACCACTGCCATGGCTGCACAGTGACCACTGCTATGGCTGCACAGTGACCACTGCTGTCCCTGCACAGTGACCACTGCCATGGCTGCACAGTGACCACTGCCGTGGCTGCACAGTGACCACTGCTGTCCCTGCACAGTGACCACTGCTATGGCTGCACAGTGACCACTGCTATGGCTGCACAGTGACCACTGCTGTGGCTGCACAGAGACCACTGCTGTGGCTGCACAGTGACCACTGCCGTGGCTGCACAGTGACCACTGCTGCCCCTGCACAGAGACCACTGCTATGGCTGCACAATGACCACTGCTATGGCTGCACAGTGACCACTGCTGTGGCTGCACAGTGACCACTGCTGTGGCTGCACAGAGACCACTGCTGTCCCTGCACAGTGACCACTCTCAGCTCCCTGCCTTTGATCCATGAGCAGCCTCTGGGCACAGGCCGAGGTGGCCGGAGCACGGCCAGGAGCTGCCCCAAAGGGAGGAGCCACCACAGCCCATCCCCTGTGCCCACGCCGGGCTCCAGCTGCTGTCAGGGGCTGACCTGAGGCTCTGCTGGTGTGACAGAGGAGAGCTGTTCCCACAGAGCATCCTCCTGCCAGCATCCTCTCACCCTGCACAGCCACACACCAACCTCTCCATGCTCGGCCCTGTTTTCCATCAGTTCTGGCCTCTCCTCCCTTCACTCACTCCCTGCACAGGAGCAGCCAAGCACAAACACAACCTGTTGCTGGTGCTGCTAAAGCCTCTGAGGTGGCTCAGGATTCCTACACCGCATCTTTTCTCTATGTATCACCCATGATTGATTGTTCTGAGCCCTAATGCGAGACAGGCAGGATCCAAAAGCCAAACAGGCAGGTGACAGGGCTGTCACACGGGGACACAGAGGTGCTCCATCCTCTCCTCATCCAGCACAGCCCCACACTGGAGCCTGCTCTCCCCTTCCCAGCCCAATCCCTGAGCAAGACCTTAAAGAAACAGCTCACATTTGCAACACAAGTATATATCGACAGTAATATTTTTGCATATCTATTTATATCTAAAAACACCCACATACACAACCATGCTCAGAGGCATTAAGCAGAACCATCATCAGGATGAAATCTTGTGACCTATGACTGCTCCAAACCCACCCCTACAGCTCAGGCAATCCTTCTCCCAAAAACCCAGACCAAAACAGAGCTGTTGGATGTGCCCTGAATGTGAAATCATTGGACCTGCACCACCCTGGGCAGCGCAGGGCCTTGGGAAAGAGAGGTCTCCAAGCTTCCTCCTCTTCCCAGTGTCAGTCAGAGGCCAGGGAGCCCAAGTGCTTCACTGATCCCAAGGCACAGAGAGCTGATCTCCAGTCAGGAGCACGTCCCAGGGCTTTGGGAACACTTGCCAAGCTCATTTAGAAGGACTGGGAAGGAAGGCACCAACCGGCGTCACCGTCAGCCGAGGGATAAGAGAATGCCCAGCACTCACACAGCATCTTAATGCTCTCCAGATCCCAAATGACACAGCAAAAGTGTCCTCAGCACCACGGCCTCAGCCACAGGGACCTTGGGCAGCGCTGCTGGGCTCTCTGCAGCCAGGGGCGCTTTGTCCCACAGAAGGAGCAAGATCCCTGTGGGAAGGTCTGGTGTGCTCGGGGTGCCCCGTCCTGCGCCTCACACCGGCCCTGCTGCAAAAGGCTTTGCTCCAAAACACAGCCCATGGAGCTGGACACCCCCTGCAGCCCACCCAGCATCCCCTGAGCTGCCAAAATACAGGTCCCACACACCCCATGGTGGCCCTGGGGACACGGGGACATCACAGAGCTCCCGCCCACCCCGACACCAGTTGCTGCCAGTCTCTGCTCCTGGTGCAGCCCCCGGGGCTGGAGAGCTCGGCAAGCTCTGAGGGCTGGGCTCACTCCAGCCAGGGGAAGCACGAGGGGACTGCCCAGGAGGGACCTGTGGCCTCACGTGGGGCAGGGTCACCACCTTTTCCTGGTCCAGAACAGGACCAGGCTTTATTCCCATTAAATTGGTGATGGTTCAGAACAATTGAGCTGCCTTCAGCAGAAGGGCCTGGTAGGACCTCGTGAATCATCAGCAACAAGCAAAGCTTTGGAAATCCTTGTTCTCCTTTAGATTTCTCTCTGCCTGGGTACCCTCTCCACCACACTAATGACCTGACTATATTGGATTCCATGCTCTGCAAACAGCCTTAATTACATGCTTCGTATCTTCCAACATTATGATAAAATTCATCATAGTCCAACGTCTGGGACAGTCAGCATTGTCACTCATTGAGATTAATTTGAATATGACTATAAATAGAAATAACAACATCTAATCTTATGAAACAGAGTATCGTGCTGGATGGTTTTAATGCCTCCAAGCAAAACTCATTTAATAGAATAAAATACGGAATAGAGTACATGTAGTTTTGTAGTATTACTGTTATGAGATTCCAAAGCAGATCAATAATTCTTTCATAAAAATTAATGCCTTGAAATGATCCCTCCATTTGTCATTCCAGAGAGGTCACCTTATTTCGTTTCCAGGAGTAAATTGGGAATTGCACAAGTGAACTTGCTGAATAGCTGCTCTCCCTGTTCCTGCACCCCTTGTGCCAGCCCCAGTTATCCCTGAATCCTCTGCCCAGCATCCCTCCCTGTCCCTCTCCATGGATGAGCATCCCTCTCCTGGCAGAACCACTCTCCTTCCAAATGACCCTTTGCAGTCCCTTCTGCCTCAAGAGAGACACTTGAAAACAGATTAAGAGCCAAGATTATTGCTAAAATTGAATTTTGCCTTGTCAAGAAAATGAATTTTACCTCCAAAACACAGCGTTCCAGAAAAATACATTCACAGCACCTCCAGCCTCTCATTAGTGACTCCCCACGTGGAATTCTTGAAGTGAGGCTTTTCCTGGCCTTTTATTTATGCAGGGAAAATCAGATTCCACATCTCTTCGGTGCAGCCTCACGGCTGAGGCACAGCACATCAGACCTGCGTGGCTCAGGGTGCTCACACGCATTAGGGCCTCACTAACAACAAGGACAAATATTGAGAGGCTGCTGAAATGAAAGCTCGTTAAGGAACACAAAACCCCCCTTTTTTTTAAGTGGCAAAAATTTAAAGGTTTACTGTTTCCTGTATTCAGCTTTTTGTTCCATTCTCTATGGGAGAAACTGAAAAATGTGGAGTTCTTCTGAAATGTCTTCTCTGAAATGAATCATTACTCCACTGCCTAAAAACTATTGTCTTGTTTAAAGTGAGGAGAGGAAAACACAGGAATCAGGTCAGGAGTTCACAACAAATTAGCATCCAGAGAAAAATACTGCTGAAGTGTGGCAGTTTCCTTCCCAATCTCTGTGAGAGCCCAGGTACATCCCATCAATTAAACTTCCTCAGCACCTCCTGAGGCCAAGGTCAGCAGGAGCGGCTCAACACGAGTCTTTGGAATGGAAATGGGATGAGCCTTGGAATGGCCCACAGGACGGGCCTGTATCCCACATTCCTGCAGGAAACTTGAACTAAGAGAGGGAGGAACAACCAGTTTGCAGACATTTTCCTGGGAATTAAAGGAGTTTCTAGAAACTGGTCAGATCAACGGCGTGGAATTCACTAGAAACCAAGCACTCCCAAAGGATCTGTTGGAACCATGGGATCACACATGGTTCTGTACAGCCGTTCTCCTGCAGCCCTGCCCTTCTTCCCTGTACCCGAGGGGCATTCCTGGCAGGAGCAGGCTCCAGTGCTCCCCTCCCTCCCTGGAGCAGCTGAGCCCCAGCCCCATCCCCAGCAGTCCCAGCCCGACAGCCTCCCCCGGAGAGCCTGGGAAAAGCATGTGCATTTTCCAAGAAAAGAGCAGCATCCAACTCAGAGCTGCACTTTTAAGCTCCCTTCCTTTCCAAATAATCTCATTTTTGTGATTACTGTGTCTGGAGCAGAAGGCAGGACTGCAACTGTCATCGTCCTCCTTCGGCAGGAAGGAAAGGCAGCCAACACCCCCAGGGAGATCAGGGATGTTCCAATTTACACTCCCAGTCTCACTGACTCCTTTAGCCCACTTTGCTGCAAAGTTCCCTGGAGGGGCTCAGGAACAACCCCCTTCAGGCCACAAGAGCCACCCCCGATAAAATCCCACAGGGATTTAGACAAGAACAAAATTATTGCTAATTGATTCTTTCAAACTGCATCCACCAAGGACACAAACCTGAAGCAGTAACTTGTTTATTATTAAAGCTTGTCATGAGAAGTCTGCAGTTCTAAGGGAGCACAGAAATCAGATTTCCAGCACTAAAAAAGAAATCAGGTGCCGATATTCCCCATATGGCATGGGTCTACTCCCAGAAAATATGAAACAACCTGGCAATGGTTTTGTCATGGAGTTCCATTTGTAAGGAAAGCTACGACCCTGCAAAGGAACAGCATTTCTTCCAAAGCAAAACCAGCAGCCTAAAAACATCGTGCCTGAAGTCCCCGGTGCATTTGGAAGCAGCTTTCCAAATTATTTCGGTGTTATTTTTAGGAGAGATATTTAATTTATGACCGGGCTGCTATTTACTGGTGTGCACTGATAGAATTGTGTTTTGAAGAAGTCCCTGTCTTGGACACACTCAGATATTGGTGCAGGGCCATCTCCACGCTCCACCACCCGAGGCTGATCCCTGCTGGAGCCGTAACCCGAGCGCTGCAGCACAGACAGGCCCCGGGGCTGGGCACACTCCTGCCCTCCTCCCCAGATTCCTGCCTGAGCAGCCCTTCCCAGCGGGATGGCGATGGGACACAGCCCCGAGGGATGCAGTCACCGAGGGCTGTGTCACTGTCACTCCTGCCAGGGCACTCGTCCTGCTGGATGGGATGAAGGTAAAGAACAGAGATGGAAAATAAAGAAGCTAGCCCGAGGCACCTCCCGCCTCCACCCCTTCCAAGGGAAGCCATGGCCAAGCTGGAGAAGCTCCTGGGCACTCAGACATCCAGCCCTGCTCCACCCTGCCCAGGGTGGGCTCTGCCCTGCTCCTGACCAGGCACTGTTGATGCTCCTCACTCATCAATTTAACCCGAGTACCTTCAGAAGGTGCCACAAAGTCCCTGGCAGTGGCAGACACTGAACCCGGGGGTGCAGCCTCCCCTCCCTCAGAGCCTGCACTTGCCCAGGTGCCCAGGGCACTTCCATCCCTCCTCAGTTCATTTTGGAACCCTCCTGCCCGGGGCCTGATGAGGCATCCTGTCCCCACTGGCAATTCCTGTCCCCACCGGCAATTCCTGTCCCCGTGTCCACACGTCCTGTGTGACCCAGCAGGAGCAGAGACCACCCCGAAGTCCTGGCTGGGCTCCATCAGCACAAACCCTGGAGAAAGGGAGAGGCAGGGTTACAGCTTCCCTGGGCTCCAGCAGGACTCCGTGCCTTCCCCATGCTCCTGGAGGAACCCTTCCACCCCAACTATTCCCATCCTCTTTTATCCAAGGAGCAACTCGGGGGTAAGTGAGGAGAGAGGTGCAGAGCCAGGGGAGGGACTCTGATCACACAGCAAAAACCCCAAGTGTCATGGAGATCCCTCCCATCATTTCTTCACCCCAGGAAAGCTCCTACAAGACTTCCAGCAGTAATTACATGGATGAATTCCAGCCAGAGGACCCCGGCACTGCCTCTCCCTGCTGATCCACCTGTTGGCTTTAGCTGAGGATGCTCCCAGCCCTCTGTGCTGCACTGGGGACGGGTGAGCTGCAGGCAGAGATAACAGAACCTCCCATGCAGAGAGGAAGATGAACAGCCTGGATCTTGCCCCTCCTGGGGAGGAAGTGCCTGCAGCACCAGGAGCTGGCTGAGGAAGCCCCGCTGTGCTCTGGATGGGATATATATATCTATAAATATACATACACACAGATTTTTCTCCCTACATTAAGGCACAGTGCAAATACTTCTCTTCCAAGATATTGTCAGAGAAGCAGAGACTCCAGTAAGATCTCTTTGCAGGGGCCTCCACAGATGGAGACAGTTTTATATCTACCAGACGTGAGGGAAAAGCCAGTTTGGGCATGCAAATAAGCGTTCAAGAGCCATCCTCCCACCCCTCACCCTGGGCAGTAAAACCCACAGCGAGCCCTGAGAAAGAAGCTGGCTGCCACACTCAGGAATTTCAGACAGTACTGAGGTTAAGAAGACTTTTTGTGATTGGTACTTGGTTTTCTTCCTTCCACTAACTTAGAGCTTCTCATCCACCCACACACAATGGCACTTAGTTGTTGAACAGGTCCACTTCTCCTCCTAAAATAGTTCCTTTCTATTTCTCTTTGGCTGAGCATGTTCTGAACTGTGTTTTGAAGGAGGAGAGGACAATAGGGAACAGCTCTACAGCATGGAAGATCTGCTTCAAGGCGGCTCATCCAAGCTGTAAAATATATATTCAGTAAAATCCCTCAGTACGGGCCAGTTCCTGCTTTCTGGATGATTTGGTTAAATTGCAATTTTGAACAGATGCTTAGTCACAATACATTAAAATATTTAGTTCATATAAATATCTCTACATGGAGAAACTGTCCAAATATCTTATTTTCTACAAACTCCATTACGTAACGTATCACCAAAGACCTTGCAGGTATTGTGGCATCATCCAAAGGGCTCCTGCTGCCTCTGTTTCCCTTCCGAACTGGATCTGGGTAGGGAGTGCCCAGGACTTGCTGTGGGATGCGAACTGGAGAGGAAGAGCTGCCTCATCCCACCCTGCTGGCTGGTGGAGCCCCGAGCAGCTGCTGAACCAGTACTTGAGCACAACTTCAGCACCGCTCACGTCCCTCCGAGCTGCTGGGCTCACGCAGAACATGAGCTCATCTGGTTTGCAGCCCGGGGAGCTGGAGCAGGAGGGCGCCGGGCACGGAGCGATGCCGGGCACGAGCGGGGCTGGCGCTGCCAAACGAGGAGCTGCACGGCGGAGCCACAGAAACTGTGGGAGATTCGGCACAGCGCTGAATCCGGCAGCGATGCGTTTGAATCTGCCAGGAGGGGAGGCGAGCAAGGAAAAGCAGCGGCTCCTTGGTGTTCTTTCGGGTAAATGGCCAGGGCAGAGCCCGGCCGGGCAGAGCAGAGGGCAGCGAGGAGCGAGGGCGGCATCGCCCCGCTCGCCTCGGATGCAGCGGCCGGAGATGGCACCGGCAGCCAGATGGGAATGAGGAGGCTCGGCGGCTGCTGACAGCACCGAGTGGATCTGCCGTGAAAATCTCACAAGTTTCCAGCTAGGAAAAGCGGGGGATCTCTCCGCCCGCTGCACAAAAATAAAAAAATCCCTCCACCACCTTCCGCATGCGAAGGCGTAGGACAGGGAGCGAGGAACTCCGCTGCTCACGATGCATCTGGTGGCGCTTCTGCCACTGTCACCGCACCCGCGATCGCAGCCGAGGGGCACCCGGCGCTCGCTGCGGGGCCCGGCGGCTGCAGCAGCGCCCCGGGGGTACATCCCGCCCCCGGGGAAACCCCTCACACCCCGGGGCATCGAACGCTGCTCACACCCGGACAGATGCCCTCGCACGGACCCGGGGCAAGAGGACGCAGCGGAGGTGCCAAATCTCCGTGCCCCGACACCCACCGAGGTTCAGCGCCGGGGGCGAGAGGGGCGCGATCGCAGCGCAAACGGGGGAGAGGCGAGGAGGGGGAGAACGGGCAGGCGCTGCAGCGCATCTCCCCCGCACACACACGCGCGCTTCTTTAATCCTCCGGCTCTGCTCATCCCTCGGCTCCTCCCGGAGCCGCCGGAGCCTGGGGCGGCGCGGAGCGGCTCTCCCGGGCTGCAGCCGCCCCCGATCCCCCCCGCTCCGGCCGGCCGGGCTCGGGAGGGAGCCGGGACCTGATCCGGGCAGGCGCTGGGTGCTGGGGCTGCCCCGCACAGCCCCGGCTCCGCCGGAGAAAGCCCCTCCTGACCCTCTCCCGACCCCCCGCGACCCCCAGGCCGGGCCGGCCGCGGCCCCGCCAGCCCTGCCCGCACCGCCGGGATTCCGTGCGCGGAGCCGTCCCAGCCGTGTCCCGCTGGGATGCCGTGCGCCCGCATCCATCCCCGCCGAGCCATGGCTCTCTCTAACGCAAACCCAGCGCAACCAGCGCCTCTCCTCTTCCTTTTCATTTTTTTCTCTCCTTTCCCTCAGGCATTGCTTCGTGCAAATGGGGCGATAAATCCAGAAAGCGCCACGCACCGTGGAGAAGGGAGACGGGGAGGGCGGCGGGGAGGGGAAGCAGCTGCTCCGGAGGGAGGCGGATGGAGCACCTGGAGAGGCACGAGGGGAGCCGGAGCGGCGGAGCCCCGCGGCACGGCCCTACCTGGAACAGCCGGAGGATGTTGGCCACCATAATGGACACGGAACTTCCCGATGCCCCTATCACTCCAACTACTTTCTCCGGCTTGACGAAGACGGGCGGCTCGCCGTTGGTGCACCTCACGTCGGAGGTGTCCTTCTGGATGAGCGCCTGGACGAAGGTGAGGGACTGCTCCAGCGCGTAGGTGTCCCGGGAGCAGGTGTCCAGGATGCGGGCGCCCAGCGTGACGTTGGGCAGCAGGTCCGGGTCGCTGTTGATCTGGTCCAGGGCGTAGAGCATCGCCTCCAGCCTGTGGATGCCGTTCTCCTTCTTGATGTCCCCGCAGGGGGAGCCCGGGGGGCCCTTGGCGTGCACGGGGAAGAGGCCGCCCAGGGTGATGTCCCCCTCCAGCCGGATGGAGTGGGGCGCGTACATCTCCTGCCCGCGGGCCGCCTCCCCGAGCAGCAGCTCCAGCAGGCAGCANTCAGCCCCGCTGGAGAAGCAGCAGCAGCAGCTGCATCCTCCTCCTCCGCCTCGCTCTCCCGGCGGGGAGCGGAGCGCCGCGGGCTCCCCCGCTCGCGGAGCCCGGCAGTGCCACCGCGGGGCTCGGGGACAGCCGGGGACAGCGGGAGCATCCAGCCAGCCCAGGGCATCCAAAGCAGCAGTCCGGATTGTGACATGGGAACGAGATCCTCCGCCCGCCGAGATGGGTGCCAGTGGAGCCGGTGAGGAGGAGGAGGAGTTTGGATGTAACCCCATACTCCCAAACCCGAAGTAATGCAACTGATCTCGTTCTGTTTTAAAATCTCCAGACCCATTTTTCTTCTGCACACCCAGATCTCGAGGATGCTGGAACATCCTGGTTTTGTTCCCTTCACCCCGAAACTGTAGCACCCAAAGGGACACCACCTGTTGCCATTCCCTTCTGACGGGCCAATCCATACCCTGCCACATTCCCAATTCCAGACCAATGCAGCATGCATCTCTCAGATGCTCCCACCAGACCAAGTACATTTTTTGGAGACAACCTGTAATTCCTCCTTGATAAATACCAGACCTTTGATTTGTTTTGTTCCTCTGGAATAAAATATCTTTGATATTAGCTTTGACATAAATTCTACTGATCTTTGTGGCACCTTCTCATTAACATACTTCCAAATATTTAAATTACTAAAACTTTCTCTTTAGATAGATACATATATATATATAAAATTTCTTTTGCTAGCTTTCACATAACTAATCTATGAGAACTGGCTTAGACTGTATGTTCTCTGTAGAGAACTTCTGTATGCTCCTCATACAGAAACAAATAACAGATGTAGCTGCAGTTCCATCACTTGGCCCCTAACACACCCTGGACCAGCAGCACCCCGTGTGTCGTAACCTGCCCAGTCACAGCATCACAGAGTGGTTTGCATTGGAAGGGACCTTAATGATTGTCTCATTCCACCCCTGCCATGGGCAGGGACACCTTCCACTGTCCCAGGCTGCTCCAAGCCCTGTCCAGCCTGGCCTTGGACACTTCCAGGGATCCAGGGGCAGCCACAGCCTCTCCAGGAATCTGTGCCAGGGCCTCACCACCCTCAAATCACCCACACATCTTAAAAAGGTGATTCCCTTTCCATTGGCAGCCACAGAATGGGTTGGGTTGGAAGGGACCTTAAGGACCACCCAGTTCCTCGGAGATTTTCCACAGTGCTCTCAGACTCCCACTCCTCTCCCAGTCTCTGCCAGCGGGGTGGAGCTGAACCAGCACCCATCCCCATCCCTTGCACACACATCCCTACTCCTCACATCACTTCACCCGCTGCACAGTGGGATTTCCTTCCCAGTTCTCCCTTGTTACACCAGCTCCATCCCCTTTTCCACCTCAGTGTGCACACTCAGGGAGAGCTCTTTATGCTTATTTACCTCTTGCCCACTTAAAGCTCCTCAGTCAGAATCTTACCTCTCTTCATTTTTATTAAAGATTCTGACTCTTGTGTTAGGAGCTTCAAGTTCAGAAAGGATGTGGAGATAAATCACTTCTTCTAATAAATCTCATTGTTTTGCAGGAAGTCACCTCATGATTTTGAAAGCTTCCTGGTTTGTGTTGTTTTTTTTCCTTTGGGCAAATCTGCAGTTACTCATATATAATCCCATAAACTTCTGTCCTCTCAAAGTCACAGAAAACCCATCTGCTCTCTACTTCATCCTGCTCTTCCTCACACCTTGGTTTACCTAAAGAACCACTCTCCAGATTCCCTAAGGAGCACAGGGACTGCCACAGCTGATCAAGGCAGGCCCAGGGTCCAGCCCAGCCTAGCAGCTTCTCTTGGATTACCAGCAGATGTATCAGAAGAAAAGGACAAAGTTTTGCAGTATACAGATATCTTTAATCTCTTCCTGGTTTTATTGGTTTAAACCCTGAAGCATTGAAGATTATTCTAATTACATTACAAAGATTGATACAGTAATCATTACTCTGGATACTCCTGATATCCATAAAAGTGCCCAGTCCCTCTCCTGCTCTTGCTGAGGACTTGGCTGCTGTGCTGACAAGGACCACTGGACATCTCCTGGAAAATCCTGTTTATCAGTTTTCAATTTCCTGCCTTTTAAGTTAAACTCTTCAAATTGGCAATACTCTCCCTCTCATTGTACCTGAGCTCCATCCACTTTGTGCTCTGAGCTACCTACACCCAATCTGGCCCTCTCCGACAGGAAACTAAATATAATAACAGCCTGTGCATCTCTCACTGCTGTTTTCCTTGAGAGAAATATCAGACTCGATGATCTGAAAGGCCTTTTCCAACCAAAATGATTCTGTCATTCTGTGATTTCGTGGGGATTGCTGAATACCTGGGGTGAGGCAGCACTGACTAAACGCAGCAGTGAGTGTCTCACACCTGTGCTGAGCCACATCCCCTGTCCAACTGCAGCTAAAGAATTCTTCCCCTCCCTCCCGGCCCAGCACAGCAGCCACACTCAGAGCGTTCAACCAGCAGTTCCTAAGGAAAGCTGAGCCATGTCCACTCCAGCCTGAGCTCCCCCACTCAGAGCCAGCAGCGTTTCCACTTACGCCGCGCTCGGTCCCGGGAAAGCTGCAGCCGTAATCCTGAACGGCTCAGGAGGGGATGCTGTGCAGCAAGGCAGCATTTCATGTCTTTAATGGGAATATTGACAGAAGCATATGGAAATGGGGAAAGTCATTGCAGTGTGACGTTTGTGTTTCACTTCACAGTGAGTCACTTGTGTGCCAAACCCAGCTCCCAGCACAAGAGACTGAGCACATTCCTTACCTTCAGCCTTGGGAGCTCTGTCCTCACACCTGCACAGGCTGGAGACCTCCTGGGACACGAGTGAAGCAATTCTGCTTTTCTCACCCAAGGAATGATGCTCCAGGGAGCTCAGCACTGGGGTTTGATGCCCTGCTACCACTCCAGGTAGGCCCAGGCACCCAGAACCAAAGTCCCACCTGTGTCTCTCCGGCCACAGCACCCTCCCATTGCTTGAGGCTTTTTAGTGCTGGGGACACACTCCATCTCCCCCGTGGAGATTTGCTTCACCAACCCTCCCCCCAAAAAAAACCACAGAACAAACCAAAAATTCACCAGAAAAATAAACCAAACCCAACAAACAAACAAACCCAACCCAAGCCTGATCTTTTTAGCAAGAGAATTTGTTTAGAAGTAAACGCTGGTTAAACACATCCAAGAGAATATTCACAACCATTTCTTAACTTGCCTGTCAAATAAGATCATGGATTCAGCCAAATTGCTGCTGGATAAGCAAAGCCTTTGCCAGGAAGGAAGCGGCCTCGTCGCTGGCATCCTTCGGGGTGTGGCGTGATCTCCATCGCAGGAGGGTCTCCTGTCAGAGCTGCTGTATAATTAAACATTGCTTTTATCTGGGCAGCTGGCAGAGCAAACACAAAATCCTGTTACAGCCGACCAGTGGAAGCAGCCCAAAGAGTGATGGACCAGCAGGAAGGAGGAATAAAACAATCTTTCAAATATTGGAGATGTGGCAGAGGCTGCCGCGCAGGCAGAGGTCAGCTTGGACAACTGTAATGGACGTGGTACAAGCAATTAATTTGTTGGGTGAAGTCAGGCTCGGGAAAGCAGCCAGAGCTCCTGCTTATCTGGTGTTCAGAAAATAATGGATTTTTGGAGCAGAGGCCAGCAAAAAGCTCAGATCCTTAACTCGGGGCTTTGTTGTTGCTGTTTACAAAGAGAAGGTGTCAGGAGGCTCTGGTTTCCAGGGAGGACAGGGGACAGCAAATTCCCTTCAAGGATATGGTCGCTTAGATACCTTGCTAGATCCTTATTTATGTAAGAGAAATATTATTTTTGTATTTGTAGCTTATTGAATTATAAAATATTAAAATATATTAAAATTATAAATAGATTGTAATTTATAAAATATATGAAGCTATTAAATCTACAAGACATTATGGATTGTTTCCAAGAAAAAACTGCAATGAACACGTTGTGCTAAATGAAGTCTCTGGGCCTAATTCTCTGTTGCAACCCTGGTGTGACCCCGTGGAAGACCAAAGCAGCTCTGAGAGCCAACCTCAGCCATCCCATGGAGAGAAACATTTCCCTTCCTTTGATGCTCTCAAAGGCCCACAACATCACACACAGAGTTATTTTCCATTTCCAGGCACCTCCCGGCTGCTGCCTTCTGTGCCCTGGCTGCTGCTGCTTTGGGAAGCAAAAGGCTCTGGGGAGAGGAGGAGGAGCCCTTGGCCGTGAGCTGGGGCCGGGCTGGTGGCACTGGGACTGGGCCAGGCTGGTGGCACTGGGACTGGGCCAGGCTTTTGGCACTGGGACCAGCCCAAGCTGCCGAGGGATGAACCCTCCAAGAGTTGTCTGTCCATGGGAGCAGGATCTGTGCTAAAGGAGCAGCTGGGGCAGAAGGTGCCACTGCTCTGATCTTTATTGTGAGTTACTCTCTGTTCTGTTGTATCCTGTGCACGAGGAGCTCGGCACCCTGGAAAAGGAATTTCTGATAATAATAAAAAAACCCCCACACTCTGAGCTTTTGCAAGTGCAGAGATGGTGAATTTTGTAGTTTCAATGCAGGTTATTTACGTAAAATACCACCAGACCTACACAGAACCTGCAGCATAACCAGGGGAGAACACTGTCAACAAGTCTTGGGTTCTTCATTAATTTATTTTGGTTTTCAAACCATAACTGCCTCCATCAACAAGACCATTTCAGAAATGACCAAAAGCGAATTCAGAATCAAATCAAAAATTTTGTAAATATCAGCTTTAAAGCCAAACTTGCTCTATTTTGGAAACCAAAACATCCAATCTGGGCTTGGCCGTGCCAGGTTTACCATTGGATTGATGATCTGAACCTAGATCTCAGTGATTTTGTGGCTCTGTGTAGCACGTGGTTAGAGAAAAGACTCCCAGTGCAGGGGTCAGGTACCACCAGGGAAAGACCCAAATGGCAGGGGAGGAAGGCCCTTGCTCTTCCCAAGAGGAAGTTTTGGGTGAGCTCTCAGCAATTCCCCCTTTCTGAACAGGAGCCCAGGTCCCTCCGGTCACCTCTGCCTTGGGGACAGGAGACTCGCGGCGTTTCCCACCAGCCCACAGAGAGCTCCCACTCCTGCAGCCCCATCAATCCCTGTCCCGGGCTCTGAAAGCCATCCAAGCATTTCAGGGGAATGGATCAATCAATTGCACAGGAGACACTTTCAAACCATTCCTTGGAGATCACAAATCTTTCAAGCAGGCAGCTCTATTAGATGGGCACTCCAGCCAATCATTAAACTCACTGCCACTCACAGGGAACAATAACTTCTTCTTTCCAAACACTTATTATTCTCTCAGTTACTTATTTACTAAGAATATTTTGGTTCGCTTAATGCTTGGAACATCTTCCTCCAATGCTGAATTGGAAATGATGGAATTGCACATTCAGGATAATTAAATAAGACAGCTTTCTGCAAATAATAATAGTGTTGTAATGGCAGACAATAAACGGGCCCAGCCAGCACAGGCAGGTCTCCTCCTCCCCTTCTGGCTGTGCTGCCTGGACTTTTCTAAGGGACAAAGTGGCATTAAAGCTGGTGGAACCACTCAGGATGCTCGTGGGAGGCTTTTCCCTCCCAGCCATGAGTGCCCCTTTTCTGTCCTTCACCAGATTCGCCAGATTTTAAGCAATACATTTTAAAAATATTTGACAGATTGTTTTCCCCCAAAGAATTCCGACAGAAAATGCTTTACATGTTCCTGAAAAATACCTTTAACTGGTGACATCTGTCCCAGCCCCTGAGTAGGGCATGGCACTTGGTCCCCTTCAGAGGAGACGGACACACAACACACCCTTGTGAAGCTTCAGGCATCCTCCTCCTGCCAGCCTCTGGATGGGATTTCCCTGAAATAGCCCCAGTGCCTCCTTGGAGAGGAGCATCCACCCTGCAGAGCCCAGCACAGACAGCACCAAGCCGGGATTGTTCCTGGGCCAGTTCCGCTCCCTCACATCCCGTGCTGCAGCCTGGGCACTGCCAAAGAGGATCCCGTTGGGATGGGCAGAGCTGCAGTCACCGCAGTGCCAATGGGCCCACCTGGCTCACATCCCTGTAAATGAGTCCCTGATATTTTGCCATTGCTGCCCAGAAATTAATTACTCTTAATTACTCTTTTTTTAATAGCACGGTGTGCACAACAGCACAGGGATTCTCTGAGGGGTGGCTTTGCCTGTATCAAATACAGGTCAGAAAGGTTTGGTTTGGAAACTGCTTCCAGAGTTTATGAACCCACTGCTCATTTCATATCAGCATTAAAAGCTTGGACACGAAGTCACAGAACCATGGAATCCCAGGCTGGTTTGGGCTGGAAGGGACCCTAAAGCCCATCCAGTTCCAAACCCTCTGCCATGGCAGGGACACCTTCCACAGGACACCTTCCATAACCACACATTTTCACACTCACACCTTCCTGACTTTCCAGCTGTGTCCTTTTGGGAATTTTTGTTGAACAGAATAATGATTTTTGTTGAACAGAAGAGAGGTCATTTTTACCAGAGAAATAAAATCATCCGGGGAGCTTCATAGATTTTGTTGTTTGCTGTAATGGAGTTACAGAAAACTCCAGTTCCTGCTAAGGAGGAATTTAGGCACTGAAGACATTCCCCTTTGGACCAGCCCAGCCCAGTTACCCCAAAGCACTGACCGCTGGCTGCTATTCCCTAATTCTCCAGGAGCAGCGATCCCGGTGGAGTCCCCACCCAGGAAGGTGCCGTGGTTCCCAATCCTATCACAGCTGGCACTCTGCTTAATTAGTCCTGACAAACCTTGATAATGAATCATTGGGAATATGAGTTAAGCATGAAATAAAGCAAACAGCAAGGATCTTATGTAATTCTTCCTACTTCAATGGCTGCAGGAATTGAGTCATGAGATTGTTTTGGAACATTTTATGACAGAAGTCAGGAGAGCTCTTTGTAAATGAAGTTTTCGCTTTTTTTTCTTTAAGGACTCTTCATGGCTGTGCACATTTTGTACAAGTGCAGATCTTCTCCTCATCTCTTTTATTTATTCCCTCGATGTCCTTCCTCATTCATTTTGTAGCAAGCCTGGTCTGTGCAAGGTTTTACCCCTGTGTACAACAACAGCAAACTCAGGCAAAATACATCGACAGCCCCGTCTCCCCAGGAAATGCTAACAGCTCCTTTCTGTTGATGTGGGTTTAGGGTATAGATTTTTACCTTTATTCACTTGCTTTGATAGACTGAATATCAGACAATCACGACTTTTCCCCATTTTCTGGTACTTAACCGTGACTTTCTTCCGTGCCCTATTACACTCCACGAAATGAATTTTTCCCTGGCCTCACCTCTCTCAATACTCACCTTGTGGGCCTCTAGATCCTGGTGCTCGTCTCTGGGGAAGCCAGCACTGGATGACGCTGTGCCATGCTGCATCACCCCCAGTTTGCTGGGGCACAGGACAGCTGGGTCCTTGATGGGTCTTGTTCCATCCAACCACACCGAGTGGGGCCATGGAAGAGCCTCTCTGAGGTATGGGTGGGAGCGTGGTCCGGGAGCACAGGGTTGAGCTCAGGGTCTACTCAACAATTTTGGACTCTCCAAGACTCGCTGTGTTTTCCACAGAAAGAAAAAACAATGTACGGGGACTGGGAACATCTCCATCACCTATGAGCTGCTCTAATAATGTTGTTTTGTTTGAGATGCCTTGTTCATGTAATGACTGAAATCAGATTTTTCAGATCCCATTTAGGGCATTGGGAAATGCAGGTGTTGAATTTCCTCTCTCAGGAAATCCTGGGCTAATAAGAGCTTTCTAGACTGGTTGCTGGAGCTAAAGGAGTAGAGAAAGGAACTCAAAATAACCTGGAGTTACTGCAGGACAAAATCAAAACTGTCATTATTTAACCCTCTTTGTCAGGAGCAGCAGGGCACTGATGGAGGCTTTAATGAGTTCCAAAGGCCTGGGCTACAGAGGAGGCGCTCCCAGGTGCAGGAATTGTCTGAAAGTAGGTGAACTACTTTTAGTGAAGCACCGGCGGGGTGGGCTGGCAGTCTCAAAGCTGATCCACTTCCACTGAGGTCGATGAAAACTCATTAATTTCAAAGATTGGAGCATTAATTCGAAATCTGTTGGCAGAGCAGGGGGAGCCAGTCTGGAGAATTAAAGAACACGAGGACAGAGGACATCCTGGCCGTCTCCTCACACGGATCCTGGCGCTGGGGACAAGCAGAACCAGGTTAAATTCCTTACACAGGAGATTAAGTGGGCCACAAGGGTTACAAACAGGCTCTGTGTGTGTGTATCAATATTTTTACACCCAGAGAAAATGGATTTTATCCTCAATTAGTCCAAATCGAGGACTGCCCTTAGCGGGGTGTTCCAATGGCTCAGGATTTGCTGCGGTACAAATCGCAATGCCTGAGGGCTAAAGAGGGGAACTGCCTCAATACCCTCCCAGAAACTCCATCCAAACCTCAGCCATGCTGATGACTCCCTTTGGGAGGCAATTATTGTTAACCACAAACCTGGTGGAAGAGGCACAAAGAGTTAGAAAAAGGCTTTTATGGAATACAGCATGGACAGGAGTGGCTGTGTCTGCACAGAGCTTTCATTTCCCAACTCGTTGGCACTTGGCTTCTGTTAGGTCCTTCAAAGGAACCAAAACGCTTTGTCTGACCCAAACCAAACATATTTGAATGAATATTTTAAATATTTTCCTTATTTTTTCCAATTAGATGGAAACAAATATTATAATTTCTTGGTATTATTACTTAGCATTTTGTTGAAAACCGATGTCAGAATGTTGCTGTTTCCTGTGCAAGCTGTAATGCAGCCCCTGGCCCTCCTGGAGCTGTCCCTAAGGGCTGTTGCCATGTCACCAAGCAGGGGCTGGGCTGCAGAGTGAAGGTCCTGGCTCAGGGCCTGGCATCCAGCTGGACACAGCCCTGAGGTTTGCTTTGGGCTGGCTCTGCTCCAGACTGGATGATGGCAGATCATGTCAGGGATGCTGCCCGACCCATCTCCCATCTCAGTTATCCAAAATAAATCCATTTTCCTCGCTTCAAAATGAGCCCCCGGTGAAAAGCAGGGCACGGGAAAGGGGGATTTGGGGGGATTTGTGCAGGAAATGCTCCCCCAGCTCCTGGTGCTGCTGCAGGCTCTGGCCTGGCTCCATCTCTGCCCTGCCCTGCAGCCAGAGCTGGGCCCAGCCTGGGAACACAGCAGGAGGGGCCTCCTGCAGCCATGCCTCGTTTCTAACCACAATTAAATATTGAGGCAATAGTGCCAAACAGGTGATTTCAGCCTGCCCCTTTCCCAGCTTTCCCCAGATGTGAAAGGAGCTGCTTTGTGCCGAGCACCTTCAGCAAGGATGGTTTTATTGTGATATGCAGAGCTGAAACCCAAGTCTGATACAGATATTGGATCAAACCTTGTACTCTGTGGCAATCTAATTTTATCTTGACATGTTGATTGCTTGCTCTTCATCTGTGGCTGCTGTCCCAAAGGGGGCTAAGTGAGAGGAGCTACGGTTTTTTTTCCTTTCCCACAAGAAGATGACATGAAATAAATTCAGAAGAACACACACAAGAACAATGTGGGGTTTGTTATTCACAAGACAGCTCTGAGAAGGGGAGAAATTGAAGCTGAGATTTGTGAAGGATGGTACAAAATATGATGGAATTTCTGACTAATAAATCACACAGAACCATTCCAAACCGAGGGAACTGGTCCATGTAGGGGCTTTTGAAAATCACTCTGAATTGTTCTCCCTGCTTTCCATCAGGTGGGAAACATGGAATTTCTTGGAAAAGCCAGGCCTGTGACTCATGCCATCTATGGACATGGTAATGGGGAATTTACAGCTCACAGACCAACGAAATCCAAGCCCCAAATTTAGGTGCAGCGTTTCCTCAGGGATCTGGAATTTTGAAGTGAGGAATGTCCCTCAGAGGCACATGCAACACCTTTAGGAAGGGATGCTGAGCTTTGCCACAGTGGAGAATTAATTGCCTGTCATTTAAATAAGGGCTTGCAAAAACTGGAAGGATTTTCACATATTGCCATGGATATCAAATCCCAAATATAAAGCTGAGCAATGCCAGCAAGGGGCACAGCACCAGACTCGGACAGCAAAAGCAACAAGAACCCTTGAGAGCACCAAAGCAAAGGCAGACAGGAGGAGAAACAAGACCCATGTCAGCCAGAAAGCCACAATCAGGAGATCCCTGGGTGAAACGCACATCTCTCCCTCAAACATTGGTGTATTTTAATAGAAAAGGTCCCCAATTGAATAATTTTTCCCCCCTTTAGCTCTGTTAAGAGCACCCAGTGCAGAGCTCCCGCTCTCCCCAGTTTGAACCCTCACTGCAGTGAGGGATCCCTGGCCCTTCTCTCTGTGCATTCCCCTGGGGGTCACAGGTTCAGTTCAGCAAATATTGGTCCTGCTAATGAAAGAGGAAAACCTGACATCAATATTTGCAGAACCAAAGCGCTGCCCTTAATTTTCCTGCAAATAGTCACGAAAAAAGTCAAACACAAACTCACCAACCCCATCAGGAAAACCTCATTTGCACCACTGACAATCCAGAATTTCTCACTGAACCTCTCTCACTTCTAATAACCCCAAACTTAGAAATGTTTCTTAATTTTAGCAACTTTTTTTTCTCTTGACCCAGATACAAACAAGCTTTTACTACTGGGAAATGCAGTGTTCATGCAGCAGTGCTAAACCCATCACTTATTTTTGTATTAAACTTGGTGAGTTTCTCTCCTTCCTCTTTAATTACCCACCTTGATGGTGCTCTGCATTATCTCTAAGTCTTATATTCCCACTCTGGTTCCTCCAGTAGCTCAGGGTCCAACTCTGCCTAAATCAAACTGAATATTTAAGACATACCAATGGTGGCTCAGGGTTGGCGTGAGTAGACAAGAATAAATTTGCTTTTTATCAGGTTTTTATTAAAAGCAATTCAGTTTGGGGAACCAGAAGATGCATTAAAAGAGGACTGGACTGTGTGTTAATTGCAGACAGTTAATTTAATTAGAGGGATGGCTGGTGAGTGCAGGGCAGTGCTGGCTGGAGACTCCGTGTGGGCTCCAGCTCTGCCACAACCATGGAGAAAAACCTATGTCCTCAACACATCCCTTAACTTTTCTGGTGGTTTGACTCATTAGCAATTTTCTTTTTCATGCTCTTTGAGGGGAAAAAAAGAGAAAAAAGTGGAATTTTGGAGAAGAGAGGAACAAGTAAAAGACAGGCAAACCCATGACAACACTTACGGAGGAAAAAACCCTCTCGTGTTTCTTGTGTTGTCTCCTTAACTTTTCCATTTACACTCGGTAACTCCAGCAGCAGGGGTTACATAAGGCAGCCCCAGGCCACCAGAGGCAGCTCCCAGCTCCCTGCACTTCCAGAGGGCAGAGCCTGCCCAGCCTTGGCTTTGGGGAACCGCAAGAGTTTGCAGGAGGTTTTAGTGTTTCTAACCAAGGCATTAATTCTAAACAGGAATTCTAATTCAATCCCATAAATCACCAGCTTCCCATCAAAGCAATGCCTGAGAGTGGGCAGGATTAAGATGTGCTGAGTTGACATTTGAAATCCAAGTAACCACTGACAATCCTTTTCAAACACAGCAAATTTCCTTTATCCTCACTGCCAGGAAGGAGAATTTCCCCTTCCAAAATGGGAATTTTTACCGTCACTTTATGTCCCTTCCTGTTTTTATGAAGCAAAAGTTATGAAGGTGTTTCAAACATGAATTACTTGAGACTTCTCCTGCTTAATTCCCACCTGAACTAGGCTGGAATTCTCTAGATCAGAGTGTTTTGGAGCACATTTTCCATTTCTATACCAATAAAATTGTGCCATCATTCATATCTAAGGAACACTTGAGGTTGGACTCGATGATCTTGGAGGTCTTTTTCAGCTGTGATCATTCTATGATTCTATGAACACAGTCTAAAAAATCAGGAGAAGGGAAAAATGACCATCAGTACATTCCCTGTGGGAAGCAGACCTGGTCCAGCTCCACCTCTGTCCGTGGTGCTCAAGGGCTCCACGTTGGCTCTCAAGTCCTTCTTTAGTCAGTGCCTTTTCCTGGTCATTTTGCTGTGTGTTGAGAGTGCTTCAGACCCCAAATGCAGTGGGAGTGTGGGGTCTGGAGAAGATGGAAATGGGCTGGATTCCATGTATTTACAAAGAGAGGAAGAATCTGCACCTCTCTTGTAGAGGAGAGGCCTCAAGAGAATGTGGCTGTGCTGGAGAAACAGTGAAGAAGCAAAGATTACCCAGCAAACCCCGGCCAGCCAAGAGCCAAACCAGGCAAGTTAAACAGCTGCATTATTTAAAATTATTTAATTGACAATGAGTGTGTAATCTAAGGCTGCAATATAAGCAAAAGCCCACTTGAGCTGAATTGCTGTGACACAACCGTTTGATGATTAATCCCCAAAGTACACTTTAAAGGGCATAGACAAAGACTTCAGGACAATGGTCTTATTTTTACTGTGCCACATCATATTTTTCATTTACGAGTGCAGTTCTTGTTAAAGAACTGTAATTTCATATTTGGTTCACCCTGCAAGAAGTCTTTGCCTTGTCCCAAAATACTGACTCAGAAAAGCTTTCACCAAAAGCTTGCAACCAACAATAAAAACAATCACCCTGAAACCACCCTCAATTTGGGGCATTTCCATCAATCCAGCTCCTGCTGATGCTCCCGTTGGAGCTCTGGCTGTTAAATGATTTCTCACTTTCATCCTCGCTCTGAAACTGCACAAAATTCTCACATTTGGGCACCGCTGGAGGCAAAAACAGGAAAGCTGCAAAGCTCCTGGGTCTCTGTGCGAGGCAGGGAGGATTTTGCCCTAAATGTCCCCAATTCCATCACATCCTTCATGCTAATTGAGTTTTAAACCTCGACTCGAGCTTCCTGTTGGCAGCTCCTGGCCCACCACACCATACGTTTCGGGGCCATTCAGTGTCTCCTGGGATCTGGGTTCAGCTCCAGGTTTTCCACACTTTTCCTGTGTAGGACTCCAGGGAACGATCTCATTTCTTGCTGCTGCAGTTCCCCTCCCTCTCAGCAATAACAAACCCACTAATTCACATCGCTCCAAGACATGAGAACCATAGCAATAAAACTTGCAAACAGAGGAGAGAGGGAAAAGCATGTAAATATGATTCAAACCCAAGCTGAAGTTAGTGAAAACCAATTGAATTCAAATTTCTTTTCCTTCTTCCCCCGGCTGATGCTTCCCCAAAGCTACTCCCTTGAATTACATGAGCACAGTCACCCTTCATTTCAATCAGTTGCATTCCCACGTTGGAAAAGCTCCACCATCTTGTGTTGCTTACAGAGAAAATAATTTTAATGATGAAGGTTTTGTCCTTCTGTGAGTTCTGAGTGCATGGAATGACTGAACAGCCAGGGACAACCTCCGATACCGAGAAAGCTTCTCAGGAATGGAACCAAGCAAATGTCTGACCCCCATTTCAAAAGGATCAGAGCATTTATAGAAGTACAACAAAGAGTTTGAGCAGTGGTACCAACCAAAGAAAGGGTATAAATTGGGTTTGAACAAGTGTGGGAAGTATCTCACCAACATCAGCCCAAACGTTCCTGCTGGAGCACCAAAGGCACGGCCGGTGACCAAAGGGTGACATCTGTAAAGTGCCCGTGCTGGGGTGACTCTGATGCTGCTGGATTAGATGGGAGATTGGTTGTTTCCAGGATTGCAGCCCTAGGGAACAAGAAGGATCATGGTTAGACTCGGTTGGCAGCACCACCGTCTGCTTCTTACTGCCCAGGAGATGTGGATTTATGGAAAACACAGCTTCTCAATTTAATGGGTTTTTTGGTGGGATTAGAGGATTCACCATAAAGGTGATGTTGAACACAGACCTTCGAGAAATCACCTGCAAAATAACCTCAGATAACCCAGAAACTGCTCTGATCCACGAAGCTCAGCCACTGTGAGGGTGGGCAGGCCCTGGAATGGATTTCCCACAGCAGCTGGGGCTGCCCCTGGATCCCTGGCAGTGTCCAAGGCCAGGTTGGACACTGGGGCTTGGAGCAGCCTGGGACAGTGGAAGGTGTCCCTGCCCGTGGCAGCCCTCAAGGTCCCTCCCAGCCCAACCCAACCCAACCCATTCTGCCACTCTTTCACTCCTCCTACAGAGCACACACAATAAATAACTTTTTTTGAAGCATCCCCATCTTCCCAGGGTCATTATCAGGCTCCCCTCCAGGGGCAGTGCTCTGGCTGCAGACACAGGGGGGTCACCCGGGGGTGGCTCCAGCCCCAGGAGTGACCGCAGGATCAGCCCTGAGCTCGAGCTGAAACGTGAAACCTCCTCTGTGCTACATCAGCCTGTGTGGAGGCCTCTTGCAAAAGCAGCCCTAATATTCAAAATTTAGCTACACCATCTGTTAGAGACGTTGTTAAATAAAAACAACTCATTACCGAACTTAGGTCTTGGAGAAGGATCACCTTCTTTCACATACAACTGATTTTCTTCAGCTGGAAAAACACAAATAGTTGTTTCCCAGTATTCGTTCCCCAGTATTTCTGAACCGTTGCCAAAGGTTTCTGATAGCAGCCACGTTCCTAACCTGTAGCCAAAGAAATAACTGTACTATTAATCTGGAACTGGCAGTAACTCCTGACATTTGAATTATGTTGCTGAAAGGTGTCTTTTTACCAGCCGGTAAATAACGATCCCCTAATTACAGATATAAATCTGGTGAGGTATGAATGCACAGCTGAAAGTGATGAAAATGTTTAATAAAATATGGCCCAGAAAAGGAGAATGGGATTAGATTCAGCATCTTGACCACGGGGGTTTTTTGGATCTGCTGATAGAACCACAGCCCCTGAGGATGGCAACACATCCCTGTCCCAGTGATAAATGTAAGGGGAAAACACTGGTGATTGTAATTGTCCCAAGAAATCTGAGCAACCAGTGTGGCATAAAACCCCTTTTTAACTATCCAAGTTATTATGGCTGCTGCAGGGAAGGGCATTTATTACGTGCTCTGCTGATAATCATCAGACCTTTAATAATTTCTTTCTCCAGTGAAGTTTGATGAAGATTTGGTTTCCTTTTGGGGCCTGGATTTGTCACCTCTGTGATTCAGACTCATATCAGAGATCTCTAATGACAGAAATTGGAAAGAGCTCAAAACTGTAGTTTATTTTTTTAGTATTTTTTTTTTAAATCACTTTTTAAAATTCTATCCCAAGTCAACTATTTTAAAAAAGCTGTGACAGCTTGATCTGAAATGGCTTTATCTTGGTGCTTCACTTTCAGTTTTTTGGAGTATTGCATTTATTTATTAAATTTCTTTGTTATTTTTTGGCAGTGAATAAACACAAATTCTTTTACTTAAGATTGATTTTTCTAATTGTAGCCCCACCAAAAATCCCCAGCACAACTCCTGCAGTGACTTCCGCAACGCACTGACCCCAGTACAAAGCCTGAGACAAAGCTCACGGGCTGGGGAATGGTGAGGGACCTTTCTGACCGTTCAGATACAGCACAGCTCAGCCCAGGTTGGATTCCATAGCTCAGAATTGTAATTATCAGCCACAACTGCAATTGCAGCCCAGATCTCCATCGCACTTCTGCAGCTTCCTCTCAGCTGAGCCTGGAAGGAAAACTGACAGGCTCAGCCTCCCTGCCCTGCTTCAGGGAATGAGCAGGGAAGTTCATTCCCAAGCTGCCAATGCAGTTCCTTTCTCCAGCACTACATTCATTAACTCTGCAGCACAACACCCAAATTACTCCTTTTTAGCTTCTGCAAGGATTTTCATGTCACGCTCGGGGTGGTTCCATCTCATTACTGCTGCTGCTGCTTTACAGTTCCACTATTGCTGCACAGGCACTGCCCATGCAGGGATTAATTAATAAGTCACATTCTTAAATCCACGTGTTCCCCTGAAAGGAAGGGGTCTCTGACATAACATCTGCCTGTGTTCAAATTACAAACTACAAATATGAGACTCTGCTTCTGCTCATCCCATCCCACCCTGCCATGGGCAGGGACACCTTCCACTGTCCCAGGCTGCTCCAAGCCCCAATGTCCAACCTGGCTTTGGACACTGCCAGGGATCCAGGGGCAGCCACAGCTGCTCTGGGTACCCTTCTCTCCCCACCCTCAAATCACAAGAATCTTCTTAATTCAGACCTTGCTGAGGCCATCTGTGACGTGGTGATGAAGAACACACCAGGGATCACGGTTATTTTATGGTGACCAACACCAACCTTCCTCAGAACTCTGCTCAAAACCACCCCCCACCAGCCAGTGTTGAAACCCAAACCCAACCCAGACCCTGCCATTTCAGCACCAGTTCTCTGAGCTGGGCACCACTGAAGGTTAAACCAATAAAAGGGGTTCTAGGAGGAAACTCGTACAGGAGAGGAAGAACTGGGCTGCAGAAGCTGGAGCTGGCGTGCAAGGCTGAATTAATAGCTTAATGCAATTCAGTTCTTACTGGTTGCCTGGAAACTAACTTCGGAAAAAAAAAAAAGAAAAGCACAAACCATAATGGGTGTAGAGGGCTTAATAGGGAATTATTGATGCCACCAGACTGTCTGACAGTCTGATGGATTTCTAACTAAATCACTCAAAATGCTCCTTTATTATTACATGTTCTCCTGAGTAACAAGGTCCGAGGCCGAAGGAGAGGAAATATTCCGTGGTGCTGGCGGTGAATGCCGGCAGCAGGAGAGCCTGGTGCTCGCCAGCCCGGCGGGGCCAGCCCGGCTGCTCCCGCTCCCCTCCGTGTTTAACACGGCACTACCGATGTTCTCCAGCAGCAAACACAAGGAGCGCTCGAGAATCCCTCCCAGAGCGAGCTGCTCGAATGAACCCTGCAGGCCTGCCCAGCGAGGGGAGCTGCTTCTGCCCGGCCTGAACCGAGCTGCTCGGCAAGCCAAGGCGCGGCTCTCGGACAAACGCTGGCCTGGGGAGAGCCCCAGGGAATGCTCATGGCTGTGTTCCCGGCGAGGAAACCCACGCAGCCCTGCAAAGCTCCCTGCCATCCCAAAGGCTGTGCGGTGCTCTGGGCTGAGCGATCTCACCAGAGCCTGGAGGAGATGAGGGACCACGGGCAGGAAAAAGGGGAGCAGCGAGAGCTGAAGCAGACGCAGGTTGTGATGGAAAGGCTCCGTTCATCCCAGTAAGGACCCCGTTCATCCCAGTAAGGACCGGCCTGGCCTGGGAAGGCACAAAGTCAGCTGTTAATGGTGCATATTTTAATTAACCAAGGAAGCAGCTCAACGGTTCTGGCATCACAAAGCAAATCCTGACCCTCCTCCAGCCCCAGGTCACAGGAGCATCACCCGGAGCAGCTCCGACATCCAGATCCTGGTGCCCAGCTTTCCATCTTGGAATAGTGCAGGTTTTATCCTGATTATTTTTGACAGGAATTAGGTCAGTTCAATTACCCTGAAATTCAGATGAGCATCCACCTCTCTCCTGGCTACTTTTGGATCTATAAATAATGCACTGACAACACCAAACCAGAAAACAGCATAAACCCCAGCACCTCCAGCCTGCTGGAGACCCTCCCCACACACAAATGTCCAGCTCTGTGCCTCAGAGACAAACCCTGGCAGGTTTTCAGGGGTAGGGGTGATCATACGTAAACAGCTTTGAGAACAGACCCTGTCCCTTCTGCCATCTCTGAGGTGCATTGTACAAGGGCTGGATAATGTAACTGCAATATGGAACATACTGTAATATAGAACAGTGCACGGCTAATTTTGAGTCTGCTCCTGATTTATCTGTGATGTCAAGATACTCAATAGATACCTCGAGAGCATTTTAAATAGTCTCTAAATAAAGCAAGTCATTATTTCTTGCTAAAAATGGGGTTTAAAATGAGCTAGTTACTGAAAAAAACCCAACAAACTGTAATTTGTTTTCCAATTTCATAGGTCTCTTTCCCATTTCCAAGTGATCTGTGGTAATAAAGTATCAACATGGAGATCAAATGCCCCAACAAAATTGTTTAATGACGTGCAGAATGTACATTAAATCCCTACAGCCTAAGCTAAGACAAACAATCACACACCCTTTTCATTACAATTCTTTAGACACTCTGGGCATCAATAGAATTTCGCTCACCGGTTCACTAATTTTTTGTTGTTATCCCATTACCACAAGTTCTGTTTTCCATGTATTCCTTGTGAGGGGCTCCTGAGCCAACAAACCTGGAAGGTGGAGCTGTTTGAGCACTCAGTCATGAGAGGAATTTCTAGGTTTTCCAGAAGGAATGGAAAGGAGGACATGGGTTTTGTGCTGAAGAGTTGAAAAACCTTTTAGACTTCTCTCTGAAGCAGTGTGGATTTCCAGGAATGTCCCCTTTCTGTGGGAGTGCTCGTGCCCCGTGTGGAGCCCACAGCCGCAGTGTGAGGAGACAATGAACCAGCACAGCCCCACCTTGGAGGGACCTGGGGACCCCTCGTTGCTCTGGGCTGGCCCTGGGAACAAGTGCATCTTCTCCCACAGGAATTTCCATGGAAACAACTGTTTTAATGGGAAAACATGGGGTGAGAACAACCCCCCCCACCTCCTCACACTTCCCCACCAAAACCCACAGGTACCAGGATGGCCACAGCTGCCCAACAGCTGGACTGATGGTCAACAGCTGGACTTGATCTCAGAGGCCTTTTCCAGCCTTAGCAAGTCCACGATTCCATGAGAAACGAGCACTGAGCTCACAGGACTCTGTCCCAGTGAGATTCTGCAGAAGGTGAAGCACTCCCAGCCCTCGGGCTCTAACCCAGCCCTGTGTTTGGAATTACCCACCCACCTCACCTGGAGTGGGTTTCCCTGGGAAAAGCAGGTGTGGAGCAGCTGGCTGTCCCCCAGAACCTTTGGAGCAGGGCTGTGTGTGCCAGCCAGGCTTCCCAGGCACGGCACGGGGAGGGCAGCCAGCCCCGAGTGTCGGGGGGCTCTTCTGCTCCACAGCACTCCTTACTGCAGCAGAAAGGGATGTGAGAGGCAGAAATAATTGGACTTGACATCCTGATCTGCAGAGAGACTGGCAGTCACCAGGCTCCCATGTGACCTTGCTGACCAGAATGTCTGGGAAGTCCTTGAGCTGGGCCATGGAGAGCAGACCTGGGAGTCAGCTGCTATTTCTGTCCCTTCCCTTCCCTGCCCAGAACCACAGCACGGCTCCTGGAGGTGTGTGATTAGCCTGGAGCCATTATGCCAGCCAGCTCCAGCTCCAGACAGTTCTCATCAGAACCTTTTAATGTAAATTGCTGTCTCCTCCTTGCCATCTGCGGAATTAAAGTGATTTATTTTAGCTCAGGAGCTGTCTCCGAGTTGGTAAACTTTTGCTGGTGGACATAATGAAAAGCATCCCTGAGCCTTGTCTTCTGGGAAGGGGGAGGTGTCCTCCTGAAGTTCAAAAATGTCAAAGTCTTATTTCTTCACAGTTGCTGGAACAAGTCATTCTGAGGTTGTTACTCTGCAAAATAATTCATAGATTCCAAATACTGATATTCATAGCTGAAGCAGAACTCCTAAAATCTCCTGGTTTTAATGGGAGTGTTGGCAGGTCCTTTATTATGTCACAGCGAGCAGTGGTGTTAAAAGTTCTGGAATCAAACTATCAATGCATGATAAATGGGGGGCGAGCTGCTCGTGTCACACCGCTTATTAAGTTGGTACCATAAATTATTGCACTGTAAAAATCAATGTTTACCTCAGACTGCCCTCCCATAATTTCATTGCTATTTTCTAGAGTTCATTTAAAAACTACAAGAAACAAACAAACAAACAAAGAAAAATAAATACAAACCCACATGAAACAGGAAAATTAATTTTCTTCAGGCTGAATTGTTCTCTATTGCCTGAACAGAACAACAGCTGAGGATGTTGCAATTAATAAAACCAGCTAGACAAGAAAGGATGAATCGGAGATGGATCAGACCTTGGAGCTCAGATATCAACCAAAAATTCCAAGAGTTGAATTAAGAAAAGTATGATTTTTCTTTTTTCTGAGAATGAATCACTATTTATCAGCCAATTTATACTTTTTATTCCCAAATGAGACCTCCAGGAACACAGTTAGTGTAGACTGAGTGTCCCTTCAATGTCAGGCACGATGTTCTAACATTAATTCTCCCGGATTTTGCACAAGGAGAAACATCCACTGCTGGGGCAGGACACCCTCTCACCTTTCCCCACTGTGAGGGGATGCTGAGAGCTGCCAAAAACTACCTGGGGTGGCAAGAAGTGAGGAAAATTCTTAATTTACTTGTCCTGAGCTGTCTCAGACTGCTGGGATGCCCGGCCCTTCTATCCCTCCCCGAAAGACTTTCACCACATTTAGGATCTCGATCCCTGTAGCTGCAGGGACGTTGCACAGTTGTTAAATCCTGCTGGGAAAAGCTCAGGAACAGCAAAAGCCGGAGAGATTTGTGTGGGAGGAATTCTTGTGGCCCTGTTTGCACTGCACAACCAAACGTGAGCTCGGGATCACACCTCGCCCATGGCTGGAAAAGTGTCACACGCGTTTAGGAGCAGCCTGGCAGGTCCCATGAACAGGAAACAGCAAGAAAAACAGATTTTCTAGGTTTTTACACCCAAAGAGTGGAGCTTTTTTTGAAAAAAAATTAATCCCTGGTGTTTCTGCCAGTTTGGTTTCAGCTTATACTTGGCAGGAGCTGCACGCCAGCAGCGCGTTCCCTGCTTTGTTTTGATAGACTCTGTCTCCCAAAATCCGAGTTTTTGGTGATTCCTCTCCTCAAGCTCAGCACCCAACCACTTCCAGAGTGTTCCTGCCTTTCCCAAAGCCGAGGGCAGCGTTTATCAAGTGCCACCTACAATGTACAGCCTGGCAAAAGTCTCCGTTCCTCCAGGCCAAGCACAGCCCAGGAATTTATTGCTAATAAGGCAGAGATTTCGCAAACAACAGCATCAAAGAGCACATTAGCTCTACCTCTGAGTGAGCACATCCCATCTCCGGCGAGGTTTTATGACAGATGATTCAAAGGGGGAAAATTAAGAGGCCTCAGAAGCTTTTATGGCTTTTCTTACCTCATCTGTATTTGCAAAACATCTGAAGCGGGGCCCGGCGTGCCGGCGTTTGTGTGTTTGGCTTTCCAGCAGAGTGCTCCGCTTGCCATAAATTATGGGGCTGCAAACAGCCAGGTATCAATAAGGCCTGCATGGAGAAACGTGAGAAGGAGAATTTCCCACCTCACAGGGAACAGGGAGAGCCTCCCAGCCAGAGGAGGAGGCACCAGAGCCCAGGGCTGGGCAGGGGCACTCGGGGGATTTGGGATTTAATCAGGACAATGCCTTGGTTTGCTCGATGGCCACCCACGCTCTGGGATTCTGGGATTCCCCTGCCTTAAAAAGGAAACTCTGAATTTTGCAAGATACCTAAAAGTTTAAATATTAAACTTCACCTACCTTCAAAAGAAGAGACTGAGGAAGAATGTGTGGCTGCCTGCAACTGACAAGCTTCAGCAAGGGTTCTGTGCAGAGTGGAGAAGGGAAAAGGCTGTCACAGGCCTCCCAGGAAAGTCTCTCAGATCTCAGGCCAAAATCCCCCCAGCCTATAAATAAACATTTTTAACCCTCTTGTTGGCTGTGCTACAGCCTAATAGGGGTTCCTAAAGGTCACGTACCTGTGCTTTTCACTGCCTGAGGTTTGAGCAGCTCTCCCAGGCAGAGTTTCGCAGCTGCACAAACTCATTAATCCTGCCGGTTCAGGGTGCATCTGCAATCTTCTTGCATCCCACATTCCTACCTATTACCTCCAATTTAGATCATCTGCCTTGTTTTCCACCTGAAGCCGTCTGCAGAGGGGATCTGAGCCAGCACAGCTCCTTGCTATGGAGACTTGCTCCTCAGTGACGTGAGCGCAGAGTTTTGCATTAAAATCAAAAGAACAATCTCTGAGGAGTGTCTCCTCAGCACTCAGACTGTCCTGAGAGCACGGCGTGGCAAGAAATGAAAAATCACACATCTCCCTCTCTCTACAGCTGGAAAGGTGTAACTAATTAAACCAATTATTTTCCTATAACAATATGAAATTAAAGGGGGGAGTTTGCTTAAAAATAATAGACAAAGGCAATCTGAGCTAATCTTCTGTGTCAGCCTGCAGGAAGGATGTATTGCAGAGCTGCTCTGGGGCAGATGTTTAATGACTGACTGAATAAACAGCGTGTGCATCAGCTGGGTCTGTCCTGCACATCCCACCTACTCTTTACAGGTTTGGTGTTATTTATTGCCCGTCCCTTGATGTTTGTGTACCTGATAGACAAAGACTTCTCAGAATCCCAGAATGGTTTGGGTAGGAAGGGACCTTAAAGCCCATCCAGTGCCACCCCTGCCACGGGCAGGGACACCTTCCACTGTCCCAGGCTGCTCCAGCCTGGCCTTGGGCACTGCCAGGGATCCAGGGGCAGCCCCAGCTGCTCTGGGCACCCTGTGCCAGGGCCTGCCCCCCCTCACAGGGAAGGATTTCTCCCCAGTCTCCAATCTAAATCTCCCCTCGAGTGTTTTTTCCACACTCTGAGGAGGAGGAGGGGAGTTCTATTGAGTTTTGTGGTTTCCAGGCTCTGCAGCCACGGGCAGGATCCTCCCTCTAACCACAGCTGTGGCTGCTGCCTCTGGCTGCCTTTCCCTGCCAGAGGATTCATTCCTGAGCTCTGGAGGGATGGAGGCAGCACAGCCCCACAGCTGGAGCCTCTCCCCATCCCGAAGAAAAGCTGTGCTGGTCCCCACTGCCAGCTCAGGGCCTCTGCCCTTGTCATGAAAAACGTGAAGCAAGTTTTGCTTTGGTTTGTAGGCAAAGATGGATGGGCTAAAGCTGAATCAGGGTCAGGCTCCAGGCCTTCGCCATCCAATTTTTGCTCAGTGAGGTGTGGAAGCGTAGAGGGACGTGAGGATCTTTAAGGTCCCTTCCCACCCAAACCGTCCTGTGCTATCTGTGTCTCAGAGTTACTAATTTACTTATTGCGTAATATATTATATTCAATCTTAAAATATTACTTCACTTTATATTATTTTTAATTAAGTGCAAAATTTCTGGGGTTTTTTTGTTGTTGTCCTGACCTTTCCAGAGCATCGAGCTTTGCCAGCAAACCCAGTCATTTGCCCATGCTGCACAAAGGCAAAGCTAACTGCAAAATAATATTGGTGCCATCTATTTATAGCAGATATAAAATCCCCACAGGAAGCTGGTAAATCCCCTTCTCTGTGCTCAGGTATGAGGGGCCACAGCATTGCTTTTCCAGTAGCGCTTCATTATCCAATCCTGGTGATTGATGCTATTCCCGAGTAATCTTTCAGATAAATGAGCCCTCCCCATCTCATTTCCATAACTATTTTATCACCGTGTGAATTAGCTCTTCACACTTCTGCAGAGTTACCTCTCCAACAGGAATTTCTTTACAGAGCAATAGAAACATCCAGCAAATAAAAAACATCCCAGCAAGTGCTAAATATCTCCCAACAAACTTCAGATTCTTCTCTTTGGACAATTAAAATATTGACATTTTTTCATCAACTCCTTTCTCAACAGGTGAGAAAATCCAAACCAGGCAGAAGGCAGGGATGTTTTCTAGGAAAAATGTGGTTATCCAATAAAATCCAATCCAGATGTAAAACCCAACTATGTGAAAATCTTCCTCTGTCAATATCTACAGGAGTTTCCTAAAACATCCCTTGTTTTTGGAAAATAGCTTCAAACTAAATTAAAAAACAGCTTTAGAAATTGGGTTTAAAGGACTTGGAGACAAGAAAAGCCATTTGTTCCGAGGCAATCTGGGTTGGCTTAGATTGGTTCCCTCAATTCTGAGCTGAGGAAGGTGTGAAAATAGGCAAAGAGGAGAACAAGATTTGACTGCTCTGGATGAAAGGATCAATTCCAGATGAGTTTCTGTTTGTGCTCACTATAAACCCATTTTTTCAAGGGTGTCACATAAATCCAAGTGTACTCTCACACTGAATGAAGATGGAACTGAAACCAGGGTGGGGATTTGGGGGTGTGGGTGGTCACATTCAGCCACAAAGGTCTCACACCTCACCATTGGTACGTATTTAAGATGCTCTCTTCATCAAAAAACCTTGTATTTAAAAAGAAAATAAAATATGTTAAACCCTTTTCTAAGGACAGAATGTGAGATCAAAGGAAAACCAAGTGTGGAAAACTATGACCATTATTCAACTGCTCAAACATTTCAATATTTTCAATTTAAAAGTCATTCTTGCTAAAAAAGCTGTCACATTCACAAGCTGACCAACGACATATAAAAAAAATTGTCCTTCAGAATTATTTTAATCACAAAAAAATGTTCCCAAACCAGGTTTTAAAGGACTACCTAATGTAGTGTTTATCTAGGAGAGTTCAGCAGCAGAGTGCGGAGTAAAGAGCACTGAGGTGCAAACCCCAGCACTCCCAAGGGACGGAATTGCCAGTTCATTCTCCATTTTTGGGGATTTCCAGGCAGGCCCACCCCGAGCAGCCCAGGGATGGGTCAGGTTTTCCTCTGTGGCAGCCGGGACTGGTCCCAGTGACACCCCCTCCACCCGCAGCAGCTCCTGCAGTTCCCGGTTCCCGGCCCCGATGCCAGCCGGGATGGTGAGGGGTGCCCGGGGCTGGGGCACAGCTGGGCACAGCTGCAGGAGGATCCAAGGAGGAACCTCAGGAACAGGAGCACCCAGCATCAGCAATCTCGGGTTTCAGGTGGTTTTGAACGTTTGATGATGGCCACGAAGGGTGGTGGGAGCTTGTGGCTGATCCCAAATCAGCAGCAACCCCCTGCACGCGTTTTGTACCTCTCCTGTTTGATGAGCAGAGCCCTGCCAGCAGCTCCCTTCCCAAAGCTCTGCTGCCAGCAGCGTCCTTCCCGCGGCGGGGAGCGCTGGCCCCAGCCCCGTTCCCACTGGGGTCACCCCAGTGAGCAGCAGCACATCCCAGCAGAAAGTGAGGGCTGGGATGTTGGGATGCAGTTGATCCCCGGCGTTCCCGGCCTCGTTGCCATGACAGCGGAGCACCAGGGCTGCCTCCTCTCCTCTCCTCTCTGGAAATGCAGCTCTGCTGCTCCAGCACTCCCAGCTCCCTCCTCACGCAGCAGGGAGTGCTGGCAGCGCTGACACGGCCGGGCAGGACAGACCCCGCACCGCTCCCTCTCCCACCACACCCGCTGCTGACACCTCGGAGGCTTCTCAGAGCTTGTGTTGCTCCTCCAGGGTGTGCATGAAGGCACAGCCCTCACTGGGATGGAGAAAACAGGGCGTGCAGCCACACAATCGGTAGATCCCATCGAGCTGACTCCTGCAATTTATCGTTCCTGCAATAAAACCACAGAACTTTGTGTCTCTCTTCGTGTCACCACTCCAGGAGCTCAGGGGGACACGGAGCTCCTCCACACTCCTCTTTGCTGGCAAACACGGCTGTGCATTAATGATGGAATAATTTATATTTCTGTCAAGCTGATGCCAAAATGTCCTCCTAACTTTTAAAAAACTTGGTGACATTTGTATAAACTATAGGGAATTGCCACCTCTTACAAATCAAGACTTCCTCCATAACCTGGGACATTGTTCCTCATGTTCTGTGCTTGTTCCTCAGCCTGGGGACAAGCTGAGTTTCCACTGAGATGTCTTTCAAGCCTTTGCTCCCACACATTCTTAGATTTCCCTTCAATTTTTCTATTCACACAGAAAATGTGTTTCCATACAGCGTGGCATTACCTGTCGTGCAGGTGGAGCTCAGCCTTCCCGACTCCCTGGGGTTTGTCCCTGCAGATCCCCGAGCAAGGACACCTCTGCACGTGGAAATGGGGAGAAGGACCCAGCAGCTTTCATCCTCTTCCACTTCTGCTGGAAGGATTTCCTTTCCTTTGGAATGCTCTCTCTGAAACTGTGCCAAAACGAACAGCATTCCTCAAATTCAATTTGTTATTGCTTGAACAACAGAAGAAAACATAACATTCTTGGGTATATAATATGCAAAATATGCTTGGGTTTATTATTTGAAAAACTCAGACAGCTTTGCCTTTGGAGATTAGGGACAGCAGAAACAACAGTCCCTATGCAGAAATAACACTCCCTATGCAGAAATAACATTCCCTATGCAGAAATAAAGCTGTTTTTCTCAGCAACATCCACAAACGCTGTCCCAGGTGTTCCACTGTTTCTGTCCATGGCTGGACACAGCACATTCCTTAGCAGCCATGTGGAGACAGGGATGTGAGAAGCCCATCCTAACCCACGGGAAGCTGCCCAAATTTCCCCTTGTTCCCTGCTCCCCATCCCCAGGGACCTGAGGCAGCACTTTCCTGGAGCCCGGATGATCTGATTTACCCATTCCTTTAAAACCCGGCCTGGTGTCCCTGCCCGTGGCACGGCGCACAGTGAATTGGTCCCCGAGGTCCCTCCCAGCCCCACCCATTCCAGGATTCCATGACACAGTGCCCAGGAAAGCCCAGCCTGGAGGACAGGATGGGAAATGCTCCATCCCAGAGGTCTGGGGCTGTGGAGGAGGAAGCCAGAAGCACCAACAGAAGTCCTGCTGATTTAGCACCCTGCACACCCAGTTTCCCTCTGCATTCAGGGCTTTGTTGGCAGCTCCAGGCTCCCTTCCCAGCTCCAGAGCAGCTCCTCAGGAGAACCCCTGCTCCTTGTGTGGATGCACAAGAAATGCCCAGACACAAATTCAGGCCACCCCTTCCTCTTCGAGCCGTCGACACGAGGATGCAACAAATAAAGCAGCAGCACTCCACAGGCTGCTGGACTGCGCTCTCAGCCTTCTCACTCAGCCAAGAACTCCCCCAGAAACGCTTTTATATCTCAAGACTACTTGAGAGGAACCTAAGTACTGCACTTTCACTGCCAAATTTAATTTCTTCGTGGAGCTCTCAGCTCACTTAAAAGCTTGCCAGCCTTTCTGAGGGCTGAGAGCTCCTCAGGGCATGGCCTGGCCTCTCCCCAAGAGGCACAACCAGCCCTGGAAGGCCAAGGAGCCCTGCACTCCCTGCCCTGCTGGTCTGTCCCCTTCTCCTTCTGCATTCAGAGAGCAATTCACCATCTCGAGTACATCTTCTGTAGTGGCTGCAGAGTCACCCTCCTGCAAGGGGAGCACGCAGGGACCCTCTGCAATCCCAGAATCACTGAGGCTGGAAGAGCCCTCCCAGCCCATGGAGTCCACCCTGTGCCTGATCCCCACCTTGTCCCCAGCCCAGAGCTCTGAGTGCCACCTCCAGCCCTTCCTTGGGCACCTCCAGGGATGGGCACTCCAAACCTCCCTGGGCAGCCCCTGCCAAGGCCTGAGCACCCTTTCCATGGGGAAATTCCCGCTGATGTCCAACCTGAGCCTCCCCTGGCCCAGCCTGAGGCCGTTCCCTCTCCTCCTGTCCCTGTTCCCTGGGAGCAGAGCCCGACCCCCCCCGGCTGCCTCCTCCTGTCAGGGAGTTGTGCAGAGCCACAAGGTCCCCCCTGAGCCTCCTTTGCTCCAGGCTGAGCCCCTTTCCCAGCTCCTCACTGCTCCTCACATGGGTGGCTGTGCAGAGCCTTCCCCAGCCACACGTTTGGCACACGTGAAGGGGCGAGGGCAGATCCTCCTGGGTGGATTTTCATGGTTTGTCGTGATAAAAATCTTCCAAAGAACAGAGAGCGAGGACAGAAACAGAGATGGTGCAGTTCCCAGAGTAAATTGGAGAAACAAAATTAGAAACAATCTGTGTTTCAAAAATGTGGTCAACAGAATGCATCACCATGACAATTCTTGCTAGAAGCAACAAGAGAGGCTTCCTGGCAGTGCTGAAGGAGGGCTGGTTCAGGAGTGAAGATTCATCAAAATGCAATTTACAGCACCAAAAAAATATATCTGTAGTGGCATTTCATTGACTTTTATTCTTAAAATGTGAGAACTAGACTGAAGAAGCATTACCTTACACTGAATTCTGTGAAAATCCTGATCCTGACAGAAAATCAGAGACATCTTTAGCATGTTCCTTAGTGGTTGCATTCCAGACAAAGCTAAAATAAGGATCAAAGATTTATATCACAGATATAAAATAAAATCAAATGAGAGTCTCGGATTAAGGCACACAGAGGTGGGCTTTAAATTATAAATATGGTTTTAAAAGGAAATGTAAAGAAAGGATTAAAATACCCAAGCACTGACAAATAATTCCTTTTAAGGGTGCCACCATGTCCCAGCTCCCAGCTATGAGAGAAGCACAACTTGCTGCAATTTTAATGATGGCTCTTTCCAAACATCCCATTCAGGGGGTTGGACGTGCCTCCCCCCCAGCTGCCCTCCCTGGCACGTTGGGTGAGGATTCACAGCTACAAAAATGGATTGTTTTAATTTGGAGCAGCTGAGAGGTGATGTCAGCGCTCTCCTGACGGATGAGGTCACACAAATGTGTTCATCTGCATCGTGGTGGGGAGAGGGCTCAGCTGAAAAGGGAGAACAAAGGGTGTAAATCCACCTGGAGACAGAGCCAAGGAGCCCAGAGCAGCTGTGGCTGCCCCTGGATCCCTGGCAGTGTCCCAGGCCAGGCTGAATGGGGCTTGGAGCAGCCTGGGACAGTGGGAGGTGTCCCTGCTCATGGCAGGGGTGGCACCGGGTAGAATTTAAGATCTAAATCCTTCTGGGATTCTGTGATCATAAAAAACCCCACGGAAACACAGCAATGTTTGGATGACAAATGAAATAAAGAACAACTGTGGCTGGGGGTGGTGGTGGGATGGAAATCACGTCTCCACCTCTGGAGCTTCACCCAGCAGCTCTCCCTCAGGGGTTACTATTTACTACATTTTAGGGAGTGCAGGCACTGAGGATAAATTTCCTCTCTTAAGCCCATAAATCTCTGCAGGTCTGACTGAACGCTCAGCATGGTATATGTGTGTGGCTGGGCTGACCTTGAGCTGGGGAAAAGTTTGTTAAAAAACTTCTCCTTTTGGAAAAAACCCCATTGCAGGCTGACAAATCCTGCACAGCTGTCCATCAATTGCCACGAGTTGTCTTAATTTTTTAGTGCTTAAGCAACTTTTCTTTCTCATCAAAATACTTGGTGTCAAATATTTCATTTTGAATGTTTTTCTGTGTTAAAAAATAGTAAATTACTTAGCAACTAAAATGAAATATCTAACGTGAGGTCAAATTGCTTACTTTGTTGATTCTGGGATGAAATAACAATTTTTTATCATTTTTGCTTTAAACAAAGCTTTTTTTTTCTTCCCCAGGCAATTTTGAATTGCCAGGGAATAAAATAAATATATTACCCCCAGGTAGGTACTGTATAAGTAATATATGGTAGAGTTATAATAGAACACTGAAAAACTCCATTACACTCCTGTTCCTTTGTCAGAGGCAGGACTGGCTGGAGCAGCACTTGTATATCTCAGTGATATCTAATTCCCAGGGAAAACCTACCAGCACTGAGAGCACAGCCAGCTGCAGGCAAACAGGATCATCAAACACTGTCAGCAAACAGATTATTCACAGAAATGAAAAGAAAAAAAGAAACAGGAGAAGAGACAACGTCTATAATATTCATAATTCAAAATAAAATGATTTTACCTCAACGACAGCGTAACTCCTGGGGCAGTTTGAGGTGCAGCATGGAAATGGGGGCCAGGCCTCTCTGGCATCGGTGAGGAGCTCAGAAGGACCAAGGAATGTCTCACCTGGGGGCTTTAGGGGAAATCTCCCCATGGCAGCAGCCTGGCCAAGTTCTCAGCTCTTCCCCACACTGGGACTTGGTACTGCACCTGTATCCCATGGAGAACTTGTCCTGTAAGAGGAAAAGCACAGCACACATCATGGAGTCCCTGAGGCTGGAAAAGCCCTCCCAGCCCATCCAGTCCCAGCTGTGCCCGATGCCCACCCTGTCCCCAGCCCAGAGCTCTGAGTGCCACCTCCAGCCCTTCCTGGGACACCTCCAGGGATGGGGACTCCAAACCTCCCTGGGCAGCCCCTGCCAAGGCCTGAGCACCTTTTCCATGGGGAAATTCCTGCTGATGTCCAGCCTGAGCCTTCCCTGGCCCAGCCTGAGGCTTTGTCCTCTCATCCTGCCACTTGTTTCCTGGGAGAACATATTATGACATATTGTACATTCCTACAACACCTTTACTATCAAATTACCCCAACCTGCTCTGTGTCCTCCATCCTCTGTGTCTGCAGCTCCTGGTGACGTGAAGGGAATGAGGTTTTCCAGAACCACACGAGGTGCAAATTCTCTGTTTGTCTCATAAACCACTTCTGTGGAGCACAGAAAGGAAAATCCAGTTGTTCCCACAAGGACTATAACAACAGGAATAATTGTGGGGATCTGGGAGGGAAGGAAACCAAGCCAGGGTTGTGGACCACCTCCAGAGCTGAGCTCCTCCAGCTCCCCAGGGCTGGTGACCTGCAGGGACTGGGGCTGGGTCCAGTTCAGCTCTGCTGGGCCCAGTTCAGCTCTGCTGGGCTCAGTTCAGCTCTGCTGGGCCCAGTTCAGCTCTGCTGGGCTCAGTTCAGCTCTGCTGGGCTCAGTTCAGCTCTGGTGGGCCCAGTTCAGCTCTGCTGGGCTCAGTTCAGCAGTGCTGGGTCCAGTTCAGCTCTGCTGGGCCCAGTTCAGCTTTGCTGGGCCCAGTTCAGCTGTGCTGGGTTCAGTTGAGCTCTGCTGGGCCCAGTTCAGCTCTGGTGGGCCCAGTTGAGCTCTGCTGGGCCCAGTTGAGCTCTTCTGAGTGGTATCCATGTGGAGCTGGGCTGGCCACTCGCAGCCACCCCTCTGTCCCGTGTCCCTGCTCTTCCCCGGCGCCTGGCACAGACAGGGCCGCATTCAGGAAAATGCAATGCTGGAATATTTCCCGGAGCGGGGCTCTCTCCGCTGACGTCAGCCTTTCCCCCCAGTGGTCCCAGTTGCCGCCGTGGGCTGGGCTGCCCGACACCTCCCTCGTGGAGGGGAGCCTGGCCCTTGGTGACTCACGCAGTCCCCGGCTGCAGTGACAAAGTGCTGCATTTCCTCCGCAGCCCGTGGCACGGTGCATCAGTCAGAGAGGGGGCACAGCTCCAGCCCCCCCGCTCTATTTATGGGTGCAGAGAGAGAAAAACATGCTCCTGCCACATTTTAAAATAAAATGTATGTGAGTTTTGTGAAAAACACCAGATGATTGCACACAAGGATGAGGGGATATTAATGCAGACAGTGACACCTCCAGTTTTTGTGCTGCCTGGAGAAGGCACCAGCAGAGCTGCCAGCCTGGCCTTTGGGCACCTGGTTCCTGCCCTGCCTTTAGCAGAGGGTGGGAAGGGCAGGGGACACACCAGGAAACACCAGGAGCGCCAAAAAAACCACAGACAGGCCAAATTCTGGTCTAGCTTTGAAGCCAATCTGGCAAAGAGCACTGGGAGATAACAGGAACACTGAGAAATTTCGAAATATTTTCATTTCTCAGGAATTTATAAATCTATGAAAGGCTCATTGATGCATTTGAGACAGCTTTGGCTTTCTAGTATTTATTTAAAGCAGTAATCCTTCAGAGTATTTTACAGGATGTTCAGTCCTTCAAGTGAAGCTGTACAGCAGCAACTCTAAAATGCAAAGGGCAGCACTGCTCAAATGAGAGACCTCAGACACAGAGAGGTTTTAGCTTCTCTAAACCTCATTTGTAAGCAGGGATAAAATGGAAGAGTAAATGGAGGAACCTGATAGCTTCATGTCAGAAAAGACATGAACCGTGACACAGCAATGTCAGCCGAAGGAAAATGAGCTGTTAAAACACCTGGAGTGGAACAACACATGGTTTCTAAAGTGGCAGATCAAAAAAAAAACCTGATAATGGGTCACGAATGATGAAATTTATGCCTTGTTTCTGCCGTGCACTGGGACTTCCACTTTCAAATTTCCAGTCAGAACAGATTAGATTGCCTCCAAATGAAAGTGTCAAGGTAAAACCCAGCAAGTGTAGTTCAACAGCTCTGTAAAAACATTGGCAGCGAGGGAAACAAGAAAACAAACCTCATTCTGCTTCTCCGTGCAGCCCCTGCACCTGGAGAACAAGACTTTAACAGAGGCAGCAGAAATGTGATAAAAACCCAGGGCCTGTAGCAACGGGGTGGAAGGAGGCCTTAAGTGCCTGTCAAAAGATGTTAAATAAGATTTTTTGGAACTAAACCATGATTCAGCTTTTCTAATATCACATAAAACTAAAAATTGGAAAAAAGGTGAGGGTTTTTTTATTGACCTTCAGGAGGAAAAACCTCTCGATGGCTGGTGGCCACGGCAGCTGCAGAGAACAGGCAGTTCCAGCTCGGGTGATTACTGAGCAAACCACTTTCCCAACCATTTTTTTTCCTCCTGCTTCAAGCAATGCCTCAGCACAATTTAACAGTTTCCAATTCAGTAACTAAAATAACTCAAAGGTCTTTATGTTTCTAGGGTGAGAAGGGCAAATGACAACTCAGAAGTGTTTCTGCTGTGAGGGCTCCACAACATTTGTCTGGCACAGGACGTGTCTCGTCACAGCCCGGGCGCCGGGGCGCCCACGGTGGCATTTCCACGGTGCTGGGCTGGAGGTGGAAAGCTGCACTGCCTGCAAATATCCCCAGTGGCACACTGTGGGGAGGAGAAAAACTCATTTTCCTCCTGACCCTGAATGAGTTCCCACAAAAAAAAAGCCCCAGACTTGGGTTAATTATTTCTCCGAGCTCGGAGGAAGCGGCGGATGGATCGCACCACGCCTGACCCCGCAGCGGCCTCCTCTTCCCTCAAAGTTTAATGCAGCTTTTTGGAACTCTTATCAATTGAAACAAGAGATCTTCCTCGGATCATAAACACTGAGGGGAATCAGTAAATCCTGCTATTTTATTGTGCTGACCTTTAGACCAGCATCTGTCTTTTGGCTCTTCAGTTTATATATGAGAAAATACCACGAGGTATTGGAGCATCCAAGCTGCCCCTTCCACCACTGCACACAGACCTTAAACCCTTTATCACTGAGCTGGAAGTTACATTTTTATTGAGTGGCTGCTTGAAGCCATGGATAAGAAGGAAAAAAACCCTGTCCATTTATAACCAGTTTTAGTTAATGCCAGTGAACAGGATTTTTTATTTGCTTACATCATCCACTACTAAAGTCATATTTTCTCTGTTAAGTCTATGTTTTGAAAAGTCCTTGGCATTTTAATTGGCTCGATATTTCAATTCTCTGTCAAAAAAAAAGACTTGCTGAAAAAACACCACCTGATTTTTCCGTGGATTCCTCTTTCTCAGAGCCCCCTAAATGCTGTTCCCCCTGGGCAGAAGTTTGCAGTGCACTGCCTGCAGTTCTTACCCAAACCTCTCCTCTGAAACGGTCTGGCAAATCCAGTCATCTCCACAGCATCGATCAGGAGCACTCTGCCCGCGGGCACCTGGCTCACCATTAGGGATTCCAGACCAAGCTTTGCATTTCTTCTCCTCCACCAAAGAGAGACAAAGAAAGAGCCAGGGAAAGAAAAAAGCTACAAGTGGCTGGAGCTGTGGGCAGAGCTGGAAGGGAAGATTCCTTGTGGGAGCTGCAGCTAAGAGTGTTACCTTTGGTGCCCAGTTCCTCCTTTCCTGCTGTCCTTCTCCGCACAGCTCGGATCTGAATACTGGGATTGTTCTCCCCTGGGACGGGGCAATGGAGAGCAGGGAGGAGGCACAGCAGGAGGTTTAGGTTGGAAAAGCCCTTGGAGACATCGAGTCCAACCCTGCCAAGGCCACCACTGCCCCCTGTCCCCAAGTGCCACATCCACAGGGCTTTCAAACCCTCCGGGGATGGGGACTCCGCCCCTGCCCTGCTGCAGGAGGGAGCCACAAGGACCGAGTCCAACTCCTGGCTCTGCACAGGGCAACCCCAAAGCCCCACCCTGTGTCTGAAGGTGCTGCACACAATGTAAGCATCACATGCAGTGAGGAACTGCCCCACACAAGGGAAATGCTTGCAAGCAAAAATTATTTCCATTTAATTTAGTGGAAGTAATGACAACCCCGTTTTTACCTGAGCACTGCCCAGAGCTGCCTCCAAACATCGTTACCTGAGGGCTGGGATGAGGCCAACAACCCACCCCCAAAAAAGGCAGCACCCTGCAAGCAACACTCCTGTTCCCAGCTGCCAAGGATTTAGACAGATTCCAAATTTCTGCTGCGTTTCAGCCATTTTGCATTATGCAACCCCCAGCGTGCATTTTTATTTTCTACCAGTATCCTGTGCAGGTTGGAACCATTAGGATCTGCCAAAGCTTACCCATTTTCAGATGTCTCAGGAGAAAATGAGGAAGGCCGGGGTTTTTTTTTTATACCAGCAAATAACAGTTTGCTGGCTGCTGTAAGTTAGAGGTTAATGGCTCTGCATGAGAAAACAAGGATAATGGCCAGTTCTGAGCAAGATTCAGTTTCGAGTTGCTTGAAAACTGAAAAGAAGGTCAGCACGCCCAGCCAGGTTCCTCTGTGCTTTTGTTTTATTCAGCTTTGCAAATCAGAGCTCTCTTCATTGCCTCAGTCTCTGGTGTGAGAGCAAAAAAAATGAAGTTGCAAGGCTGAACTGTTATGTTATTATGTTCCCCATCTTATTATCTAAATTGCTGTGCCATGAGCGGATTCAGCCCAGAAGCCTCTCTTGATCTATAGCTCGGGGACCAGGACTGCTGGGTTTTTCAAGCCCTGGTGTGTGTACACGGGGCTGGAATCATTTGGAAATCTGTTTAGATGCTGTCCAGTGTAATTGAGAAGGATTTTTCTTGTGCCTTCGAGGTCACACACATCCAAAGGTGAAACTTGCTGCAGCAGCTGTTTTAAAGGGATCAGGGAGGAGAACAATTACTTGTGGACTGGGGATCAGGAAGGGGGAATCCCCAGAGTCCTCTAAAGAACTAAGAAACAATGTCGATGATGCACCAGAACAGGGGGAGTCAGGAGAGGAGAACCTGGGAAGAAAGTTAATGAAATTGGAACAAATTGCATATTGAAAGAATTGCTCATCTCCACAACTTCCTTTCCTTTCCCTTCACTTCTCTCATCTATCGATCCCAACTGGGTGTGGGGTCAGGACCCTGCCACCCCTGCTCTGTCACGTGGCAGACCTGACCCAGGAGTGCCACTGGAGGGTGGGAGCTGGTTCTGTGCTCTCCATGGATTTCCTGCGCAGGAATCTCAGGCAGTGCCCGAGCTCCAGCATTTAAAGCCTTCAGTGAGTGTTTCCTCCCCTGAGCCGTGCAGCCACGGGGGCGGAGGGGTCAGGGACAAAGCGGGGGGCAATTAACAGGAGATCATTCCATAAGTGCATCAGTAATAAAGGAAAACTGCAAAAGGAACGGGAAAGCCATTAACCAAGGAAGTTGAGTGTTTAATAAGCTTTCCTTGCCTCAATCTTCATGAAAAGGCTAACTGAGAGCAGATGGTCGGCACAATAATGCTGGAACAAAGAGGGAAGTTTATAATCTCCTACAAAGGCAACGGGGAGAGTGCCTGGCTAATTTAGATGTTTGCAAATTGGTTATGCTGATGAACTTTATCTTTGCATACTTAAAGAACTGTCTGAATCAACATCAGAGTTTTAACTGTTATTGGGGAAAGCTGGAGAGGGAAAGACGGGGAAACAGGAACCACATCTTTAGAATCATAAATGGTTTGGGGTTGGAAGGACCTTAAAGCTCATCTTGTTCCTTCCACTAAGGGACACCTTCCACTGTCCCAGGCTGCTCCAAGCCCCATCCCAGCCTGGCCTTGGACACTTCCAGGGATCCAGGGGCAGCCACAGCTGCTCTGGGCACCCTGTGCCAGGGCCTCCCCACCCTCACAGGGAACAATTCCTTCCTGATCTCTAATCCAAACCTCCTTCTGTCTCTATGAAGCCATTGCTCCTTGTCCTGGCACTCCATGCTGTTGTTAGTAGTCTCTCTCCGGGAAAGCAAAGGATACTGCTTTACATCCCAGCTCACAAAGCATCCAGTCCCAGAAAAACAAACTTTCCATAAAAGCAGCAAGACACCAAAAGTGTGGGCAGCTGCAAACAGCACTGCTGGACTGCACCATCCCAACTGCACTTCCTCCCACGGGACACTAAAGATTCAGAGCTTGGCTTTAGCCTTCTGTACCACCCTGGCCTGTGGTGACATCTCCACAGCTTACAGAGCTGCTGGGAGACCGTTCCTTTCCAGAAACAGCTCTGCTGAAAATGAAGAGATGAATCAAGTTGCTGAGAGACCTGCCTGGAACTCAGCATTATTAATTCCTTCATTAATGGCTTGCATGACAGAGCAGGGATGTGCTGGTTAAATTGGCTGCTGGCACTGCGCAGGGAAGGACTGCGAGCACACGAGAGCACGGGATTAAAATCCAAAAAGGTCTTGGCATTGCAGAAATCACCTTTAAAGAACGCCTGTTATTCAAGAGAGACAAAGCAGACCCTGCACCTGGGCAGAAATAATCAGTGGTGTCACTCCAGGGTGGGGAAGGGAGCTGAGGATGAGAGGCCATCGCTCTGGGACAGCAAATGGAATTGTGACCATCAAAATTCAGGAAATAATCCTTCTGCTGAGTTCAGTCCCACTAAGTCCTAACTGGAGAAATATAATCTGCTTTATACACTCTGTGCTAGTGAACTTGTGAACCAAGTGAAGGGAATCAAAGGAGGACAAGGAAGAAAATCAGAGGTCTGGGAAACATCCCCAGTGGAAGAAGCAAAGTTGGGGAACTGAGCCTTAAACTAGACAGAGACTGAGGAGAGAGCTTAGAAACTGAAAATAAAGTCAAGGCAACAGTAAAGACAAAACAATGAACTGTTCTCCCCATCAGGCATGACCTGAGGGAGGAAGCTGAAGGATAAATCCCGGGGAGCCTCCCAGGCCGTGGGCAGAGCTGTGAGTGACCAGCACAGCTCCGGACACAGGGACCCCACCACCACTGCCCACTCTGCCCAGCCAGGAGCTGACACTGACCCCTCAACACCCTGCAAACCATCTACCAACAAAATCTTGGAACGCAGCATGAAAAATTCAGGAAAGTCAATTAAACTGTTCGTGGATATTTAATAATAGGGAAGATAAGAAAAATAACCAAATAAATTACTTGTTCTGAATTATCCCTCCATTTTAGCTGCAGTTCATTACCGACTCAGATTAATGAACGTTGAAAAGATATTACTCTCGTCTGAATACTCAGACTTTGCTACCTGATTGAAATTTTTGAAATGAAAAATGCAGTATATCAATTCTGGATGAATTTTTTAATAGAGTCAAGTGCCAAATGCCCTGCAGGAGCAGACCCATCATTTAAAGTGATCACGTTGCTATCTCAGGCTGTGAAGTTCCCAGATTCCCCAAGCTTCCTGCTGAAAACACAGGACTCACCAAACAATGGTTAAGGCAGGAATTACCTGAGGAATTAGGGCTGGAACAGGGAATCGCCTGCACTGCTCCAGACAGCTCAGCACACTTCAGCTGGGGCTGTTATAAATAGTGAGAGCTGTGAAAAGACCTAACCCTCCCCTCAGGGTGTTGTGGGCTTATTTTATTCATTTTCACCTTCAGCAAAGGAGTGTTTGCCAGGGAAAATGCTTTTGTGCTTAGCAAAAAATAAAACCTGTGAATCACCAGGGAAGCTGAGAGGGAAAGGTCACCAACTGGCTTCTCCAGACATTCATTTCATCGTTGTAGGGCCTGGACTCCTTCATGTGATCACTCAGCTCTAGATTTTAATAGACAGGACTTGGTGAAGGTGAGAATCTGGTGTGTCTTCAGGAGAAGCAGAGGGGAGGTGACAAACAGCACAGTGCTCAGTGCCAGCTGATTTACTTCCCAGCTCCTGCTAAATGATTTATTCCAATTGCTCAGCTCAGGAAATGGACCAAGACAGAAATCCTGGGATGAGTAGCTGGGGAGCAATGAGCCCTGGGGACACTCACCAGCCCAGCACAGGTGAGGGGTTCAGCCCTCCCCAGGAGAGATCAGCCCCCTGCACAGAGGCTCAGGCTGGACATCAGCAGGAATTTCTCCATGGAAAGGGTGCTCAGGTCTTGGCAGGGACTGCCCAGGGAGGTTTGGAGTCCCCATCCCTGGAGGTGTCCCAGGAAGGGCTGGAGGTGGCACTCAGAGCTCTGGGCTGGGGACAGGGTGGGATCGGGCACAGCCTGGACTCGATGGGCTGGGAGGGCTTTTCCAACCTTCAGCCAGACCCCTCAGCTCCAGCACAGAGCAGCCCCCGGCTCGGGGAGCACCAGATGCCTCAAGCAGAGCAGGAGGAGCCCGAGAAGGTCCTGGGGGATTTATTGCTCCCAGCAGACACAGCTCCTGCAGAACAGGAGCACAGGAAACTTCCCGCAGAACGTTCCCCCTTCAGGGAGGTGCTGCGGCACAATAAACCTCACCCGAGATTTACTCAGCTGTGGGAAGGGACCTTTGCAAGGCTGCTGTTCATTTATGGGTGGGGATTGAGTGACTGATCCCCTCAGTTCCTTTGGAAGCCCCTCCTCTCTGCTCCATGGATCCAACAGGCCGTCACAGCCCCACCTTGTTCCCCGACCACGGGGAGGCTGCTGGGAACAACAGCTCCCAGAGGTACCCAAGAACAACATCCCCTCCTTCAGAGCTTTACAAATAAAGATAAAACCACTCACATCCAAAGCCAGCCTTGTCCTCACGATAGTTTAAACTCTTGTGCTTCCCAGCTGGAATTGTGAGTGCGGCACAGCCACAGCATCAGGGATGCAAACCCCTGCCCAGAGCCTCGGGAACTCCAAGCCTTGGCCCGCACAGTCACAGCTCGCTTGGATGGACTGGTCCTGGATAAAGATTCCAAGGAGAAATTGCATTTACGGCTCCTGCTTTTCGCTCCAAGCCTTGTCCTGTCTGACTCCCGCAGAGCCAGGCTGTGCTGCCCTCTCAGGCCTCCAACAGCTCCCACTTGTAGGAGAAATGCTGAGTCCAGTGGCAAAGCTGTTTAGTCCAAAGGCATTTTCAACTCGTGACAGTCACCTCAGCCCCTTATCAGCTATTCTGGGGATACATCACAAACTCACAGGTAATCCCTGTGGAAACATCCATCCCTTGCATGGGTTCTGCACAAACCTCATCCACTGAGCAGTTCCATGACTGAACCACTGCAAGAAATACATTGAGAATGTCTCATTTAATTACTCTGCTGCACAAGGCAGCTGTTCACACAGGATTTGCCCCTACTTCCCTACCTTTTACATTAATCCTTCCCCTAATCAAGAGGAACTCCCTAGAGCTCATCTCATACAAGTTTGGCATCAGGACCAAATCCACAAAAATACCTTCATTTGCTATTTATATTCTCCAGCTTGTAGATTAATAATAAGGGACCAGGCTCCCTTCCCATGTTCTTATTTTATTTTATCCTTTCTTTTGCTCTTATTTTGTCTTTATTCTCATTTTACCATTCTTTACTCTTAGTTTTTCCCTAATATTTCTCCTGCACAGCACTCGGGCTGTGGGAATTCAGGGGGGCTGTGAAGAATCCTCCCAGCTGGCAGGAGCAGGGCAGCCCAGCTCCTGTGCCAAGCTCATTCCTGCTGCCCTGCTCAGCCGAGATCCCAGCCGAGATCGCTTCAGTGGTTTTAATCACAGGTTTATGGGGTTTATGGCTTGGTGCAGACTGTTCTGTCCTACACGTGAGCGGGTGACCTGCAGCTCTGCAGCTTCCAGACCCACTCAGCCCCTTTCCATGTGTGCCAGCAGCTCCCTGTTCTGTTCGTTGGGATGCTCCTGCTCACCCTTTCTCCCTGTCCCAGGCCATGCCGTGGTGTCACAGCCAGGAGTGACATCCCCCACACCCCTCCAGGCGCAGCCATCCCAGGATTTCCTTGCTTTCCTTCCCCAGAAAGCAGCATAACCTTCCGGCATTCGGCTCTTAGTCCCCTTCTTCAGACAGAAACACACCAAGCTCACTTCATTTGTGGCAGAATTACCTCTTTTAGCAAGAAGTGCTCTCCTGTCACCCAGAAATCACCTGGTGCCTCTCACCCACTCAATTCTGTCTCCGGTGCTGAGGGGTTTCTGCCCAACTCCTCAGTCCATTCCTCTTCCTCCGTCACTCTCTGTATGGAATGGAGTCCAAACCATGTTTTTCCATAAGCCCCACAATTAACAACCCCCCTCACACCAACTGTGTTTATGATGTGCCTGATGCCCTGATTTCTCCCCCTGCTGCTCTCCTGGCCAGGTGCTGCTGCCAAACAGTTGCTGATGCCCACATTCTCTCCTGCTTTGCTTTAGGACAGCCCTTTCCTTCAACCAATTCCATTTTACTGAGAGTTTTAGTGTTTCATCATCTCTGAGTTTTCTCTCCCTCTGTCAAATCTCCGTGATTTTCTCTGTGAAATCTCCTTGATTTTACAGAGACCAAAATAGCTGCAGAATGCTCAGCATTTCTGTGGGCATCACACGAACCTCGCTTTCCTGAGGAAATAGCACAGAATGCGAGCTGGGGTGGGTGATTTGGGGGAGCAGAGGCACAGGGAACGGGGAGAGCGATGGGGTCGGATCCCTCATTAGGAAGTGGGGGTGGGTGCAGCAGATCTCACACCTCAGAGCGCCTGAAAAAGGAAACGGGGACATCTCCCTTCACAACTCAGATTAGTCCACAGCCACCCTGGGCCTGAGCAAGCAGAAATTGCTAAAATGGGAAAATTAGATACAAGATCCTTAATGGCTGGGATGAGGAGGAGATTGCTCTGCCCATTTCTCCCCAGCCCTGCTCCACACACTCGGCGGTTCCAAGGAATTATCCCTGATAAATGACTTGTTTTCCTCCTGCTGCTGTTCAGGTGTCGCTGGAGTAGGAGAGTGGAGAATTACAGCCCGTGCTGCTGCTGCTATTATTATTATTTGGCAGTAATTCCTCTAACTTTCTTCCCTGGAGGAAGACACAAGGAGCTGCTCTCCTGCTCCCAAGGTCATCCCACCAGGAAATATTAGCTATTTACTTCTATTAGTTTCAATTATCGAGCTGCAGAAAACCAAATAACAGCCAATTTACACCATTTCACGGCCTGCCTTAAATGCAGGACTGGAACCTTTACCCCAAAGCACAAGCAGCTGCAGGAAAGTCTCCACAAATCCTGCTGGCTCCAGGAGGAGGGTGGGGGGTCCCTGCTGTCCCCAGACAGGCTGGGGGAGGCTCCAGCCCTTCCATTTGCACCTCTTGTGTTTAGAAAGGAATTTTGAGTAGCTACAAAACTACAGAGATGAGACTGGGTTTGGGGAGTGCCCGTCCTCAAAATAGTTCCCAATTGGCTTTACACTTTTCCAGCACTGCCACAGCATTCCCACCGTTCCCACACTGCTCCTGCTGCCAGCATTGGTTGGTTTGCAACAGCAAAATTGAGTTTCAGCTGCTCCCACAACACATCATGGACTAGAACAGGTAAAATTTGCAATACACCACGAATGTCAGCAGGGGTTGGAGGGGAAATTAGGGAAAGGGCCATTTAGATTTTAGTTCTAGGCAAAAAGAGTGACGAAATAACAAGATTGATTTGCCAGCCCAAGAGGAAATGGAAAAGAGCCCAGACACTCAGCAAACTGAAAATGCAGTGACTGAGGGAGAGGGAAACTTCAGGGGGAATGACCCTGAGTGGGAGCTGATGAGCTTCAATTCATTTTATTTTTTATAAATTTCCAGCCTGGTTTATTCTTGCCTTAATTGCTCAATGGGAAAGTGCAATCCTGAAAGTGTTCCTAAAGTGATTTTTCCCAAACTGTTACTCAAATTATCCACAGTCTAAGGCAAGCCATCGATATGAATTATAGCTCTTGGTATTAAACTACCAAAACAAATTATTAGCATATAAAAACTGATATGATCTATTCAGAGGCGTTGCTGTGAAATATGGCCCTCAGCACAGTGCACCTATCTGGGATCATAAAACTTGTCAAAGGTACCCAAAGTTTATTGCCTTGGAAGATTCATGCAGCAACCCTGGAACACTTGATTTAGGTCTGAGCAGCCGTTTGTAATTCTTGCAGGCATGCAAGCAGTTCAGATTTATTTAAATAGAGAAAAAATAATTTAAGAAGACAAAGCAGCCTTTTCCCCTAATCAGATGAGATAGAAATGATTTCAAGGCACTCTAAGGAACAAATTTGTCATTTTTCTTGCTCTAATTGTATACCACAATAAATCCTTCTATGTGAATTCATTTCTTAAACTTAACAGTTATTTATTAACACAACAAAGCATGTTCTCACTGTGCTAATGTACAAGGCAGCGTGATCCAGCCCAGTGAAGTCATGGCAATTATTGCTCACTGTCTGGGCACTATGAAGCTGTTGAGGTGGACGATGCCCTCGTGGCCCCACACTTTGCTGGCTGCTGCTGTCCCCAGGCCCCCAACTCTCAGAAGAGTTGTTGCTTTCCCCAGCCAGCTCCCCCAGAGCAGGGACTGCCTGGGAGAGTCTGAAAAAATCCAATTTCTGTCACTGATGCAGCTCTGGTTGAGTTTTTGTTGCATGAAGGAGGAATAGGAAAATTTCTTAATACAATAAAGACGTGAAACAGAGAGAAACAGCAGCAAACAGAGCAGGCCATAATAATAAAATCTCTGACAACACAATTTCTGTGCAGCTTGGGATGTAACCACTGCTTCCCCCTGACAGCCTCTGCTGGAATCACCTCACGTTCCCAGAACTTTTATCCAAATCTCAGAGAAACTGAACTGGAAACTGCTGTTCTGAGAATGCGTCTCCTCCAAACACACTGTTGCAGCTTTCCCTGGCTTCAGACACGCTCCCAGAGAAGAAAAGCCCCGTGTTTTATGTGGGATCTGTCCTGGAGTTCCTGCCCTCTCCTGCAGTGATTAAAAAGATTAACTTCAGCTATCAGGAGCTGTGGTGAAAAGCACCGAAGGCTCAACACTTAATTAACAAAGGGAAACATACAAACCTGGCAATTAACCTTTATTCGTGCTCGCAGCAGAAAGGCAGGGTGCAGCCCGCTCTGTTTGCTCCCACAAAGCAAACCTCGGGTATCTCCGTGCCCTCTTCCCTGGCTGCTGCCCGTGCCCGAGGAAGGCGTTGGGATGCTGAGGATTTTGCTGCCAGATAAAGCAACGCTCACCAAACCAACCAGTCAGAGGCTACAGAGGAATCCCAGCCTTTAACATCTTAATGATGCTTTCATTTTATCTGCTGAAAGCACGGCAGAAGAGGAGCCAGGGCATCGGCAGCAGCACGATGAGGGCAGCGCACTGGGAGCACTGGGATGCTCCTGGAAGTCAGGGCAGAGCCAATCTCCAAGTTTCCAAGCCCAGCTGTCTCGTGTGAAGCAGTGTTTGACACACATTGGTTTGTTCAGCTGCCCAGGAGAGGAAATTGCCTCTTTTCCTTGGAGGTGAGGGTAGAACTCATGGAATCACAGACTGATTTATGTTGGAAAAGACCTCTGGGATCCTCGGCTCCCAGGCAGGCAGGATTACTCCATCTGAGCAGGAGGAGCTCACGTGGCAGGCCCTGGACTCACTGCACTCCTGTTCTGCTGGGACCAAGAGTCTCCAGCACAGCCCCAGAGCAGAGCATCCCTCACTGCTGGCACTGCCAGCAGCCACAGATGATTTATTTTACCACCACCTGAAGTGTAAATAGAAACATAAGGGACCTCCAGTGCATCCAAGGATTGCTTGGGAGAGCATTACAAGGAAGCAGCTTCCAGGAAGGAATTCAAACTGTCAGCACTTACTTCAAGTCACCAGAGCCCAGTGGCTGCAGGAAGGCTGGCAGGGACAGCAGCCCTGGGCACCAGCTGTCAGCAGGCACTAAATCCAGGCTGGGGACAAGGGCTGCACCAGGCTCTGAAGCTAATTCAGAGCTTTCATGCACGGAGAGTGTAAGGCAGCAGAAACCTCTTCTTTTTCCTACAAACTGCATGGCTGCAAAGGTGTTTAAAATTACCAGGACTCCAAATTATGCTGCAAAACCATCTTGCAGTGTTACCTTAGAGCTGTAAAATGGGATACACCAGCACAAAAGATGTAAATTTAATATTGTAACATATAAAATATAATATATTAAGGTCCTTCCAAGCCAAACCATCCTGGGATTCTTTAGGACCACAGGAATGGGGCTCCCTGGAGCCACTGCTGGCTGGAGGAGCAGAGCCAAAGAGCTGGAAGAATCCCATGGTTGCACGAGACCCTCCACCAACCAACAGCCAGGAAATGAATGAACAACAAATATAAACTTCTCTCTGAAGGAGGCAAAAAGACCTAAATAAATCACAGCTTAAACCTACTCCTATTTCTCTTCATGCAGCACCAGACCAGATTTCCCGCTGAGAATAAGGTCAACTTTCAAGCAAAGACTTAAGAAATGCAAAGTAAAAGTCTGTTTATCAGCTGGTTGCACTCTGGAGGCTTCGTTTGACAACACCAAGTGCAGCCCAGGCACTCTGGCACGCACAGCCCCAGCCCTCACCCGCTGGGTCACCACGCTGTCCATCCTCGCAGGAGAGCCTTGGGATTATTGATTGCAGGAATCCGATCCCGGGCGCCGCAGCTGCCTCCGGGGTGCCGGGTGGGACGGAGATGGATGGATCTGTTCCCAGCCTGCTCCTGGGGGACACGAGCAACCAAGGAAATTGGTGAATGTTAAGTATTTTTCTAAATGGCTGTCAAGTCCCTTCCAGAGTGCACGTAATGAAGTCGCTTCTCTCTATTTGTTCTGTGTTCAGCCTAAGCAGTGATGAACTTGAGCCTGCAATATGTAAAAGCCCCGAATTTGTGTGTGTGAGGCATTTTTTAAATTCCTACTAGAGTAGAACAAAACAAAACCTAACAAGGGGGGGACAGGGGGTGTTAAACCTGGAGAAAAGAGGCTCGGGGGACCTCTCATTCTCACAGATCCCTGACACGAGGGGGCAGCCAGGGATCCATCTCTTCTTCCAGGGAACAAGAGACAAGAGGAAATGGCCTCAAGCTGTGCCACGGGAGGTTTAGGCTGGATATTGGGAAAATTTCTGCACACAAAGGACTGTCCAGCCCTGGCACAGCTGCCCAGGGCCGTGGAGGAGTCCCCAGCCCTGGAGGGGTGTAAAAGCTGTGTGGATGTGACACCTGGGGACAGGGGTCACTGGTGGCCTTGGCAGTGCTGGGGAATAATTGGAGCTGGTGACCTCAGAGGCCTTGTCCAACATCAGCGATTCCATGGCTCTGTGATTTGTCCCACTAAAGCCAGTTCTGGAATGTTTCCAGGAAGGTGAAGGACCCCCCACTTCCCGAGGAGAGCAGAGGGCATCCCAGGCCATGGCTGTGACTCGGGGACAGATCCCTCCCGGAGCAGCCGTGTTTGATGTAGCCCTGGCAGGGCCCGGAGCACACGGAACAATTGACTCCTCTCATGGCTGCAGACTCCTCTCCCTTTTCTCAGCACAGGAGAAGAGCTCCCAGCAGGTGATCCCTCCTGCCTGGAGCACACGCTGCCCCTTCCCAGCACCACCGAGGCCACGAGGGCCGGGGTGACCCGCTGGGAGCAGCAGGAATGACACACATTGCCCAGGAACCCTGAGGGAACACCCCCTGTGCACATCTCCTGGGGTTTCTGGAAAAACAGCCCCTCTCCTGGAACAGCCTGAAGGAATAACAAACCGAGCTGCTCAAACCGAGCTGCTCAAACCGAGCTGCTCATCCTTCCCACCGCAGCGAACGCAGCTCCCCCTGCCCTCGCCAAGCTCTGCGGTGACCCTGGGAAGGGTTTGCCGCCTTCCTGCTGTCCCCATGCCCAGGAGTGTCCCCTGGGTGGCACGAGGCAGGGCAGTACCTGGCGCAGGCTGGTGGCTCTCCGCGTGCCGCGCCAGCGCCGCGGGCAGCAGCTCCCACGCGATGTGTTGTGACAGCTCTCACAAACCCTTACCTCGAGGAGCTGCGGAGAGCGTGCCTGTCGCTTCCTGTACGGCACACAACATGTTACCTGAGACCACGAATTCAGTTAGACCGTGAAATGGGCACTGGTTCAATAGGAAAAACAGATTTCCTGAGTTATTTCCTTTTCTTTTTTTTCCCCCCCGCTCTTTTCTTTTTATAGCATCTCTTTTTGGTGCCTTTCCTTCATGCACTGGATACTCCTGAGGAAGAAACAAAGTCTCCAGTACCCCAAATAGTAAAGCTAAGAAGGCGAAGACACGGGTGTGAGGAGGGGGGTTGTGCTGTGTTACAGAGGCAGAAATGCAGAGCAGCCACAGCAAACAGCACAACTCTGGGAGAGCAAAGCTCAGGGAGTGCTCCTGCTGTCCGTGGTGAGGCTGGGACCACAGGTGTGTAATCAAACTCCAAAAACACTCTTCCACCTGCAGTTACTGGAAATTATGTGGGTATGTTCAGCCTGGAGAGGAGAATGCTTCAGGGAGAGCTCAGAGCCCCTTCCAGGGCCTAGAGGGGCTCCAGGAGAGCTGGAGAGACAGGACACAGGGAATGGCTTCCCACTGCCAGAGGGCAGGGATAGATGGGGTATTGGGAAGGAATTCCTGGCTCGGAGGGGGGGGAGGGGCTGGACTGGAATTCCCAGAGCAGCTGTGGCTGCCCCTGGATCCCTGGCAGTGTCCAAGGCCAGGCTGGACATTGGGGTTTGGAGCAGCCTGGGACAGTGGAAGGTGTCCCTGCCATGGCAGGGGTGGCACTGGAGGGGCCTTAGGGTCCCTTCACCCCAAATCGTGCAACAATCCAGTGATCCTCAACACACAGGAGGGGTTTAATGGACTCACCATGGAAAGAACTTTTCTGGGTGGTTTTGGTGTCCGCAGCCCTGGAAAGAGAGAGATCCCACATGGACATCCCAGAGCTCTGACTGAGCCATCCCCAGGGCAGTGTCTCTGCCTCAGGAAGAGGCTGCAGGCAGCCACTGCTCCACAAACAGCAATATTCCTGTGCCACACTCCAGTGGGCATTCCAGTGAGGATACAGGAGTTTTCTTTTCAATTCACTTGTAATGAGATACAGTTGAGACTGCTACCAAGGACAAAATCTACTTAAAAGGTATTCCAAGGATTCTCAATGAGGTTACATTATCTCAAGTTAACATCCCTTTAAAAGCGCGTAATTCACTTTTAACCCTTCCAGTCTGAGATGCTCTAAGGAAAGCCATTTTGTGCTATTTGAGAGTCAAATCAAGGCCCAGCACTCACTACACAACCTGTTTTCCAATCAATAGGGTTTGCCTGCCACGCTAACACCCAGCAGGGTCCCAAAAAATAACTCTCATTTATTTTACCAGGGCAGAAAGAGCACAGCCTGAAACTCACCCCAGCTCCACCACCATTACATGCATCCAGCAAACGTCTCTGGGGTGCTGTGGGAGTTCTGTGCTCGGGAGCCACGGGATGGTTCCTCCTGCTGAGGGATGTGCAGCCTCTCCCCGCCGGCTCCAGCGCCAGGGCTCCCACTGCACGGGGCTGTGTCCCTAACTACCCCTCTGATGTCCCGATGGAAACCCTGCCACAGCATTTGGTGCTTCTCTGAAAGGGAAGGACAGGAGACACTTCATATCTCAGACATGAAATGTTGGTGCACGAGCTGCAAGGGGAGCGAGGCCCCTCTGCTGGTGTGGCCTTGGAGGGGTTGTCAGAACAGACTCGGGAGCTGCTGCTCTCCATCTCCTGGAGCTCATCAGCACCACAAACTGCTACAGGAGCATCCTGCCCACACATGTTCCAGTCTCTGGGTGATCACAGGGGCTGTGTTGGCTCTGGGGTGCTGGCCCAGCTGTCCCCCTGTGGGGCCTGGGGGCTTCAGTGCGGGCAGTGCTGGAATTCAGCCCTGAGAGCACCACAGGCACAGCCGGGCCCCAGCGGCACAACAGCAGCTCCAGACATTCTCCTGACTGGGGAAGCAGAACCCATCTCATTTCCTTGTTAAAGAAAACGAACAAACCCCAGCTCTCCATATTCCACAATATATAGAGAGAGACATACACAAAATAAACAACGCCAGGAGTTCTGTGGCTCTTTTTCTGATCCATTCAGGAAGTATTAATTGACCCAGAATTTTGAAAATAATGTCAAAATGACTGGCAAAGTATTTACCATCCATCAGAACTAATTCCCTCCATGGTAGCTGTTCCAGGGCTCTCAGAATTACTGGCCTCACCTGCAGCAGATGCAATCACAAGCAAAGGCTGAGTACACGGACCAACAGCTCATAATTTTCTTCTCATCTGACCCTCCAGCTTGGTAATTTTCTCTTTTAGAACATTTTATGAAGAGGAGGGAAGATGATGAGTAGGGTAAGGAAGAATAGGTAACAGGAGTTTAATAAAAAGAGTCAGGAAAGAGGTGATACATAATTTACCACAAACAGCAGCACAAGGACTTCAGGCATTACAGGGACAAAGCAGGAACAGAATCTACATCCTCAGCATGGACGTTTTCTTGCATTGTGTGTCCTTTCTTTGCACTTATTTAAGAATATATTTTTTAAGGATCTATTTCAGCAAAAGAAAAATATCTTCCTTCCTGTAAGTACCTCGTGTTCCTCAGGTAAAGTGATATTACCCGGCTGTTTGGTGCAACAGCTCAGCAGCTCTGGCACTGGGGGGAGGGATGACACAGAAATGAAAGTGCTCAACAAGACTCAGCTTGTCTTAATTTCGAGTTCTACATGCTCTGCTGTACTTTGACATGCGTACGAAATTATATCAGCAAAAGATGTTATTGTCAGTTCTTCTGGCATCACCTTCAAAGTCTGACACGTGGTGGTGGGAATTTACTTGAAAATGGTTTGTAAATTTGTTTTAAAAAGATTTTTAAAAATCTATAATTTTGGTAAGAAAATAAATGCAGTGAAAAATATTTCATCTTTCTAATCACAACACAGAACAGAAATTCAATATAATCTTTTTGTCTTATACTTTGTCTTGTTCCCTAAACCTTCTTTTCTTACTGTTGCTATGAGCATGTGGGTGAAGCTAATTGCTCTTAACTAATACAACTCTGATTACTGATGGATTTGTACAGCTGAAAACCACCTTAAAGCTGGATCAACCCTCTCCTTATCTTCAGGCAACCACATCCACTCCTCATGTCGCCTCATGTGGTTCCCACACCCAAGGCATCCTCATTCCATGGCAGGAAGGAGCAGAGGATTTGCCCTCAGTGTTCCTAAAGGAGTTTTTGTCCTGGTTTTGGCTGCCCTGACACAAAACTGCTGGGGGTTGTGCACTTGGGGGTCTTACAAAAAATGCCTGAAATGTGGATTCCCATCAGAAATGCAGCTCTTTAAACAAATCCTTTTTTAAAAAGCTACACCAACAGAAAGGTTTTCCGACTAGCAGAGCAGGCATCTAAAAGAACTTCTTGGAGTGACTCTCCAGCAGATCTTCCCACTCTGAGCTACACAGGGAGCTTAGGGAGCCTCCTGGATGGGGTCATTGGGACCAGCAGCACCACTAAACCTGGAGGCCTTCAAAAAGCCCAGGGAAAAGGCTCTGTGAGGTGGAGGGAAGGAAATGTGAGGCTGAGGAAACCTCCAGCAACATTAGCCACACAGGAGCTCACTGAGAAGTGTAAATAAATATGAATATTGTGATTCCCCCTGCCGCACTCATTTCCAGTCTCCAAGGACACCTTGCAGGGCCGTTCCTTTCTCTCTGAATAGATGATCAGCAAATTAAAATACTTTCATTAGGCTGCTTTTGTTTGAATGGGAACAATTGTGCTGGGCTCCCAAGGACTGCAGCTGAGGAACAATATCCCAGAGCCACCACACAGATCATTTCCAGCACTTGTGCAACAGGGCCCTTTCCAGCTTATCTGAATAGTTCTTCAATTTCCTTGCTATTATACAAAGTAAATAAAGCTCAGAGCATTTTGTTGGTAAATTCAGGTAAACTGACTGGGAAAGGAGAGCTAAGAGGAGGTGGGGAAAGGGGAGCCACAGGATATCCCTCAGGGATCTCTGGCAGGATCGTTTGAACAGGGTCAGCAGGATAGGGGGGTTCTGCCCCTGTGCCCCTGTGCTGAGGTGAGACCCCACCTGCAGAGCTGCCCCAGCCCTGTCCCAGCACAGGGAGGGCCTGGAGCTGCTGGAGAGAGTCCAGAGGAGGCTCCAGGATGAGCAGAGGGATGGAGCAGCTCTGCTGGGAGGAAAGGCTGGGAGAGCTGGGAATGTTCAGCCTGGAGAGGGGAAGCTTTGGGGTGACCTCGTGGCCTTGCAGGGCCTGAAGGAGCTACAGGAAACCTGGAGAGAGACAATTTCCAAGGGATGGACAGGACAAGGGGGGATGGCTTCAAATGGGAAGAGAGCAGATTTAGATGAAATACTGCAGATAAATCCTTCCCTGTGAGGGTGGGGAGGCCCTGGCACAGTTTCCCAGAGAAGCTGTGGCTGCCCCTGGATCCCTGGAAGGCGTCCCCGCCCATGGCAGGGGTGGCACTGGACGGGCTTTAGGGTCCTTCCAACACAAACCATCCTGGGATTCTATAATTTTGCTCATCCCCCATCCCAACTTGCCAAAGGAACCAGGGAATTTCTATGGCACAAAAACGAGTGAGAGCCAAGCCATTCACCTGCAGTATTTTTTGTAGATATTTACAACAGACTTGCAGGGAGGTGCACTTTCCCAAATTTGAATTCATATTGCCTAAAGTTTTTGTTTCAGTTGTTACCCGTGGAACTTCCAGCCTCATTAAATTATAAAATGCAGGTTTTCAACTAACTCAGCTAATAAATGCAGAGATGCTTCTCTGTTCCCTTGGGAAAAAAAAAAAAAGAGCTTCCACGTGACTACAAGCTGGGGATGGAAAAAAAATCCCAACAAAGCATAAACCCAAACAGTTCCCAGAGAAAGCCAGCATGCTCCTTTTTTAACACATGAAAAATTATCACAATCAAATTCCATTGTAAAATGCCCTTCCGAGTTTGTTTCCCCAGCTTTATTACCTACACAACTGGGATATTTTTATTTTTCCTGAAGTAGGAGCAAATATCTAAATGAGAGGCAAATTGATGATATACAGCTGGAAAATGGCTGTGAAAAATAAGGGGCCAAAATTTATCTCCATCGTTACACACAATGAAGCTCATGTGTCATAAACAGATACTCTAACAGAATAAATCAGAATGGCACCAATGATCATAATCCTGATTCTTTGTGGTCCAGCCCAGAAATCAGGAATCAGGATCCCACTTTTCTTGGCATTGTAAGGAATAGAGCAGAGGAGACAGGTGGTGAGCAAATAACCTGGGGTGGACAGGAGGGAAAAGCAGAGCGTGGCAAAGGTTGGGAGACAGGACAGGGCAAAAAGAGGGAACAGGAGCTGGAGCTTGATATTTCCCAAAGCAGGGATGAGCTGCAGCCATCAGGGCATGGAGAGATTCCCAAAGGGATGCCAGGGGTAACAGAGCGGATCACAAAAGTGATGGGAATAATTTAGAATGTGCAGGAGGGAACAAAGGGAGCTGAGGGAGGCAGGCCCAGGGCTGAGGGGAAGCACTGGCAGAGCCGGACATGGGATGGAGAGGATGTTCTTCCAGCTTTTCCAGGGAAAAAGGGGCTTTGGATCGACAGGGATGGATGGGTGCTTCCAGTGACAGATTTACTGTGCTCGGAAGGGAAGGAAATGTGCATGGTCTGGATGAGGGCCAAAAGAGCCTGGAGAAGCTCCTGTGGAGCAGAGCTCAGGGCCAGCAGCACGGGCAGCGAGGGGAGGGGAAGGGGAATGCCAGGAAGGGATCTGGGGGTGGCTGTGGGGAGGGACCGGGGCCGTGCAGCTGCAGGGGAGGCAGGGAAGGGATCGGGGATGCCATGGAATGGCCGGGCTGGAGCCTGGGCTGAACGCGAAGGAGCAGGGTTATGTCGGCATTTCCCGGGGGAACAGGCCGCACTGCAAACCCGGACCTCAGTACAGCCAGAGGATCCCCCCGGGAAGGAGCGCTCCTCATCCCCGCCCTGGGGATGGAAGTGCTTTATCCAACAACTGCCCCGAGGCCGGGACACCGCCCACACCTGGGCAGCGCTCCTCATCCCTGCCCTGGGGATGGAAGTGCTTTATCCACGAACCGAACCGAGGCCGGGACACCGCTCCTTCCCTCATCGCTCACTCGCAAACTGAGGAGGAAACCACCATTCCAGGGGAGCTGCCTCGCTGGAAAGCAACACCCAGCGATTCTCAAACACAGCGCGGCTTGACATGAATTACAGGGCATTTTTAGTGGTTCACAGACGTGTTTTTCAGGAGGAGCCAGCACTGGCGGTGGCCAGCTTTATAAAATGTGTTACCTGCAGAGCACCTGCCCAGTGCTTTCTCTGCCAGCAGCTCCACCTCAGGGAGACCTTTGCTGCAGGGGCAGCTCATGGCCAGAGGATGCAGAGGCGGGAGATGCAGTGAGACCTCCTTTAACATCCCTTCCAACCCAAACTCTCTGTGATTCCACGATTCTCTGTGCTGCTCTCCTCTGCTCACCACACATCTGACCTCAGGGGAGAGGTGACTGTGAAAAACAGGCCTAGGAAGAGAGAACATTTATTTTCTGGCATAAATATAATAATAATAATACAGTAAAATCTGGCCCAGAAGTCGAGGGCTTATGTATTTCACATTATGTGTATTATATATTTAAATTCATGGAAATGTTTACTTAGATACTTATATTTCATGGGCTATAAAACAATAATAACCAACTCCAAATTAGTCATTTCCTTTCAGATAATAAAGTCACAATGAGAAAAAATTTGTAGCTTCCAGTTGTTCCAACCAGTGTTTGAAACAACATGAAAATCTCTTCAGCAGTCATTACAGCATAATTGCTTTGGAAGGCTGCAAGAGAATTACCACAGCTTTTTGTTGCTGTTTGCTTTGCTAAAGGAAAGTTGATTTTATTCAAAATTATTAACTATTTCCATCTCCTTGTTCCTACAAAACAGAGAATTGGGAATTTCTGTTCGATATTATAGAATCATTAAGGATGGAAAAGGCCTCCAAAATCCCCAAGTCCACCCTTGATTATCAAATTCTACCAAAACACTTTTCTACAAATTAAATCACACAGTTCATTTCTCTTGAACCTTACAGAGAGCAGCTCAGACCTGCCAGGATGCGATGCCTTAAGTTTGTTGCCAGTGTGTATTTTGTGGTAAACTAAATATCCACGTGCAGCGTTGGAATCCCAGTTTGGTGTGAGGCTCATGAATGATGCATTTCCTTCTGTAAACACAAAAGGAAATATAATTAGTAATGGTATTTTTACCAATAGATATTGGCATAATGATTTGGTATTTACAAACATCATTAAATTTTATCTAATTAAGAGACTGTATTTAATTTCTGTTATTTGGGGGATACTCAAAATTCCTGTCTAACGCTGAAGCCCTTGGGACACCAGGTGGGATTTTTCTGGCAGTTTTAAGAAGCTTTTTTAAGGAAAGCAAATGTGAAGTACTTGAGCTGGAAGACAAAAACTTGATGTTCAAGTACAAGTCTGAGGCTCGGGATGTCCTGTTCTTATCCCTGGCAGGAATTCCCTGTGGCATTTCAAACACATTCCCTGCTTCCCCAGCCTTGCCTGGCTTTGGGGCTCTTCCAGGGATGAGGTGGTTTGTCCTGCCCTCCCCAAAAGCTGCAATCCCTGCTGGTCCTGCAGATCCTGAAACACTGGAAAGAAAATTCTTAGAATGACAGGATGATTTGTGTTGGAAGGACCTTGAAGCCCATCCAGTGCCACCCCTGCCATGGGCAGGGACACCTTCCACTGTCCCAGGCTGCTCCGAGCCCCAATGTCCAACCTGGCCTTGGGCACTGCCAGGGATCCAGGGGCAGCCCCAGCTGCTCTGGGCACCCTGTGCCAGGGCCTGCCCACCCTCCCAGGGGAGGATTCCTTCCTTATAAACCCTCTCTGGCTGGAGATTGCAGACCCAAGAGGTCAAACCTGCTCCTGCCCATCCCACTGCACACCCAGTGAACCCAGCTGGCAAATAAAAACCCAAAATAACATGCCCATGCTCACAATGCCTCAGTGCTACAGAGATCTCCTCATAACAAAGAAAATATCCCTGTTGGGGTTTTTCATTTGGTGTTTGGACATCATTAGGAGCCTTAAACATCATGCAGCACCCTAAGAACTGCAAAGAGGGGATGTCCCCATGCTGCCGCTTCTTCCACATGGGAAAACATCCCCCAACGTGAAGAATTTCAGAGAAATCTGTTCAGTATTTAGCCAACATCCTGGTTTCTCCAGGAGCTTGCAGCAGCAGCCAGCACCTAAGTCAGTATGATTCATTGGATCAATAATTCTAAGGTCTTGTACCTAAAAGGTTGAAAAATGTGATCTAACCTGGCAGAAGAGAAATGATTGTAATGTTCAGCAAAATGGTTAATGAGGCTTGGAAAGAGCAGACTTTGGGGGGAGAAAAATATGTCCAGGTTTAACCTTGCACAGAGCTCCAGCAGAACGTTCCCTCCTCCAGGTTAACTCTGCAGCCCCCACAGACACCTTTAGTTTTCCAATATTTCCACTCTTTTACTGGATGGCCTTTCCCCATTTCCATGCTCTGGAGGTCCTGGCCTCTTTTCCAGCTCCCAATATCCCTCATCACTTCTTACTGAATGCTTCATTTCAGTACCTCAGTTACATAAAGGCACAAAAATGAGGTTTTTTCCTTCTCCCCCAACTGCAAGTTTTGTTTCTGAGTCCTTCTTTTTTCTTCCATCCGTTACCATCCAACTCCAAAAACAAAAACCCTTTCCCAGATCCGTTTCTCACTCTTTGACTCCCCTCAGATAAGAAAATGCCATCTTATACTCCAGTATTTGTGCTCAAAGCAAAACAAATAACAGTGACACTGAGAGCCAGGACTGCTGCTATTTTAGCATTTCATTATTCTGAGGAAAACAGACACTGGTAACTAGAGTCTCCTGGTCCATAAAAGCACTTCCCACAAGCCAGCCTGCTTTGGGATGCGTGTGTGGAATCTGCCCGTCCCTCACCGGGGGCTCATCATCACAGCAACAGTGTCACATCAGCCTGGAGCAGGAAATGTCAGAGGAATGATTCAAACCCGTTTATCCAGACAGGGGTACTTTTTAGAGGGCATGGGGTGTCAGGGCAACAGGGAATGGCTTCAAATGGGAAGAGAGCAGGTTTGGATTGGATATTAGGGATAAATCCTTCCCTGTGAGGGTGGGCAGGCCCTGGCACAGGGTGCCCAGAGCAGCTGGGGCTGCCCCTGGATCCCTGGCAGTGTCCAAGGCCAGGCTGGACATTGGGGCTTAGAGCAGCCTGGGACAGTGGGAGGTGTCCCTGCCATGGCAGGGTGGGATGAGGTGACCCCTAAGGTCCCTTCCAACCCAAACCCTTCTGGGATTCTGTGACAGCCAAAGCCCCGCTTTGCTCCTCCTCAGAGCACGCCCTGCAACCTCATCAACACCTCTTTGTCTTTCACATCCACCATTTCCCGTGGATTCCTTCTCTCCCCTCAGGGCCTGAGCCCAGGGACTGTGCCTTGAACAGAGGGAAATGTTCCCGATTTGTCCCGTCTTTGTCAGGCTGCATTAGCCAGAGATCCCTCCCCAGTCCCAGAGCCTCCACANCTTTTTAGAGGGCATGGGGTGTCAGGGCAACAGGGAATGGCTTCAAATGGGAAGAGAGCAGGTTTGGATTGGATATTAGGGATAAATCCTTCCCTGTGAGGGTGGGCAGGCCCTGGCACAGGGTGCCCAGAGCAGCTGGGGCTGCCCCTGGATCCCTGGCAGTGTCCAAGGCCAGGCTGGACATTGGGGCTTAGAGCAGCCTGGGACAGTGGGAGGTGTCCCTGCCATGGCAGGGTGGGATGAGGTGACCCCTAAGGTCCCTTCCAACCCAAACCCTTCTGGGATTCTGTGACAGCCAAAGCCCCGCTTTGCTCCTCCTCAGAGCACGCCCTGCAACCTCATCAACACCTCTTTGTCTTTCACATCCACCATTTCCCGTGGATTCCTTCTCTCCCCTCAGGGCCTGAGCCCAGGGACTGTGCCTTGAACAGAGGGAAATGTTCCCGATTTGTCCCGTCTTTGTCAGGCTGCATTAGCCAGAGATCCCTCCCCAGTCCCAGAGCCTCCACAGCCCTGGAGCTGCACATCCTCCCCTCTGCAGAGCATCCTGCCCACGGTGGAGACAATTACATGTTTCTGATCTCATTTCTATAATTCACTTTCCTATCTCATCAACAATTATCCCTAATGAACTTTCCACTGCTCATTCAAACTCAGCAGCTTCTCTTTCCTCGGGTGAGACAGAAGGGAGAGCCCGGTGGCTCCTGGCATATAATGTTTTATGAAGTGATTTCTGAATAATCACACTTGAATTTTAGAGCTGTTTAACAGCCAGAGCAAATGGCAGGCAAAGGAACTGAAGTGAGGAGTATGATCTATGAAAATGATGCAAATTCATTTGGAAAAATCCGTTATTAGGGAAAGGTCTCCTCTCCACAGGTCTATAAATCACACTGCAAAAATGCAGCACGATTGGAGAAGCAAATAGTTGTACAGTTCTGTATCCCTGCAGTCATCTGAGTGGGAATAATGGTGGAGGCAAAAAGAAATATTTGTGTCCTGGTTGAAGATGCGTGAAAAAGTGGAATAGGTTATGGATTATCCTGTTATTTGTGATCTCTCAGATAAATAACTCAGAGATTGCTTTGCGTGGACACCTGATTTAATCAATAGCCCAAATTCTAAGGCCAAGGTAATCCAACTGCTCCCAAATCCCGCTGCTCCCAGAGACTCCAGAGGGAGTGGGTGCAGCTCCTGGGAAGTCCCTGCTGAGCAGGGCAGGAGGAGAGGAGCAAACACTCCCAAGCCTCGGTGAATTTTCAGGCAAGAATTTCATCTACAACAGGGTTTTTCTTTTAAGGGAAAAAAAATAAAAATAAAAGCAGAGCTGAGTAATTTCAAAAGAATTCTGAGTTGTTTTGCTTTCCCAGGTACAATTTCCCCCCTGGAAACACACAATAAATGCCTTGTAATGGAATTACTGCCAATCGTAACACATCCAAAACGTACTGCAAATATTAAAACACAGTGTAAGAACAGGGACAGAGGTGTAAACTGCTCCTTATATGCATTTATTTTCCAACACATGAACTTGCAGTCCCGGCCACGTCAGAGCAGCTCAGACCTGTGAATTATCTGATCAATAGCAAACTAGAATGGAAGTGTTTTCAGTTCGCTGGCAAAAGTCAAGGAACAGAGAAATAATAACAGCAGCAGTGATTCAATCAGAGGCAGCTGGAGTAGGTGGCACAGAAACGTAGGACAAATGTCAAGCACCCAGACAAATGGCCCTGCTGAAGGGGAAAGCCAGGAGGTATCAGAGCGCCTTTGGAAGGGCTCCGGGGTCAGCCTCCTCCTCCTTCTCCAGAGGAGCTCTTGGTGGGAGAAAAAAATCACTCATGGAAGCAAACTCATGTGAGGCTGCAGCATTTGTCAAATTCACGGGCCCAATTTTTAAGCCACGGTCACGTCGACCTTCCTGTCATTTTTACTTGAAAACAAAGAAAGGAAAAATCCACAGAGCTCTGGAGCAGGCGAGAGGAGCTGTTTGTAAATGCCCGTGTTTGCAAATTCCTCTTTGCTTAGCAAAAAGATTTTTCTTCCTCTAAGTTTAAATGAATGAAAAGTCAAATATGTTCTAACTGGTAGGGGTGAGGCAACATCTCCTGTGACAGAAACAGTTCATTCTGTCTGACGGCAAAGCAGAACAGGCTCTGGGGTTTTTTAGTGACAGCGATTTACTGTAACAGACTCTGTTCCCCATTGCTCAGCAGAGGTGAAATCGGGAGTGCAGCTGCACTGGCACCTCCTGGAGCAGCGCTGCTGCCCCGCGGCAGAGCTGAACCAGCGCTCTGTGCCTGCCTGGGAAGGGCTGGATGCTCCTTGCTGCAGCAGAAAAGCTGTCTCAAGGATGTATTGTTGTCCATGGCCTCGGCCCAGCTCAGCTCAGGGAAGAGCCCAGCTCAGCCTGCCCCAGCACCAGGAAGAGTGGGGAGGTGGAGGGGGAAGAGACAAATTTCATTTGTCTGCAAGAGCCATGAGAAATGTCTTGGGGAGAACTGGCTGGAGGGCGAGGGACGGGGCAAAGGGCAGGCACAGGGACAAGCGCTCCAGGCCGAGGGTAGGGAGCACCAGAGTTAATCAGGCAATTGTACCAAGCTCCCCCAGACAGCCCTGCCTGGTGTGGGGACACCACCCCCGTGTGCCCCAGCCAGCAGGGACCACAGACTCAGTCAGGCTGCAGAAGACCTTTGAGACCATCGAGTCCCAACGTTCCATCTCCAGTGCCAAGGCCACCACTACCCCGTGTCCCTGCAGCCACGTCCCCTGGGGCTTACAGCCCCCCAGGGATGGACAGGCAATGCTCAAACAGGGCTGAGCACTGAACCCCAGAGCAAACTCCTGTGAACAGAGGACTGCGGGTGCCATCCCAAAGGCAAACCTGTGCCCCAGCCAGCAGCCCCAGCTCTGCACACATGGCTGCGGCTGTCCCCGGGAGCTGGCAGGGGATCAGAGCAGCAGGAATGGATCAAAGGGGGACTCACCTGGCCCAAACTCCCCTCTGGTTCCGTGGCACCCACGCTGGCAGCTCGCAGGCTCCTCTGAACTGCACCCTCCCTGGGGACTCCGAAAGGTTTGGAGAGTGATGAGTCAGCTGTGTCAGGAGCCCATTGGGACCTTGTTGAACACAACTGCTCCGAGAATTGGGATAGGAACAGTCACTCACCCACCTCAGCACCTCCCTGAGCCTCTGCCAGGGCTGCACGGGGCTGTTGGCACAATCAGAGCCTGCCAAAGCTGCCCCCTGTGCCAGGGAGAGGCTGGGCTGAGGCAGCTGCTCCCATTCCCCGGGGTGCTCGCAGCAGCAGGAGCTGCCTTGGCTCATCCCCAGGCCCTTGGCACGGGGGCAGCAGGATCCACACATGGAGAAAATCCCGCTCACCTTGGCAGCTCTGCAGCAGATGGGCAGCTCTGCTCCCCAGGGCAAGGGTAAAACCGGGGTCAGGGCTTAAAATGGAGCTGGCTCCAATTCCCTGGGGAGGGGACAGCCTTACAGACACTGCTGGGATGGAATGAGCCCCGTCTGGGCATGCAGGGCCCCCCTCCGAGCCCTCCCAGGATGCAGGACTCCAGATATTTCAGAAGTTGTTATTATTTCATACCTGCCCAGGGTCTTCTGTTTGTTCCTTGAGGAGTTCAGGTACTTCCCTCTTCAGAAGTTATCACAGAGGATTTACTTAACCTACAGAAATCCCTGTGGACAAGAAATCCCAAACGCATCAGGCATCAGGATGTGGGAACCTGTCACTCAGAGATTTATTGGATGAATGCTTTCCAAGTGCTTTACAACCAGGTTCTCTCAAAGCGTTTGGCTCTGACTACGCAGTAACAGAATAAATCCCACCCTCTTATCCACGTGTGTTTGTTTCTCCTTCACATTACAACTTTCTTGGTTTAACTACGCAGTGCTGGTCGGTTCAGTGCTTTCTTCACATCGAGCATTGAAAGATACTCCACAAAAAAAACTACTGGAAAAGTGAAAACCTCCAGTGAAACGATCTTTCCAGTCACTCACGGGGTGCTGCTCCCACATCTGGCCTCTCCAGACCTTTGCTGAGCGTAAATCCTGCTTTAACCAAACCTGCTCACAGGTGTGATAGACTCCCTGATCAAAACACCACATTCTCCAGAAATATTTCCCAGTGCATCCAATAACAAGAAGGAAAAGATCTTCTCTTCCAGCACTATGCTGGGCCCTGCAGGGGCTCTCTTCAGCCCTCTCCTAAATGATGAGAGGGGGAAAAGTTGGAATCCAGTCCTGGGAAGCGTTCCCAGTGCAGGCAATGGAATTCTGCTTGAGTGAAGCCTGAAGAGTTCAGCTAATTGTCAGTAATTTTCTCCTTTCTCGTCCAGCATGATGCAAATGCTGTGGAGGAGCAATCAGCCTGCTGGGAAATTACACGGGGAGGAGAAAATGGGAGATTTCCTTGTGGGTCGGGGCCGCTTTGAGGGGCAACTCCAGTCTCGCACAGATTTAAAAGGGAACTTTTTAAAATTTCTGCTCACTTGCCAAGCTATCATCAGCCAGCACCTCCTTGTTCCTTCCCAGAGCCCTGGAACGTGATGGCTCTGACACAGCCCCAAGATACCCTCACCTGCCTGATGTTCTCCTCGGGGACTCAGCCACGCTGGTGCTGGAAATGCATCACACCCCAAAAAAACCAAAAATCGATCCTTTACCCTCCCCTTCCAATGCCACAGTACCTGGAGACACCTGGAGATTTTCTATTCCCTTCTGTCCCACCTGCGGGGTGGGATCCATGTGCAGAAAACAGACCACACCTCTCCTTATTACAAACATTACAGGCAGGCAGAGCTGGAAACCCCCAAAAGGGCACAGCAGACCTGGCACAGTCTGTTCCTACAGAATGGGGCTTCCAGGTCCTCATCCTCTGGGAATTTTGGTTTCCATTCCTCCAGGAGACATTTGTGCTTGTTACCATCCCTGCGGTTTTGGAGTCACTTCTGCTGTTCCATCCTGATGCATCTGCAGAAAAGAAATTGATCTCTGGAGTTTTCCTGGGGGCATGGATTGAGAGGACACCCTGGCAGTGCCCAAGGCCAGGCTGGACATTGGGGCTTGGAGCAGCCTGGGACAGTGGAAGGTGTCCCTGCCATGGCAGGGGTGGCACTGGATGGGCTTTAGGGTCCCTTCCAACCCAAACCATTCTGGGATTCTTGTCCTGCTGGGCTGTTTTAACCAACTCCTTTTGGGACCCTGAGGAAAGCCAGGCTGTGATGCTGATGAGGAGAATAGAAAGGCTTTTTTCCACACCTGTTCTGATTAACATTCACTTTGAACTGCTGTGCCCAGGGTGTTAAACCACATTCTCCATGCTGGGGCTGGCAGAGCTGCTCCGAGTTCTGGTTTGTAAGGCAAGATGTACAAGGACATTAAAGTCCTTCTCCTCCTCTCTCATCTAAAACTGTGATTTTCCAGCTAGGGCAGAATTTTTTCATTTTGAAGTTTCTAAGGACGTAATCTTGTCCTTTTTACTGTTATCCATCCCATTTTCATTACTGCAGCCCTCCCAGTCAAACCCTTCCTCCCATTTACCAAACCTCCCCTGCACCAGCAATTCCTCACAGCTGCTGTGGCACTGCAGGTTCCATCCAGCCTCCAAACCCTTCCTAATGAGCTCTAATAACTCCAGCCCTACAGTGCAGCTCTGCTTTTAGCATAAACCACACCTAATTAAACCGTGCCCTGTCCTACAAAGAGCTGCTAAATATAAACGACCGAGCATAACGACTGGGAGGTTCTCTCTGTTTGGACCCTGCCTGGGTTCTGCAGCTCCTGGAGCAGGAATTAGCCTGGACCTGCCCGTGCTGGAGGTGCTGGCAGGCTGCAGGGTGGCCCTGGCAGCCCTCACAGCTCCATCACCGTGTGGGCTCAGTTCGAGGAGCAACTCGGTCACTTAATTTTCTTGCACACCAGGACATTCCAGCTGATGTGGGCTGATTAATTAACATCCCTGCCATGCTGCTCCTTTGCAAGTAAGCACACCGAGGTTTAATTTGGGTGCCTTGTTATGTAGGCACACGCATAAAAGCACTCAGGGGTGACCTGGCACATTGGTGGCACTGCAAAGTGTCACTCACAGGTGGGAACAACACCCAGGGAGGGGCAGGCAAAGATCTGGGTGAGCCTTCAGTGGCACGCGGTGCAGCAGCTTCAATTCACTCGTTCAAGGGCATGGAGGAAGGCCTGGAGGGACAGGACACAGGGAATGGCTTCCCACTGCCAGAGGGCAGGGATGGATGGGATATTGGGAAGGAATTGTTCCCTGGGAGGGTGGGGAGGCCCTGGCACAGGGTGCCCAGAGAGGCTGTGGCTGCCCCTGGATCCCTGGCAGTGCCCAAGGCCAGGCTGGACATTGGGGCTTGGAGCAGCCTGGGACAGTGGAAGGTGTCCCTGCCCATGGCAGGGGTAGAATGAAATATCTTTAATATCCCTTCCACCCCAACCCATTCTGGGATTGTGTGATAAATGCAGCTTTTCCTGTGCTTTCCCTATGACCTGCACTTGCTCTTTCCTACTGGTACCCACACCACAAAATATTGCATAATTATTCAACTGCAGAGTGCTGGGCCAGCGCGAGGCTGGCTTTGCTGGGAGCAGAACGCAGCTCTGTGGGGTTTCTCACAGCCTCTCCCCGTCTGCAGCAGTGCAGCTCTGCCCCCAGCACAACCCCTGAGCCCCAGCCCTGGAGCGGTGCTGCCGAGCACGCACCGCTGTGCTTCCCACTGCATCGACACCGATGGATTTGCTGCAGCAGAAGCAGCAGCGAGCGCTGCTCCCTCCCCGCACCGCTGAGGCTCTCCCGGTGCTCCCTGAGGAGTGCCTCAGCCTGCCCCAAGCACGAAGTTACCAAACATAAAAGCTCATCCCAAAGCTCCTCCTGCGGCTCAGGGCCGGGATTCCCCCACGGGCCGCGGTTTCCTCGGGAATGCTGCTCTTCCCGGGCACCCTGTGCGGCACAGGAGGGCACATCAGACCTGCACACCTCACACAGGGGACAGCAGCTGGGCCTGCGGGGCACGGCCGAGAAAAGACGAATGAAAACAAGCAGCAAGCGCTGGCAAACCTCAGCTGCCAGCTCTGATGCATTGTGTTTTCCTGCAGCAGCACATCCCAGGCTTAACATGAAATCAGCTGCTCGTTACCATTCAGGATATAATACTTAATAATTCACTGAGTAAATCTCAGCATTATCCTCTGGAAAATAATGACTGTACTGAACATCCCCAGCCTCCAAACCCTTTGCCCCTTCACCCCAGGAAATCAGCTCCCCAAAGGAGCATCAGGCAGGCTGGAAACCCAATGTCTCCCCTTCCCCATCCTGAAATGGTTTTGGTAGCACATAATTTTTCTTTTAGAAGGATTTCCTCTCTGCTGACAAGTAAATAAATGTGTAACTTTCCACTCCTTTTCATGCCCAAAAGAAAAGGAAGAAAGAGAAAGAAAGGGGGAAAGGACCCGCAACAGGTTTGCTGAACATTCGTTACTCATTTTCTGAAGCACGACACAGACACTTTATAAACTAATCCAGCTTTACAGCGGCTGCAGCGCTGCCTTCACTTTTGTGGTATTGGATAATTTGTCAGTTCTGGCATTTTGGCAAGTAATCAAGTAGGAAACAACTACCAGAAGCAGAAGAAAATTATTGAATCTGGTTCTTCTTCCTCCTCCTTCTTGTATTCTAAACATAAGCTGATTTTAAACAAAACACTGTTGGCAGAAACAAAACAACCTTTAGGATTTATGAAAGACACAGCACTAAAATAAGATGCTTGTGTTTAAGGGGGTTTTGATTTTGCTTTCTCCCCCTCCTTTCTCCCCAGATAGATCACTTTCCATTAAATGCTTTGAGCTAAACATGGAAAATCTTAATCCCTGCTCAGGTAAATCTTCACTTTGCATAACTGGTAGCTGGGAGGGAAAAGAACATCACAGTGACTCGGGCTCAGCTCTGGCCACTGAGCACGGCCACAGCTGCAGCTGCTCTCGGGGAATTTTCCAGAATCTAAAATGAAAAGCACACTTAAACCCCACGTACCTGCCTTGTCTCACTCCAGTTCCATCGCCTGATGGGAAATGGGGAGACACTTCCAGTGCAGAGGGTAGAGGAGGAAGCTGATCCTGTTGTTGGCTGTCTAGTCCAGAGAATCCCGTCCTCAGCAAAGCCTGAAGCACTCCCTGAGGCACAGAAAGCTGCTGCTGCACCTGAGGGATTCACAAACACATCAGTATTTCTGCACATGCACTAGAGGGGAAAACAAACATTACTGCATGCAGCTCTTGTTCACTAATTAGGTACAAATTCATCCACGGTACTTAAGCAACACTTGCACTTTATTTGTGTTAGAAATGAAGTGGTCACTCGTGAGGCGTGACCCTTTTCAATGATCGTGAGAGATTCGGAGCTGGTTCCACAAGACCAAGAAACCATCAAACAACAAAAGCTTCTGTAGCAGGGGCAGATTTCAGGCCTCTCGGCTCACCTGCCACTCCCTGTGCCACCACCAACAAAGAAAACCGGAAAACCCAGAGCACAGGTTTTGAGTATGGAATTCTCTTACTGCTGGTCCACAGTGAAGGAAAGAAATCACCATCCCAAACGTACAGAATTGACGAAGAAACAGCCATTTAAGCGTTCTAAGGTTTAACTGGCTGCTGAATTACCGTGTGCAGGCACCAGTGCTCAGTGATATCTCCCCCTGTAAGGCCGTCCCTGGCAGTGAGAAGCAGAGAGGGATGCTTGCAGTAGTGGCTCTGAAATGATAACTTTAACTAAAGAGCGCAGCCACGTCTGCTGTTCAGATAAAGCAGCTCATCTCGGGGATGGGAACAGGAGGCAGTAACTGCCAGGAGCACCCAGAGAGGGCTCCAGCTCTGATCAGTAAGCTGCTGGATTTGTTTCGCTTTGCTGGTTTATGGATCCCAATGAAAAGGGAACAGAGCCCGGCTTTCCTATCAAACACCCACGGAAGGAGATGGAAACATCGCTTCCATGTGGCAAAGATCTTCCAGGGCGTTGAGCTGCCCCCATTACCCAGAGCCCCAAGCTGCCCTTGCGAGGAGCACTCTGCTGCCTGCAGGAGATGTGTTCCTCACTGCGTGGAGGAAAACCACGGGCAGCAGGAGGGGAAGCCAAGCTGGCACACGTGTGATTATCTTATTAGTGGCTGTTTCTGGGAGGAGACAACGTCCACGAATCACTGTCCTGCCTGCACTTGTCCCACACCTGAATCACACCAGTCAAAGATGGCTTTTGAAAGCCCTGCATAATTAATAAGACATCCAGCAAAGGAACTGCTTACACACTGACAGACACTGAGTCCTGGCCCTCTCTGGCTCGTGTATTTCTGACATCTCCGCACTGTGAGAGTAAAAAATGAACACATCTCACATGCCCCCCAAATTTCCCTCTGTGCCCAGGATGTGGGGAGCGACAACTTCATGAACAAGAAGTTGAACAGAAAAAAAAAATACTTTAAAAGCCAGACACTGCAGACTGTGTTACCCAAATACCACGTGGATACGACCTTTGTGGACATGGGTTAGTGCTGACCATGGTGGTGCTGGGCTGGACTTGGTGATCTCAGAGGTCTTTTCCCGCCTTAATGATTCCATCATTCTGGTCCTTTCCAGCACACCTCCCTGGGAAAGCATTAACGGCCCCACAGGCAGCAGCCCAGGCATTAATGGAGGGAGCAGCAAGGGCAAGGAGAGGGGGAGATGTGTAACCTCCATCCCTGCATCCCCTGGGAGCTCCCAGCGCCGCTCGTGGGGACAGATTGCTCTGCTGGACTCCGCTCAGGCAATTCTGCCTTTTACTGTTCTCTTGCATGATAATGATCCCACCTTTGCCACTAATTAAAAAACGTCTTTGTCTAACAGTCCATTTGAAAAATCAGATAATAGGTCTCACTTAAAGCACTTCTGAGAGGAACACCCCAAGTGTATAAACCAGCAACAGTTGTGTTCAACAACAGCTCTGCACGAACAGATGGCCCAGGGCTTGCTGGTCATTAAAAACTCCCAGCTGGGAGGCTCAGCCAAGGCCCCTGTAGCTGTGCTGGGCAGAGCAGCAGCCAATTCCACAGTCAGATCCCAGATTTTGTCAGGGAATTGTCTGCCACAGCCCGGCACCTGCGCCTGCCCAGCCGGCTCCGCACCAGCGCTGCCCAAGAACGTCAAGGTCGCTGCTGAGCCATGGGGAAGTGAAAATGGAGTTGGATCATTGCTGGCAGGAATCTGACTCTGTTCTGACAATTCAGTAATAGAACTGTGCAGGCATGATGACACCAGTTCTTGTTTTCCCAGGGTAGGGAAGGTGTGCTCTGCAAAGTGCAGCTACTGCAGCAAGGCAGAAATTGCCACTTCTTATCTAAACCTTCCAAAGAACATCTTCTAATCCCCTAGTTTGTTACAATTTCATTTTTTAAATTTATTTTAGTTTGACTAGAATACTAAAAAAACCCCAACCCCCAAATATCCTACCCAAATAATTTTCGTAGCCAGACAAGAGAGGAGAAACTGCCTGAGTCTGTCTGACAAGTCTGAGCATCCACAATAAACAAACTGTCAAAATACAAGCAGAGCTTGCCAGTTTGGAGGGAACCAGGTTCTTCCAGTCCCTTTTGGGAAAAATCCCCACAGAAAACCTGCAGAACAAGTCCCCCACCCTGGGTACCAAAAATTCTCCATCAGGTCATGGTCACCCTCAGAGCAAAGGGCACCACACTCAACTTCATCAGTCACGAGGGTCCCCAAGCCCTGGAGGGGACAGAGCTGTCCCCACCTCCCGAGGCCCGCCCTCCCAGTCCAGGGTGGCTTCCAGCCCCCTTCCCTTTTTCCCTTTGGAGCTTATGGCTCCACGAGGCTTGTGCTTGGGTAAATACGGAATTAGTACCAGTTCTAATTCAGCCAAACACCCTAATCCCAGATCAGGGAAGCTCAGCCTGCCTTGATGCTTCTGGCCAGGCTGTGGCAACCCAAAGCTGCACATTAAGCTGCAAATCAAGCATGATGATTGCAAGAAAACCTTTTTAATTTTAAATTGTGGAAGAGGGGTAGAAAAAAATGGATGAGTTCCAGCACCTCAGTAAAAACAGCTCCCTGTTCTAATGAAGTTAATCTAAATGTGAAATGCCATAAATACAGAAACAACTCCTGGCTCTTTCTTGCTGAGGCTGGGCTACAGTGGGGCCAGAGCAATGAGATCTTGAGACCTTCTCAGGCTTGAGGAGACAGAAAATCTCAGCAACTCATTACCAAACCCAAGCAGAGTCATTTAACCTCAAGGCAATGCTGCTACACCAATCCCACACTTCAGTACCTCTCCTACAAAAACCTGAAAACAAATTGTGTCCCTCAAACTTTTAATAGAGCAGGAGAAGAAAGTGGACTCTGCTGTCCTTGTATCACCACCTTGCTGAGAGCTGACAAGTGCCTGAGGGAAAGATCTGGGCTCCTCTGTTCTTCTTTCCTCTTTTATCCTTCCTTTTTCTTTTTTATTTCTTTTTTTTTGTAATTTTTGTTCTGTATCTTTTCTGCCTTTGTGCCAGGCAAAGGCTGCTCCTGCTGATGGAGGTGAAACCTTCAGCAGTGCCCTGACCACCCAGGGAGGGGCAGCGAGTCCAGACTGGAGCCCAGCCCGTGCCCTCAGCAGCTGAGGCCAGCACAGGTGCTGGGTGAGCAGCATGCAGAAACACTGCCTGTTCCTCTGCATTCTCCACCCTTTGCCCCTGCTTGTTTAGCACAAGGGCAGCCCCCAACCCAGGGAATTTCCTCTGTTCAGAAAGAACCTGGGAGCTGGGATTATTTCCAGTGTTGCACCGATGCAGTTCCTGCTGTAAATCCTACAGACAGGGAGAGGTGAGGAATAGGGACATTACCTTAAAGCTAAAATGCTTTCCTCATAGTCTGCAAGAATTTTACCTGTTTTCTATTCTTTTTCCATCTCTTTAAAAAACCTTTTCAGATATTTTCCAGCACGGCTGTTGCAGCCACGTCCATCCCCAGCCCCTAAAAAGAAACGACCATTTACTGGTAATGCCCCTCTATTAATCGTGGTTACTCCAGCACAGCTCCGGGAAAACACGTGGGAAGAGGAGCCCGTGGCTTTGAAAAGCCATTTCCTGGCAGACTGGCAGTCTGGGCTACTGCAGAAACCCACAAGTGTTTTATATCCACCCCAATTTGCTTCACCTTGTTCTGTTCCAACAGATAAATCTGCTTTTAGGAGAGGCAGCAGCTTCCTCAAGGTGTTGCAAGACCCACTTGCACAGCAATTCTGATTCCTCTGCTGAAATAAGCCCAAAGCAGCATTTTTGGCTTACCTGGGGATGGGTTCTGGCTCTGCTGCCTGGCTGCTGCAGAAAGGAAAGCAAAGCCACCCCGCTCCTGACCCTCCTGCGAGCGGGGGCAGCGATGCTCGGAGAGGGAGTGCTCTAAAAGGAACAAACATCCTTCCCCCACGCAGCCAAACAACCCTCAAAGCCCTCGTGCAAGGGTTCAGGAGGAGGGTAAATGAATGCATTTCTTTTATCCTGCTTTGCTCTTTGGGGTTTCACTTCAATGAAAAAAAAAAAAAAAAGAATGAAACAATGGTGTATGATCACAATTTAAATGTGTTAAGTTAAAAGAGTGGAATAATCAAAATTCTTCCCTTTGTTTGATGCTAAAGCAGTGAAACAAACTTTAAACCAGTAAAGTTAATTCATAGCTTGAGTTGTCCACCCTTGGAAAAAACCACAATAAACAAAATCCCAAAGTTTTTTGTGTATGTAAAAATTAGCCATTAACATCAATATTTTAAGAAACATAAATGTAACCTGGATCTTAAAACTTTGATTCCAGTTGCAGCTCCAGCTCTGTAACCATAGAAATAATCCAATCCCCTCCTACTAAAATGTTGTTTGTCCTTGATCGTTATTTTTCTTAATTGAAATACTTGAGACACTTGGAAGCAAATTGCTTTGCAGCACAATATATTGCATAAAAGTTGCTTCATTCTGTAACCCGCTGGTACACTATGTCCTACATTTTCACAGTTTTCTGGGAAGCTCCTTAAAGGCATCTTTAATTTTTAACAACTCCCTGGAAATGTGAAACGGAAGGAAAGGTAGGTCAGAATTTTGGGCATCCCATTTTTGACAGAGCTCTTTGAACTCTGCAGCCGCGATTGCGTACGAACGGTCTCTGTGACTCGCACTCTTATCCAACCACCCTTTAAAAGCAGCCAGGCTAATTCCAGGAGGGGGAACGAGTTATTTTAACATTTGCCTGATTATAGCAACCTGTGGCACCTGTGGCTGCCTTTGACGGGAGGTGCCCAGCGCAGCGCACAGAGCTCTGAGCCCAGAGCTGCCCTCCCTGCAGGATTTGGGGCACCCAGCGGGGTGAGCTACTCCTGACCCCACGTTAGGGACACTCCTGCAGACACTGCCACGTGCAGCTGCTGCCCCAGAATGCCCAAGGAGCCCTCAGATCCATGGATAATCCCCAGCTCCATCCCAGACGTGCAGTGGGAAGTGCTCACAGGGGCCTCTCTCCCTCATCTGGGAATTCGAGGGGCACAGCAGGGCTGGAGCCTTTGGGTGAAGTTCATTTCTGCCCCAGTCCCTGCTCAGTGCTGAGGGATGCGTGGAACTGGATGGAAGCCCTGGCAGCTCAAGAAGGGGGAAGAAAAGACACTGCTGGAGAAGGCTGGACAGTGTGGAAGCTCCAGCTGTGCCTGTTGTGCTGACAGCCTTAAATCCCATTCATTTTAATAGATCCCTTTTACTCATTTGGGGGTGGCAGGGTCACTATCAAATTTCCAGCCTGAAATTTCACTAATTTGCAGCACAGATGAAGCCTCTGTCCAAGATTATCCCCTCATCCTTCCCCCGTGTGTGATAAATTCCCTCCAAACCCGTGTGTTACCCACTGACACGGGTCAGCTCGGCAGGGCACCAAGCGCTCATTTATCCCCTGCTGGGAGCAGGGGTTGGTCCGACATTCCTGCAGCAGCTGGAAATGGCCAATCCCCTCCCCTGCAAAACGGGAGGGAGCCCCGGAACCCCCGGCATCTCTCCTGGCACCGGTACAGCTGCTCTTCCCTCCCTGTTTGACCCAGCAGCGCTGGAGGTTTGCCTGGTGTCCTCCCAAGCCCCGTGAGGCACCAGGCAGGGATGGCCCAGCCCAGCCTGCTCTGGCTGCTGCTGTCTCAGGAGGAGATTTCCAGTCCTTTCTGAGGAGAGCAGCAGGCCCTGGCAGCTCCCTTGGAGCAGTGACACCATCCCTCAGAGCTTCCTGAGCTGCCCTGCAAACCTCCCTCCTGAACGGCCAGCAGAGCCTGACAACTCCCCAGCTCGTTTCTTTGGCATTTGATCACAGGTTTTGAGAAATTCTAGCAGCCCTCTGAAAGCTGTGATCCCCAGAGCAGCTAAAGAGGATTCTCAGGCGTTAATCCCCTCATGTGCCCTGTGGAAAACACCACGACTTGGAAAACAGTGCTGTGTGCATCCATGCTGGGTGTGCAGCCTCCTCCCGGGAACTGGGAACTCCAGAAAGCCGGGAACTCGGGCAAGGGCACCCCACTCTGCTCCCCAGAGCTCCAGCCCTGCTCCAGCTCCTCTTTGCACCACCATGCACCACCCACAGCCCCCACAACCCTCCCACTTCTGGGTACCGTTCAGTTCTGCCTTCAGAGAGATTTGGGTTTCATACAGGATCCATCACAGCAAAATCCCATTTCACACTGCAAAAATACCTCTGAGGAATGAATTTCCTGTCCCAGGGAGCCTCTCCTGGGCTGCCATCACAGTACAGGAGCGTGATCCTTCTCCCTGAATTGAGAAGATCCGTTCTGACTGCATGGACAGCAAAGCAAGGTTGCATCTCAGAGCAAAGCCCAGCTCCCCCAGCCTTTGGTGATGGATGTGCAGGACAAGCCGGGCTGACAAACAGCTGAGAATTGTTATCTGGTTACCAGCACAGCCCCAGCCCCATTCCCAGTGAGTGATGGGCCTGGGGGAAACCCAGACCTGGCAGGTCAGAAACAGAACTTGGAGAAAAAATAATGAGAGCACTTCCAACATAAAACACACCTTCAAATGCTCGGGAAGCAGCTCGACCTCTTCATCCGCCACAGTTCCCACGTCTGGACTGCAGATATTGGATTTATTAGTTTGAACATGTTGACATTTCACCAGCGTGAAATGGGCTTAACACTTCCAGCCCCTCCTGAGGAATTCACATGACGCCCACTGTGAGAAGAACAAGATGGTTTCAGAGAGAAATATTTGTTGAAATTCATAGCATATATGACATTTTCTGTTTTCTCTCTCTACAAAGGTGAGAATCTCCTGGTCATACATGAAACAAAGCAGCCTTTCCCTGGTCTTCCTGAAATAATAAAAATCTCTTTATTCCCTTCTCTTCTTCCTCTGATTAAAGCCCACTGTGAAAAACTTCTTAGTGTGCACAACTAAATTCAAAATGGGAGCAACAAATAGGTACAATTTATTTATACTCACTGAAATCCTAGTACTTAAAATATTTTTAATATAATGAGTTTTAAACCCAACATTTAACAACGTTTTCATGTTTTTAACAAGCAGTGAGAGGAGTTTTATATCAAAGTAACCATTTCCACCAGAGGACTCTTCAGCTGTTGAACGAGAAGTGTCTCAGCATGACTTGTTTGAATATTCAAAGTGATCTGCAGAAGATCCCAGTATCACTGGAGATGATACATGAATATCAGTGGATAATATGAGGTAATTACAGGGATTATCCCACCCCTGGGACAAAAAAAAATGTTAATTTCAAGCACTCTTTAATCTCAGTGGGACAGGATGAACTTGATGATAACCATATTTTGTTCAAAAGAATTACTTGTACTAATTAAGAGATGAAGGTGGCAGTTCAGAATCTATTCCTGACTGTCATTTCAGATGTCACATCAATCTATTCCACTGAGAAAATAACAATCCAAATGCTCTCTCAGTCCCAGCAAGCCAATCTGTGCTATAAAATCACTTTTCCACCGCTGCTGCTGAGTGTTTTCTTTTAGGCACTCTGGTGAACCACGACTGCCAGCTCCACTGACCAAAGGCAAATTAGGTAAAAATACATCTGAACACGGGCCCTGTGTGTGGCCTGGAGCGTCTGACCACCTCTGAAACTGCCATGGAATGCTCAGGAGCCAGCCTGGGAAACAGCAGGATGCATTCCAAAGCATCTCAAGCGTGCAAAGGTGCAAGGGCAGGGCACACACCCCTAAACCCCAGCACACACCCGAGCCCCTGCACGCTCCTCCCACCTGGGCGCTTGGGCACCTCCGTGGTTTTGTGTATCCCCGAGATATTCAAAGCAGGAAGCACCTGCAGCTGCAGGAAGGATCATTCTCCTCCCACCCACCTCTGGCTGGGCTGTTTTCCGTAGTGAAAAATGAATTTGTATTCCCAAAGCAGTTTGTGGAAGCAGCCTGGTGCTAAATTGTGGCTTTATCCCCAGAATTCACATGGCAGGACCCGGCTCCTGGATGCTCAGGCTCTCCTGGGAATCCCCTGCAGGAGCACAATGTGGAGACGGGGTGACTGAACGTGAGGACATTCTTCTGTAGATGTTAAAAATTACAAGGCCCCCCCCATTCCCCAAGAACTCCTGAAAATACTGGATGATCCATGACAAGCTTCGGAATCCCAGCCCTCCCCAGAGCAGCACAAGGCTGAGGCAGTTATTTTTTGCTAAAGGAGAAACGCTGCTTAAAGTTTTGGTTGCTTATCCATGAAAATAAATCATCCACCTTGCTGGATGCCAGAGCAGTCCCTGGAGAAGGCTCTGAGACATGAGGAAGTCTGGTGGAACACGGATCCTGACTGTGTCAAAAATCAGACAGACAAAACCCCCAGAGCTGTCAAGAGGAACCGAGAGGCTCTTCCTGTGAGCTCCGAGGTGGGGCAGGAGGCCAGGCTGGCTGCACAAAGGCTTTGGCATTTTCCTGACCAAGTGCATCCATTTTATCACCCTGAAATGTCACTGCAGCTCCCAAAGGAGCAGCTCTTAAAACAAAACAAACAAACCAAAGGAAGCCCTCAAAGGAAGGAGCAGCTGCTGGACTTGTTACCACTCCATTCCCCCTTTCTTAACTCAAATCTAAATCATTTTCCCACAGACCAGATTTCCTCTCTTAAGCCTCCATTTGAAGGACCAACAAGAGATTTGGCTCATTTCTTGGTCTAATTGCATCTATCCCATTTCAACAGCTCCAAGGCCAGGCTGGAGGGGCTTGGAGCAGCCTGGGACAGTGGAAGGTGTCCCTGCCATGGCAGGGGTGGCACTGGATGGGCTTTAGGGTCTTTCCTACCCAAACCAGCCTGGAATTGTGTGATTCTATTTGCAAAGTTTTAGAAAAGCTACCAAATAAGCCCCAAATCTGTTTGCACTGGATTAAAGCAGTCATTTTTGTTAGCACAGACAGCTGGAATAAATATGGACAGCCATGGAAGTTGTGTGGGACAGAAAAAAATAGTTCTTATTTGAGTGAAATAATAATAATGAATTTGATTACCAGTAGTGTATGAGCAATCCTTTTCCCTCCTCGAGTTCCCTGCCTCACGTAAAAATGATTAAATGTATGATTTACTAGGCAGTATGTGGATTTAACTACCATTACCAAATGGCAGCTATGGTTTATGAGCAGTTAAAATGCAAATATTTGTTCTCCCATTTCACAGTGGGGTTCAGTTTTGCTGCACAGAGTCAGGTTTAAGTTGCAGTACAATGTTTGCTGTTATCTTCCTTAGCAAAACCCCCAAAACAACAAAAACCAAACACCAACCACTCATTTATTCAACTTTCCAACATTTATATTCGTGTTTGAATTTAAAACTCACTTTCCATGAATACTCTTCATTACCTGTCTCCACAAAGGTTCTGCCGAATAAATTAATTGGCTTTGAAGAAAACAAATTCAAAGAAAGAAACAGCAAATTCTACTCAAGGTTTTCCTTTCCCCCCTCCCACCCAAAATCCTCTCCTTCCCCTGAGGCCCCTCACCTCTGACAGGGATATTTCGTATTTTATACCTTATAATCTGCCTGGGGATGTGCTGGCTCCTGAGGTGGAAAGGGAAAACATCCCGAGGAGCTGAACACACAGAATAGGGCAATTAAATGATTTTATGTCCTAATTCTGACACAATAACACAACAGTTATCAGCTAACATGATCTTTAAAGCTGCTTGATCCTTAAAGCTACTTGTAAAGCTTTTATTGAGTAGAATAAATCACCCCAAACTGAGGCACCTTCCTGCACAGGCATTGGTTGGGAGCATGTCTGTGTGATCAATCAGAAGCAATTTTATTGATAACTCTGAGCAGACCTTCCCAATTTTTGGCTTAAAAAATTTAACTCATAGAAGAGAGTTCAAATATTTCTTGCAAATTAGTGCAAACTACACTTCTAAAGGTACAGCAGAGCCTTTGAAGCAGAAAATTCTCTGTGAGAGGGGCCCATGGGGCAGAGTTACCCTGGCAGAGGAGCTCGATTGCTGTCAGTGCAGGAGCCACAGAGGGCACGGCTTCCACACATCCCTCACCGAGCTGAAAATGAAGGGATTTAAAGGGAAATTCCTTGTGATTGGCAGCAGTCTCCAGCGCACCTCCCTGCCCTGGAGTCTTGTCCTGAGTGCACCTCCAGGGCAGGAATATTCTGCTCAATACTGAACCCCTGTCCACAGGACCCCAATTAAATCAAAACTTTAAAGGAAAGTACCAGGGAAGGGAACGGTGCACAGATGTTCCAAAGCACTTCTGAAGGGCTGCAGGAAGAACACTTGTCAGGGGCTGACAGAAATGGAACAAAAACCCTCTCTGGTCTCAAAGGCAGCAAAAACAAACGGGAGAAGATTTCCCTCCCCTCTTCCTTCTGAGACCTGCCTGACACAGCGCAGGACGGAGCCGGCACAGGGAAGTGATTTAAGAACTGGAGCTGGCAGAGAGTTCTCAGCCTCCTTAATTGTCTGAGCGAACATCAGCTCTGTCTCCACGCTGTTAAATATGAATTATCCCTTTCTGTAGCCAGGATGGAGCTTTTGGGATCACACTTCCCGAACAGCTCCTCTCCAAACGTTCCGTGGTGCTGGGAGCACCGAGGCAAACCCACAGTGCCACATGGGGACAGAAGCTGGGCACTCCTCAGGGGTGGGGACAGTAACCCTCTGGACAGCCTCTGCTGCCTTGGAAAACAGCCCCTGAAACAACCGGGATTTCAGTCCACACACTGAACCTGACTTGAAGTTCACATGCAGGAAACTTCTACATTAGTGACAACTCTATCACATATCTTAGATTCCATGGGTATTACTATCAGGTTTTGGTCGTGCAGAACTGTCATGGCTTTGACACTGTTTTCCCCTGGGAGATTCCCCAAATTCTAAAAGTGAGATAGTTTCAGTATTGAAAGCAGACACAATCCTCTATTTATTGTATCTCTGCCCATGACAGAAACACTTTCAGTTTTAATTAATCCCACTTAACCTTTAAACATCCTATATATCTATAAACATGAGTAGAACTCAAGATGGGTGTTTAACCAGGTGGGAATTGTATTTATTGCTGAAGTGCAGTGCCTGGTTGGAATTCAGCCCAGGCTGGACCTTTCTGCAGGTGCCACCCAAGACCTGCAGCAGCAATGGGGGCATTCATTCCTTAGGCTGCTGTCCCAGGAAAAGGGGGTTTGAAGCAAGAATTCAAAATGCATCAGTATTTTTTAGGGATTAAATATCTGATATTTTTATGCCTAAGGTGGGATGGGAGGAGGAGGGAGGGAAAGTCCACAGATCTGGAGCTGTTGGTTTGCAAACACATGAAAGGCCTTAAATCCTATTTCTGGGAGGGTTGGTAGCCAACATTCCAGCTGGTTGGAGCTCTGCCTGGAATGGATATTTCTTAATGAGTCTTTTAAGTGAAAGCCCTGAAAGACTCAAAACTCATCTGGAGTGCAGTGAATTGGGAGTTTTATCCAAAGCCTATCAAAGACTCCCAGCACAAGCACAGGAAGGGGCACATTTAGTGCAGATTATTTATCTTCCCTTACACTACATACAGTTTCCATAAGCAAAGTACTATTAGATCACTCTATTCTTTCAAGGAATATTTCACCTATGTTTACTAACTTAAATATGTTGTTGTCTTGCACAAAATACCTGGGTTTGGTAAATTTTGCTCTTTATTGTACTGATTTGCATTCTTCCCCGTGGGAATGGCTTTAATTTGGTGAACGGATGCAGCGGGGCTTGGAAATTAGTGAAGGGCACAGACCCAGAAAGGGGTCCCAAAACTTCCTGAAGTGGATGACAAGAAAAGGCCACATTAACACCTCAGAAAATAAAAGAGTTGAGGTAACTTTCTTTCCATTCTTCCTCTCATTTGTTATTTAGCTATATTTGGATAGAGGTCCAGTGAGAGTGAGGAAAACTCACTCACTGCCAGTTCGCCAGGAGTGTTGAGAACCATCCACTTTTGGAATGAGTCTTCCCTTCCTTCTTTAATAATTAACTTCTGGTGGTCAAATACATCTTTCAGTCTGGTCCAGAAAGGGGGAGGAAAAAAAAAAAGGAAAGAGTGCATTTTTGCATAAAAGAAGAGCTAACAGTGACAGGTTTTGCTGTAACTCGGATCAGACTAAAGCAGAGCTGGACCACCAGACAAGGGAACAGCTCCTTGCACAGACAGACAGCATTTTATGGCACGGATTAACACCAATCCCAGATGTCAAACCAGTCACTAAAAGGCTGGACTGGATTTATACCTCAGATATTCCATGACCAAGGCTGGGACGAAAAGCACACAAATTCCCAGATGTGTTTCCCAAGGCATCGGCCCTGCTGAAAGGAGACTTCAAGTGCAGAAATAGCTCCATGAATCACTCCTGGCTCCCCATCCACCGGTGCCCTTTTGATCCCTGAGCATTTCCTACACGACAGATGGCTGAGTTCCAGCTCCTGGCCTGCCCTGGCTGCCGGAGGGCAGCAGAGGTTAACGGATCCCTGGAATTTTCAGTAATTGTCTTTCTGGGTCAAGATCAAGGTGCAGGAGTAGGGGCAGTGAACCCAGCTGTTCTGAGCTAAGTGGAGCACTGAAAGAGAGGATAAAGGGCTGGGAAATCCCAGCGCTGCCATGGCTGGAGGCAGGGAGAGCCCACGACTGCAGCCACAGCCTTCCTTTAATTAACACCCCAAGGCCTCGTCTGCATCTCCCTGCAAAGACTCATCCCCTTCTCCCTGCTCCAAGACAGACGTTCAGCCACTGCATAGAAGCCAAGGAAAAGCATTAAAAATTCAGTCAAAGAGGACATTGCCCATTTTCTGTGGCAAATCTGTCCATGAGGAATTCGGGGACTGGATGGACACAAGGGTTGGGTGTTTCAAAGGACTCCTGCACAAAGCAAATAAACAATCCCAGAATGGTTTGGGTTGGGAGGGACCCTAAAGCCCATCCAGTGCCACCCCTGCCATGGCAGGGACACCTTCCACTGTCCCAGGCTGCTCCAAGCCCCAATGTCCAGCCTGGCCTTGGACACTGCCAGGGATCCAGGGGCAGCCACAGCTGCTCTGGGCACCCTGTGCCAGGGCCTGCCCACCCTCCCAGGGAAGGATTTATCCCCAATATCTAAATCTATGTAACTAAAGTTCCTATACATCCATACACAAACCAGGGTGCAGAAAGTGGTAGCAAAGCCTGGTGTTTTCAATGGAAACTTCAGTGTCTGGGCAACACCAGACAAACTGAGAATTGAAATCAAAATGTCTCCGTGTCAAGCACGGGAATAAGATCCAGCTGAAAGCTTTTGTTTGCCTGTTTTGGGATAAGGGTAAAAATTGACATCCTAATTTCCAATGAGCACCACAGGAATGCAGTTTAAATCACATTTACACTCCCCCTGTACTTCCAAGCTCACACTGAGGAATCTGAAATAGTCTGTAATAATTGCACCTTAAAGAGAGGGAGACAGGCAATGGCAAACTCAGATATTAGAGGTAGCAGAGCCTTTATAACGGTGAAAAAAGAGTGATACAGATGGCAAAAGTAATTTCAGTAAATCACCTGAGCTTTCCAGAATAACCCCACTGGAGAGGCAGCAAGGCCAGTGCGACAGAAGATATTTAAATTAAAAGGGAACTGTACTGAGTGGGCAGTCACACACTGAGTGTACATCTCCATTTAACTGTAAATATTCATTCTCAGGGAGTACAAACTGCTGGGATAATCAAACCACTTTCACACTGCAAAACAGTCACATCATCAACGCTGCTCAGAAGTCACTGCCCATGGACGAGCTGGTTCCCACCTCGCTGCTCTGGGCAGTGGGGCCAGCGGGCTTTGTCCTCAGATGTGGGACAGGTGACATCCCAACCTGCCAAACCCAGGGCAAAGCTGTGGCTGCTTTACCCCGCTGCTGAGTTACAGAACGTGGAACTGGAACAGAGACAGGGCTGGGTCAGTCTGGGACCACAGCAAGTTCTCAAGTTAATCTCAATAACTCTAAAGAAAAAGAATTACAAAAAAAAACCCCAAAAAACCCAAGCAAACAAAAACAAGACAAGAAACCAAACAAAAAACCCAACCAAACAAGACAAAAAAACAAACAAAAACCCAACCAAACAAGACAAAACAAAAACAAACAAAAAACCCAACCAAACAAAAACAAGACGAAACAAAAAAAGAAAAAAGTCAGTGTAGCTTCAGCTCCCTCCAGTCCCTCAGGTCTCTGTCAGCCAGAGCTGTGCTCTGACAGGGAAAGCTTATTCAGGCACGATTTCTTTTTGGTTTCATTCCAAAGCAGCACAGAAATGGCTTTTACCTGCAGAGAAAATTAAAACCTACCAGCAGAGCTCTTGCCCCATTTGGGACACATTTACTGCAGGAGATGCATCTGTGCTGAGGGCCTGGGATCCTCACCTGCACTTTTTGATATAAAAAAAGATAACAGCTCCAGGGCACTGGGAGTGCACACTGGCAGGAATTTTGCTGTCCCTGGTTCTGACAGCACCGAGGAGCAGCAGGAGCAGCGGGGTCTGGGGAATGTGACGGTGCTGTGGCCACTGCTGGGGAAGGTCAGTCTGCCTGAACCCCAGAAATCACAGGGGATAATTGATAAATAAATGTATTAAAGCTCTGCATGTCTTAACCAGGATCCAGCTGGGCAACTTTGTAATGCATTCAAGAGAAATGCGGGGAAGAGAGAATGTTAAGCAGGGTAATCCCTATCAGAAGGGTGTAAATATCCTTCTATCTGTCAAAAACACTGAGCTGTCAGTAGCCTAAAAATAATAAAGACAGATCTCAGTTTCTGTCAAATCAGACTGACACAAAAAACTTGAATATCAGTGTAAAAGGGGGAAAAAAATCAATGTCAATCCATTTCTCCACTCAAAAGCAACAATCTAACAAGACAATTTGAGCTTTAGCATGAAAATGATTACTGAGAGTTCTTTAAGTGTGTTCTGCAAGAAACTGAACCAAAGGGATTCACTTCAAAACTGCCACTTTCCTAACTGAGATTTCCATAAGTCCTCTATTATTTCCAGAGACAGCAAGCACAAACCAGCCATGGATCCTGCAGCTACTGTTGCTTTCCCGATAAAGAAGAAAGCAAGAGTGACTGGAATTGATGCAAATTAGGACGATTTCTTCCCTGGGCTGAATAACTCCCAGGGCCACCTGCGATTTCCACCACTCTCAGTTCCCAGCTGTGGCCTTTGGGCAGGGAGGATGTTTTTCACCCCAATCACGGCTGCTGGAGCATCAGCAGGCTGATATTCCCGAGGAAGGCAAGCCCCACCAGGGGACATTTCCCTCATTAATCCCCAAGGAAGCCCAAGCAAAGCTCGGCCCAAAAGGATGAGCCCCATTTTCAAACACTCAGTGAGATCTCACTGACACACCCAGGTGGGACGTGGTGCCACACCAATCCTCAAAGTGACAAATCCAGCAGGGGAAGAGCAGCAGCTCGGTTCCGTGGTGAGAGTGAGGACACAGGAGACGCCCGTCCATGTCCTGAGTTTTGTCTTTTCACAGCAGCCCCAGCTCCTGCTGTGCTGGCGCTTCCAGAGGGATACTGGGTGCTCCTCCACACTGTCGGGACTGGACTCGGGGTGCACAAGCAGCCCCTTCCATCCAGCAGCCTCAGTTTCCCTGGCCAGAAGCACCCCCTGAGCAGAGCCGGGGCTTTGGGTGGTGCCAGCCCTGCCCTCCATCCCTCCGAACGGTGCCTGCACACCGGGCAGGTCAGCCCTGCCCTCTGCACAGCCCAGGGGCTCTTCCCCAACGCTGCCAGGGGGGGCTGGGTGTGCTTTAAACCTTTGAACTGCTTCGGGAGAGGGAAACACCTCAGGCTGCCCTGCCTGGCTTTGAGCGTGGGCACAGCAGAGCACTGAGAGGAGCAGTGGGACCGCAGCCTCGGCAGGCCCCCGGCTCCAAACACCAACTCAGGCTGAGTAAAGCCCAAGAACGTCAAAAGATAAGGGAAAGGGATGTTATTGACGGAGCAAGCGAAGACCTGGGATGCAAACACGCTTTTGCACTCGGTTCAATTCAGTATCAGCTGCTCAGAACCTGTGCATCCTCCAGCTGCCTCCCCTCACCCCTCAGCTCCTGCTGGATCTCCCCACAGCCCCCAGGCTGAGGGGGCAATGTCCCACTGCGCCTCCCTGAGCTGGAAGCTGGATTTTATCTCCATAATGCACTGTGATCATTTATAATCATTGGACTACAATCACTTCCTTTGGCAGCTGAAAAGGAATTTGTACATAGTAACATGAAATAGAAATGGGATTTTTAACTGGATTGTGGAAAAAGCTGTAAAGATACTATTAAATTTAAAAAAAACCCCAAAAAACAGTGAACTGCATGACTTGGAGAAGCCTTGTTCAGCCAGGACTCTGGGTTTTAGCTTTAGCCTTGTGGAAGATACAATTCCATTGAGCTTGGTCCCCTAAAAAGGGCACAGCCTTAAGTGATGACCCAGAGCCTGTCCCGAGCCCAAGCCCTGGAAGATGAAGGCAAAAGTTGTTCCATTGTTTGATTCCTGGCCAATAAAGTAGCAAACAGGTTAAAACCACAAAGTATCATTTACGCAGCCCCACTCCAGGGGAAGCAATGGGAAATTCTGAACAAACTGCTCACAGCACACACAGTTCTGCTCCAGCCACATAAATCATTCCAGATTCTGGCAATGGGTGAGGAGTAAAATGAAAATTACACTCAGTTATCAACTGAAGGATACCTTTAATTGCTTTGTGGCAACAGCAGAGCTCAGCACGGCCCAGCAGAAACCTTCAGGTGCTTCAGGTGGAAAAGCAGCCCCGTGAAAAGGTCAGCAACTCCTCACACACCCCGTCAGCTCCCATCCAGCTCAAGGGAAACGCAGCAAAACCCATCCTGCCCCCGCCTGCCTCCAGCAGATTCCCCTTGGATGACGACTCCTCAGAATATACACACAAATACAGGAGGGATGGAGAGAAACTTACTCACTCCATGACTGAATTTTCAAATCTAATTTTTTCACCCTGTAGTATTTTGAGATTTAAGCCATTTTGCATCGCCAGGCTACACGGAATAATTTTAATGATTTATTTTTGACCGTGAAAGGAATGGATTGCTGGTTTCCACATGAATTAGCCAAGCATTAGGGAGGTGTATCCATGAAGCTTGAACCATGACATTCAAAGTCCATTGAAAAAACAGTCCAAACATTGATTTTTTTGAGAATAAAATACTACATCACCAAAAAAGGTGCATTATATGTGTGTTATATATAGTTAAAACATTTTAACCAAGTTGCTTTAATTTTTAACTTTTATAATAAGTAAATCCCAAACCAGAAACCAAAAGCATGTCATGCACTTAGCCCCCGATTCCACAAGTTACATAAGGCCATGGTGAAATGACCATTAGGCCAATGCTTAGTGGACTTTACTCCTTCAGGTACATTGGCTGCTACTGCTCCGTGTAGAACAGAGATGTGGCTGGACAGCTTGGAATAACTCTAATGTGAAGCCCAGGTATAAATGTCAGGCTGAACTAAGCCCCAGCTTACAGGCTCTGTTCCAAATGTGGTTTCAATGGCAAAATAAACCATTCTTGGGCTGGTTTTGCCCAGCTGAGCTCTGCCTCACTGTTTGAGCCCTGGGGGTCATGCAGAGCTGCTCAGAGCCTCTCCCAGTTTTGGGATAAAACAATGCTGGAGCCGTGAACAAGCAGAGCCTTGGTCCTGTGCCGAGCCAGCAGCGAGGACAGGAAATTGCAGACATATCACTCCTGACAGGGCTAAGCAATAGGTGATACAGATAAGTGGGGTTGGAATAAAATATGATTAAACCAGTCTTTCCCATTCCATTTTGATTTAAGAGTACAAAGTGCAAACTATTCATCTTCTGTCTAGAGGCAGTAAATCAACTGATAAGAGAAGTGAAATGTAAGTGGGGTGCCAGGGAAAGCAAATCATCACGTGCCTGGGAATTGCTTGTGGGGAGGGGGAGCACAGGATGAAATAACAATGCAGAGGCACCACCAGCATTTGTGCCAGGTTAGGAAAGCACAACAATTACCAACAACCAAAACACCGAAGGAGAGAGGAAAGAGGAAACACCACAGGGGCTCACAACGGCTCTGGCTCTAAGGCAGATTCCCTGTTCAGTTTTCTTTTGATTTACCAGCATATCACAGAAGTGATGTGCTTTAAGGAGTAGCAGAAGAGCTGCTGAGGGACCTCGAGGGACTCTGGGGTTCTGGAGAAGGAAACACAGCAGCAACTTCTCTCCAGTTCTGTGAAGCTATAACCAAGGCTTGGTTCCATTTACTGCAGGTCTGAAGGTCAGTGATTGTCCTCCTCAAAGGTGGAATCCATCCCTGCAAGGAGGGTGAGCCCAGGGGGCATCACCCTGCAGGGAGAGAACCCAGCACAATTCCCACTTCTCACTGTGAAAATAAGGGAGAAAGGGAAAAAAACCCCACAAGCAGAGCATTTGTTTGATTCAGCTGTAATTCCCAAACAAGGGATAAATAAATAAATGCATAAATAAAACAATTTGAGCCTGAAAAAAATGGAGAATCTGAATCCTAACCCACACTTCCTTTCAAAGCTTTGACTTCCTCATGTTCAGTTGCATATGACTTTGGTTTTATTGTGTGATAGACAATCTAACCACAAAGTGTTTCCCAAAACTGGTGGATTGTTACCAAAACCACGTTGTCATCCCCAGCCACATCCTGGCCCACACCTCTGGTCCTCAGGCAGGGATTGCCAGGAGTGGCTTCACACTCACTACAGCACAGTCCACAGTGGGACACAAAGCCTCCTACACCTGGTCACCACCCCTCCCCAGCCCCACTCCCACCTGTGTGCTCACAGGGCACTTCTCTCCTCCTCCTCAGAGGGTATCTAAGAAAGGGAATTCAATGGAAAAGGCCAGATGCAGCAGGATACACCACTGCTGTGCTCCCTCCTAAAAACACTGATTCCATTCAGACTTCATCCTGCACACGTTCCCAAGCCACCCGAGCTTGCCCTGGGCTGCTCAGGGCAAAGCAGCACCACAGCCAAGTGTCACAGGTTTCAAATATGCACCAGGAGAAGGTCTCAGTATTTCAAATGAAATCATTAGATTGAGGTTAAAATATAATATTGAGCTACTGAGGAACAGGCTATGGAGCCTCCTGAGGAGGGATCAATGTGTCAGCCAGGAAGGGATGGAGCCATGAACCACAATTGGCATTCTTCAGAGAAATAGTGAAGCAAAATGAGCTAGAAACGAGCTGAATGGGTGAAATGAAGGGGATAATCCTGCATTTTTCACAAAAGCCTACAAGCACATGAGTTGCCAGCACCAGCTCCATTCTTGCAGCAGGATGGTTTGGTAATTATTTTGTTCTTCACCAATCTTGTAAATGAGTAATGATGATGAGAATCCCTGCACTGCCTCACCTCTGCCACACGATTCACTCCACTTTTTGCCCTCACATTTTACCTGCACGACAACCAAATTCTTTGTGGGACTGGGGCTGATGGGACGAGGCTGCATCCCCAACAGGGCTGGGAGGGCAAGGGCAGGGGATGTACTTGGGGTAATCCCTCAAGGCTGGAATTTCTTGACATGCAAATCCACCTTAGCACTGGGAATAAAAGGGGCAGAAAAGTGATTCCCACCAGGACCTTTTCCTGAGAGAAGATACAAAAATATCCCAAATTGACTGAACTGGACCATGAACCTTAAAGCTTGGGGGCCATTGCCTTGGGCTCTGCTGCCCAACGTGAGATCTCATCCACTTCCACGGCCAGGCAGAGGAGCAGCCACCACCGGGGGCTGTCCAAGCACTGCACCATCCTCCGGATACACATCCCTCTTGCAGTGGTATTTTGCAGCTGAGATGAATTTTTTCTGAGTTTGCAAGCCTGGGAAGGCCAGCAAACCCTCTTCAGGTTTATAAATCCCGTGTCATTTGCACACCAGGTCTGTGGAAAAAGTATTACCTGCTGTTTCAACTAATGTCAGCAGTTACAGGGAATGGGAACAGAGAGAGCAGGGAAGGAACAGAAAGTATAAGCATATCTGAGCCTTTCTGATTTAGCTTAAATCTCCACTTCTACTGGAGGAAACAGTATTAGGGTGGATATGAAAGTGGCTGCACTGGAGCTGAGTTTGGATGACTCCTCTGCTCCTCACAAAGCCACTTACACAGGGAAAATTAATCAGTTCCACCAAACTGCCATGCAGGTGAGGATCCTGGATCACGGCTGAAGCTTTTACCAAGGACTGGGCATTTGCAGAGTCACAGACACAGCATCAGGACGGTGATTTAAGGGCATTAACAGCTGCAGCACCTGTGAAACCCCCGCTCACACTGTGCAGTTACGCAGAAGAGCTTCTCTGTGTCCCTCGGGTTGCCAGCAGAACTCAGCCTGCACCTGTGTCACTTCCAGGGTGATTACGGGACCACGGGGTTCCCTTGCTCAAAGGGGCCCAAGCTGAGGCTCTGCAGCACAGAGCCCTCCTCTTCCTCAGGGCTCCTCTTCCTCGGAGCAGGAATTTGCTCGGATTTGCTGCAGATGAGTGGGCAGAGCAGCAAGGACAGCAATAATCGTGGCCCTGCACTCTCCCAGACAGTGTCTGCTCAGAAACACCTCCAAACCCCTTCTGGAAGTCTCCTCACTGCCCTGATGGGATTGCAGCATCCCCAGGCAAGGCGGTTCCAGCTCCCACCCTCGTTAATCCCAGCCCATCAGCCAAGCGCTAAGCCGGGTTTACCAGCCCGGGGAGCGAAGCGAGGGTGTAGCGTGGTTGCGAAGGGAGGCTCAACCACGGGAGCTGCAGCTCTGGGCAAAGATTTATCCCGGAAGCTCAGCCTGGAGTTAGCTCAGCTCTCCAAGGGGAAGGAGGTAACGGGAGCTGATTCCTGCCAAGCCGAGCCCCAGCCCGGTGACCGGGACTGGCGGCACCGCTGCCGGTGCCAGGCGGCAGAGCCAGGTGCTCACCGTCGCAGAGCATCATTCTGGACAGCGAGTAAAGCTTTGAGTATCCTTTCCCCTTTGTCTCGAGAAGCTTGTGGCTGGCTGATCCTGTCCCGGGGCAGGGTTTGGGAGCGCCCGGCAGCAGCGCTCCGGCGCACAGCAACCGGATGGTGACACCTACTGACACACAGCCCTGCACAAACGCGGCCGCCAGCCCTGCCCTGGGCAGCCCGAGCATCGCACCGGGATGTTCCCGGAGGGATTCCGACACCTGCAGAGCTCTAACACCCGGCACAGCGCAGCCTTCCCAGGCCGGGGAGAGCACCCAGCGGAGCCACGGCCAGCAGCGCTCCATCACACCGGCTGTGATGTGACACACGGACGGAGCTGCTGCAGCCGCCCAGAGGGACAGCAGCTGGAATGGCGATGCCACCGAGCCGCTCAGGGCGTGTCACGCTGCTGCCTGGAGCGGGCTCAGCCCCAGCCCCGGGCTGGTTTGAAATGAGAGCCCGCTGCAAGCAGGACTGAGCCGGGGGGGATCGGCACCACGGAGTGCTGCGTTTCAGGGGAATAGTCACCTTGGATGAGAACACAACAATGGAGCATCGCAAATGTGCTGCCAGGGAAAGCACATCCAGCCATTATCTGGGTGCCCAAAATGATGCTACGATTAGAAAATAAATAGTGAAGTGCATTAACCTCATCATCAGCAGTCTGTGCTTAAGCCAAACCTCTGGTGGTTCCAGTCCCTTCTCCAGAAAAGTTTTGCTGAACCAGGACTTAGTAAAAGCATGAAAAATCATTCCAAATATTACCAGTGGTACTGAGGCAGAAATAATTTTTGCTGTGTCAAACCATCTACACAAAAACAAGCCTAGAAACAAACCCAAAATGGTTTCAGTGAAGTTTTGGGCAGCCTCAATGACCAGATTCTCAGAGACCAGTTAGGAGCAGATAAACAGGGTGTGATTTGTTAATGGAATATATCGGTCACCATTGGCTCGGGAGGCCATGGAAGGAAGGACCCAGTTTCTGTGATTGTGTTTGGATCAGAAGGGACCTTAAAGTTCATTTGTTCCACCCCTGCCATGGCAGGGACACCTTCCACCGTCCCAGGCTGCTCCAAGCCCCAATGTCCAGCCTGGCCTTGGGCACTGCCAGGGATCCAGGGGCAGCCCCAGCTGCTCTGGGCACCCTGTGCCAGGGCCTGCCCACCTCACAGGGAAGGATTTATCACTAATACCCAACCCAAATTTCCCCTTTTCGTTTCCCCCATTACTCCATGTCCTGTCTCTGCAGTTCCTGGTGAAGATCCCCTCTCTGCTTCCCCCCTTTCCAACACTGCAAGGATGAATCCCTTCACTGCAGGACTCGTTGCCTTTGCCTGTGAGCAGCACTGACTGATTGTTTCCCACTTCCTTTATGCTGTGGCTCAACAATTCCAATTCAAAGTAGTAACAATAATAATAATAATAATAATAATAGCAATAATAATAAATTTTTAGTATGGGAGCCCAGAATGGACTGTTAACTCTTTATCCATACCAGAGCATTGCTCTGGAAGAAAAGAAAATGCTGCTACAATAACCTTGAAAAGAATTGACTGTGATAATTATTTCCCATTACATGAGAACTTCTTCAGCTGTTCCACGGGGTTTTGCTGTGATTACTGAAAGCTGCAAACTCTGACACAGAAACACATGAATTCCTTTTTTTCCTTACTTGAAATAGCACAGGGAAAAAGCCCTTTCTGTTCTCTCCCACCTCCTGAGCAGATGGCGATGCAGCACCACCTCCCACAGCCAGCTGGAAGCCACGCTCCGGGAAAATTCCTCCCCCGGGTCCGGTTGGAAAAGGAGCCGGCAGCGGCGTGGGAGGTGCGGGGAGCCCCCGCGGGGATGCCCCCGGCCCTGCCGCCACCGAGCCACTTCCAGATGGGCTCCTGCCACTCCAGCACCTCCATCCCAACGCTTCCTTCTTCGCTCAGTTCTAAGCTCCAGCAGCTCCCAGATCCACCCTGTTTTCCATTCTCTGCCCCTCGATCAGCTTATCTCGATTCCCACTCGGCACAGGCGATGGGAATTTCCCCCTTTCCTCTTCCCTCCCATCCAGCTCTGTCCTTCTTCATGGAAAGGATCAAACGTTTCTGCAATTTCTCAGCATCACAACCTTTTCTACAATAAGGCAATTTTTTTTTTTCAGACAGCGAGCATAAAATCAGGAGAAAAATATTCCAGAATCATCCTTCTGCTCTCCCAGGTGTTTCTGACAATGGGGGAGAGGGAAAGGAGACGGAACTGGCTCTGCCCAGAAAGACAACCCAGCCTGGGCAATGGTGAGAGGAGAGATCCTGCCCTACTGGGCTGAGAGTCCTGCACCAAGTGAGCTTAAAAAACTACCCCAAAACAGCCTTATCAGCAACTGAGATTGCAGCCATCAGGTCAGGTGAATACACAACATCTACCCCCAAAATTAACCCAATATGGAAAACTGTGGCATTGGAGATATCATTGTTTAGCCACACTAAAGCATCTGGAGGTTCAGCAATGCACAGAATGAGGGACTGGACATTAAAGTCCTACTAAAGCCCAGCTCTATTTTGCTGGGCATTTTCCTGTATTTTTCTGAACAGCTGCTGGTTCTGATCAAGACAAGTCCACATCCAAGCACTTCAGAAATATTCTCCACTCCGTAAAGCACAAAGGGGTTTAAACAGATTATATTCGTATACACACCAGCACCTGGTTTGGGCAATAATTATCCTCTAAATAGAAATTATCCTCTAACATTTGTTGCTACTGTATAAAAGGAGCTCTGCTCTGATCAATAATTAGAAATCAATTACAGAGCTCTGTGTGCCAGTGATGATTACTCTCGTGACTTGGGCACCTCTTACCAGCATTTGTAAAGGTGTTAATCCATCTTAATAACTCTTAAATCACGTATGAATACAGAAGTGCCCGTGGCATTATTCAATTCCTATTTAAGTCCAAGGAAAGCTCCCTGTTTAAATTATACAGAAGTTAAATTTCTCCTGAAAAGCACTTTGAAGTGATTCTGTGCAAATACACATTTGCCATGAAACCACCTCTTTTTTAAAGCAGGTGACCTGGCAATGCTGCTCTGATTCAGGCTCTGCAACCAATTCTGCTTTTATTCTCCATAGGATGTGATTTCTAAATTTTGCCTTTCTTATTAATAAACCCCAAGGCCTGGGCAGTGCATTGGCAGGTCCCTTTCTCAGACTCCAATAAACAAAGCCCAGGTTTGCAGTGATGGGCTCTGACGGGATGTGTCCATATTTCAGCCAGGGATATTGACTCACCCTCCTGAGGCATAAACCACATTTCTTTCACTTCCAGGGGCTGCTTCACTCTTAATTTCTCATTAGAGAAGTTTCAGTGACCCAGGAATTTTGGAGTATTGAGCAGTGCACATTCAATTCTCAAAAACTTGGCAGATTTCCTGCTTTTTACTAGAAAACCAGGCCTGAATTCAGGTTCCTGGGAAAGCCCATGGCTCCAGACCCAACAGCTCCCACCATTAAGCCCTGGACAATGTCCTGTTGCCTCATCTGCTGACACAGGTATGGGATTTTCTGTGCTCTGTTAGAGAAATTCCAGGGCTCCCCTTCCCAGTGGATTCATACATTTCCAAATGTTGTGTAATTTCCTTCCTCTATAAGGAGGCAACCCTACCACACGGTAATTCTCAGATACTGTAGCTGGAGCTAAACTGGTCCTCAGACTCCAATAAACTAACAAAAAATAGGGCTGGGTTCACTTTTCAGCAATAGAGACAATTTCCTGAGTGGCTCTTTGGACTCCAAGTACAACCCAGGGGTCCCGCAAGACCAGATTTAAATACGGCAGTGACTGCTGCAGACCCAGTGAAGGTGGTTCTTCCTGCAAAATGATCCATCACAGAATCAAAGCCCCAAAAAACACAGCCACATGCAAAGTGAGGAGCCCCAGGGCCATGAGGAGAAGCCAGGACAGTTCCAGCTTAACTGAGACAGGCACATCAGAAGAATTAAAATTGACACTGAAAACACAGGGCTCAACCTACCAACAGCATTAATTTAGAACAGTAAAAATTCTGCATTATTTCCAACTCCAGTTCAAGATTTAAGGAAAAAAAAGGCCTCAGAAATTGTTTCATGTCTATTTAAAGATTTGACTTTGCTCAAAGTTGCTTTTCTAACAGAACAAAATAAGGGGGGATTTATTTCCTTTGCCAACTTCAGCACCCACAAACTTCCATAGACGTGGAAAAAATGGGAAGCAAAAAGAGTGGCAGTCCCAAGGGAGCAGCTGTGACAGGAGGGGCAGTGCAGGTTAATGACTGGAGAGTGCAGCCCTTGGGGGTCAGCCCAGGTTAATAAAACCCTTCTTTGGTTTTGGAAACCCGCATTTTGCTTTCCCTTGGAGCATCCCTTTCTCCAGAATGGAAAAGGGAGATTTTCCCTTCCCCAACCCTTGCAGCAGGTCCCTCTGCAAGGGACTGACATGGCATTAATTCCTTTATTTCTACTTCGGAGCAAACAACCAAGGGATTGAAAATCATCTTATTGAATTATTCCGAGCCATTTCTAATATGAGGGGTTTATGTGCTTTTCCTTACTCCGGATACTGAAATGGAAACGTCTCCCAGGCTCTTCCCTCTCTAAATTACTCCTCAGCCACCTTTGCTTATCTCTATTGTTTCTGAGAAAAACCTGTTCCTTTACAGACATCTGCTCTGGTGATAAAGTGTGATTGAAAGCTTGGCCTGTCAGATAGGGAGCTGTTATCACAGCTTGATTAGGAGCTGTGGAATTACACGGGATAATAGCAGCTCCAAACAACACTCCTCTCAAATGAATTTATGAATGGCCTTTGCCAGATTTCAGGATAAACTTCTGGTAATGGAAAAGAGTCTGCGAGCTGATGGATCACCTCATCATCGATGAGGGCTGGATATGCTTATGCTGCACTGGGAATTTCATGGATTGGGAGAAGTCCCTTTACACTAATTAAATGTCATAGATAAACTTCTTCAATTTTTAAATAATTTATCCTTCTTCCCGTTCAGCTGAAACCCCGGGGAATTGAACGGATGGAGACTGGAAGCTCACTCCTATCTAGAATATAATTGCCTGTGGGAGTGGAGAAACCCCTCCCCATCCTTCTGAGCAGAGCCCTGTGAGCCCCGGGCCTGGTGCTCCCCAGGGAGGTGGCCAAGGCAGGGACCTGTCCCAGCAGCATCGCCAGGAGCCTGCTCAGACCTGAGGGGTTGGTTAAAAGAAGAGAAAATCCCCATTGCTTGTGCGTGAAGCCCTCAGCAGGCACTGCAACACCTCAGCCCCACTGGCCAAGTCCCAGTGTCCACACTGACCTGACCAGGGCAGGGAGAAGCAGAGCTGGAGACACACAAGGACCTCCGAGGCTGAAGGAATTCACAAATTCAGGCACCTCCAGAGAGGGATTTTTATAATCACAATTTTGGGCACAGAGGCATAAATGCCCCCCAAAATCCTTCTGTCATCAACCCTTCCTACTCCAGTTGCCCCAGCAGTGCCCTGCCAGGGTGCTGTGAGGACAGCTGTGGTGCCACACAGACACTGGGAATTACTTTCTTAATAAGATGCTCAGATACAACACTAATAGGATCTGACATCCCATGGAGAAAAACAGCAAAGCTCCAGAATTTTAAAAAGGGAGCCACGAAGCCTTGAGCAAACTCGAGACTCCCATGAAAGCTTCACTGCCTTGATCTTTAGGACTCTGAGTTGGGATGGTGTGGGACACATTTGTCCCCATGCAGGAGATGAAAGGTCTACCAGGAGGTCAGCCAGACCATCTCCTCTGTGCTCCAACAGCAAATAAACCATCTTAAAATGCAGCAAAGATCCTTCACAGCTTCTCTACTTAACCACAAATAAACTCAAAACACTGAAAATCATGAACTTAAAGTGTCTGTGAAGTTTGCTTTTGGCCCTAAATAAAATTTATCACCACAAAAATATTTTAGGATTATTTAACGACAGGAGAGTGTTTACATTCCCAGACAAGAGAATGAGTTCACACAAGTGGCCACAGCTGGCTGAACAAAATAACCTCCAGTTGGTAGGGAATTAATAATCTCATTATTCGGGTGAATCAGCTTCTCTGAGGTGAAGCACAAACACTCTCCCTGTTACTTCTGCAGAGCACAGGGCTCACACCGAGATGGACATCAAGTGAACTCACAGTTTGAAATTACACCCAAATAATTCCCACCCTTTTCTCCCCACCTGGAGCGGAGTTCCCCGAGTAACTGTGACACACGAACGCTGAGTGCTCGCCCTGTCCTTGCTGAGGCCAGGCTGCCTGGCACGGCCATCCCAGCCGGGAGCCGCCTTCCAACCTGGCATTGCCAAGGACAAGCCAAGCTCTTTGTGGGTGCAGCTGGAGCCTGCACAAACACCTCTGCCCATGGGTCACATTGCTCAGCACAACAGAAATAAAAACATTTCTCAGCCCTGATGTGAGACTGAGAAAAATCAAACAGTCCCAAACTGCTTTGGGTTGAAGGGACCTTAAAGCCCATCCGGTGCCATGGGCAGGGACACCTTCCACTGTCCCAGGCTGCTCCAAGCCCCATCCAACCTGACCTTGGACTCTTCCAGGGGCAGCCACAGGATATTCCACAAACATTCCAGTCCATGCTGGAGATGAGGGGTAGGATCCTCTGTGCACCAGAGGCTCCTGAATCAGGGCTTGGAAGGCACAGCACAAGAAGCACACTGAGCACAAGAAGTGGAGCAAAAGGAGATGGATCATGGTGGGTCAGAAAGGAAGACAAAGCCAACAGCATCCCCTCTGCTATTGTGCCCCAGAGAGCCACTAAAATGCTGTGACAATACACATAAATTCAGCCATAACACACTTGCTGCAGTTACTGCAGCCCTCAGACAGCACCAGGGCAGGCAGGAGAGGGGAAGAGCAGCTACCTTGCTGCCCAAAGCCTGAAAATACTTTAGAAAAACTACACTACAGTGAAAGTTTCCAAACACCCTAAACAGCTCTTGTAGGAGTAGCCACGGCCATCACTTTGGTGTTTAACAACCTGCCAAGGAGCTGGATTTACACAACAAACCTCAAGTTGACATTAGCAAGTGTTTTCCTGCTCTTTCCTTCTCCCAGTCCTGATTTAAGGATCTCTCTCATGGGGAACAGACACTTCCATTTAAAGTAAGGTCATTAAAAAACCTAAAAATTAAAAAGGAATAGGTTCTTTACAGTTACTCCATCTCTGCCTTACGTAAGTCTCCTACAAACACTTTGCACCTCGGAGCAGTTCCTCCCAAGGTGCCTCCAGCCGCATTCCCGGGGCCTGGCTGCAGGGGCAGCTCCACACGGATGGAGTGGCTGAAGTACCAAGTGCTGACATGTTTTATGAGTTAATTTGCTGTTATTTAGGGCACTGCACCGCAGCACTAAATCTTCACATCCTTTTTACTGCTTTAAGTAATGCTTTAACTTCTTGGTAGCCACACAAGCTGGTGTTAATCCTTCTCTATTTATTTGTTTAATGCCCCGGGGAGCTGCAGAGCACATTCTTTGCTAGAGGACGAGCAATCCAATCTAAGTTACGGAGCTCTACTTTTTCAAGGCACTTTTCCCAATCAAGTACAGACAAGAGAACAGGAAATAAGGGGAAAAAAATTACAAACCCCAACATCCATGAAGTGTTCTCCCCTTGGAGAAGGCTGCTTTGTTTCATCACCAGATGAAAACACTTCTTTCTACCTTAGTCACCCAGTTGAGGGAGAGGACAGGCGTCCCCTGGAATTTCCCTGCCTTTCTGGCAGATAATTTCCTCCTAAAATTTCTGTAGTTTCCTGAAGCAAAATCTATACATTAAGAGGTACCTGAATTAGCCTATGATAACCAGACAGGAGGAAATACATCATAGCAGGTGTTATCTCAGATTGTCTTACCAGGACACTCTCAAAGGTTAGAGCTACACAACACCGGTGAGTTGGTCATTAAGGTATGAATGATACAAGCCAAGATAACACTCGGTGAGTCACAGAAAATCTCCCCAAGTGTGATCCTGCTAAATCCATAAACACTACAAAACATCTCCGGCCTTTAACTCGGCTGTTTGAAGGTCCAAGTTGGAAATGTTTCCTTATCCAGGGAATACTGGATAAGTTGAGTAACTCACCAAGTACATTATGGGCTGCCATCCCGTGATTAGTGCTCAGGGGAGGTTTCCACCCATCTCTTAATAAAAATCCAAGGTGATGTTCAAACCTTCTTCATTTTCAGTCCAGACTTCAGCAGTTTAACAAAAAAGTTTATCCTGAAAACGCCACAGTTCACAGGCCAGAAGAATCTCAGACGTGGCTGGCCTTGGTTCCACTGGACACCCTCCACAAGAGCCTTTTCGTTTTCCTTTTCTAATTTATGAGCAGGAGTTCTTACGCTTGAATAAACTTAATAGAACAATTTCATTGTTCTACTGCTGGCCATGAAAGTGGATGATTGTTGCTCAGCGGCACCAGTCGCACGCAGGGGAAATGCACGTTGATGGAATTCTACCTTTATCCAAGAATCCAAAGGCTCCTGCACCCAGACAGCACACCCAGCATTGAGCCTGAGCTTTATACTCCAGTAATGATTAAAAAGGGAGCAAAGTGGGGAAAAATCTCCTACTGCACAGGGACAGCAATGAAAAAGGGTGATAGAACAGGCTCCCTTTTTATCATTTGCTCTTTGATTTGAGAAGCAAATTCTATCCAACAGGATTCTCCTATTTTTGACTGAGTGAACATTACTTTTATAAGGACAATAAAGACCTAGAGACCAGAGCTCATCCTATGCTACCCAGAAGACTAAGCTAAATAAATACATGAAATGAATAAATGCATTACATGGGTTTATCAGAATTCAGGAGAAGTTAGGGATTTCAGCTGGACTCCCAGACAGTACCTAACAGTAAAACCAGCAACAGCAAACCCCAAAGAGTCTTGGAATCACAGGATCACTGAGGCTGGAAATGCCCTCTGAGCCCATCGAGTCCAACCACTCCCCAGCACTGCCAAAGCCACCACTGACCCGTGTCCCCAGGTGCCACATCTAGATGGGGACTCCACATTGCTCTGGGCAGCTGTGCCAGTGTTTGACAATGTTTTCCATGAAGAAATGTTTCCTAATGTCCCACTGAAACTTCCCAGGCGCAGTTTGAGGCCGTTCCCTTTTGTCCCATCGCTGGTGACTTGGGACAGAGCCTGATTCCCACCTGGCTCCACCATCCTTTGAGTGAGGCGGGCAGGACACAACCACGGCAGTGCCACACAGAGCAGCCCCTCGTGCACCCTTCCAGCCCCAACCACAGCCCCAGCTCTGGAATTCCGGATTCCAGGAGCTGCAGGAAATAACTCTGCCATGGAAGCGACAACGGCGCGCGCAAAGCCGTGTTTGAAATAGGACAACGACGTGCAAACAAACAAGGCTGAAGTGCTGCTTTTGCTAATAAAAATGTGTCAGGATGTACTGCTCAGCAAATGAGGCTGCTTTGGGAGGTTATTAACTCAGCCTGCTTTAGCAAATTCATGTCACAAGAGGCGAGTACAGAAATAGACACTTTGAGGACTACAGAGGTGTCCCAGAGGTTCCCATGAACAGCTTTAAAGGCTTTAACCTTTCACCAATGAATGCTGCTTCTGATTCAGAGCACTGAGTCCGTGGGGACAAAAACCACCCTTTTTTTTTTTTAAGCTTTACCCAGAGAATATTAAAGTGAATATTTTTTAAATCCACATTAATTACAGGCCAAAAATACTCATATAAAAATGTCTCATAAAGAAGGTGAAACTGTTCTAAGGTAGAGCACATGTGAGGAACCAGTGATCCTAATTAGTTCTAAACAAAAATCTGCAGTAAACGGCCATGAATTATTTAAATTTATCTGGAAAGATAGCAAATTTTTAGGGAAAAAAAAAGTTATTTTACTCTGCATTTACTCTGCTCTCTTTTCTCAGCAACAAAGCTGTCTGATCAAAGGATTTCTGCCTAACTTGCCTATTCCACAATGCCACGGCATTTCTCAGATGAGAGCACTGAGCACACAGCAGCACACGCTGCTGAGCTTCAGGAGACAGTGCTGAATAATTCACTCCAGGGAGAGATCAAATTCCAGCCTGGAATGAAAAGAGAACCATGACGTGATGCTATGTGAGCAAACTCAGGCCTACCACGGAATTTGTTTAATTCTGGGGATTAGCAAGGCCCCGTGTAGACAGATTCATGGAATGGGTTGGGTTGGAAGGACCTTAAAGCTCATCCCATCCCACCCCCTGCCATGGGCAGGAACACCTTCCACTGCCCCNGCTGAAGTGCTGCTTCTGCTAATAAAAATGTGTCAGGATGTACTGCTCAGCAAATGAGGCTGCTTTGGGAGGTTATTAACTCAGCCTGCTTTAGCAAATTCATGTCACAAGAGGCGAGTACAGAAATAGACACTTTGAGGACTACAGAGGTGTCCCAGAGGTTCCCATGAACAGCTTTAAAGGCTTTAACCTTTCACCAATGAATGCTGCTTCTGATTCAGAGCACTGAGTCCGTGGGGACAAAAACCACCCTTTTTTTTTTTTAAGCTTTACCCAGAGAATATTAAAGTGAATATTTTTTAAATCCACATTAATTACAGGCCAAAAATACTCATATAAAAATGTCTCATAAAGAAGGTGAAACTGTTCTAAGGTAGAGCACATGTGAGGAACCAGTGATCCTAATTAGTTCTAAACAAAAATCTGCAGTAAACGGCCATGAATTATTTAAATTTATCTGGAAAGATAGCAAATTTTTAGGGAAAAAAAAAGTTATTTTACTCTGCATTTACTCTGCTCTCTTTTCTCAGCAACAAAGCTGTCTGATCAAAGGATTTCTGCCTAACTTGCCTATTCCACAATGCCACGGCATTTCTCAGATGAGAGCACTGAGCACACAGCAGCACACGCTGCTGAGCTTCAGGAGACAGTGCTGAATAATTCACTCCAGGGAGAGATCAAATTCCAGCCTGGAATGAAAAGAGAACCATGACGTGATGCTATGTGAGCAAACTCAGGCCTACCACGGAATTTGTTTAATTCTGGGGATTAGCAAGGCCCCGTGTAGACAGATTCATGGAATGGGTTGGGTTGGAAGGACCTTAAAGCTCATCCCATCCCACCCCCTGCCATGGGCAGGAACACCTTCCACTGCCCCAGGGTGCTCAGAGCTCCATCCAAGCTAAAATTCCAACCATCAGACCACAGGAGGGTCTGAAAGGTGTTAAGTGATACTTCCCAAAAAATCCTGCAAAATATAAAGGCTTAAAAAAGTCCCATGGGCTTGGATGTTACATCCAACAGCCACGGTGGGGACAATCACCAAGACAATCCCTGCGCTGGTGCCCCAGAGCCACCCCCACACCCAGCCTGTCACCCACACTGAGAGTGACAAAGCCCCCTGGATCAGGTCTCCAGGTCACAGGAGGAAGAATGAAAAATAAAACCCTCTGTGGGGACAGCCAGTGGCAAAGCAAGATGAGATTCCCTTCCACAACCTCGTTCCTGAGCTCATGTGCCTGGGAATGCCCCTGAGAACAGCCAGGAATTCTCCCAGTGCCCAGCCAGGGGAGGTTCTGAGCAGCCAGTGCAGTGTGAGAAGTGGCACCACTGCCTGAGCCATGTGGGGACAGTGCTTTCTAATACCACAATTAATGCACTGCACAGTCCTCTGCTAAACCTCTTTAATATTGTGAGTTGTCATCTCCAAACGTGGTGGTTTAATTTGTCCTGAGGAAATCCCAACACTACCCACAGCCATTACTTTGTCTTTCATCGGGAACACCTCGGTGGCAGCTGACGAGGCTCATTATGCACCAGGGCTGTGATTAGAGAGCCAGAGTGGATTAGAAACAAATCCTCTCATCAATCCCAATTACCAGGCATTAATGCAAGGCGCAGAGCAGTTTTGGTGAACACCAATTCGACTTCTTGAAGAGGAAATTAAATTACAATCTTCATTCCAAAAGTGCAAAAAAAATGGGTTACTTTGGACCATATTAAAGCTGTAGAGAAGAGCCAGGTGAATATGATCCCAACCAATTCCGGGGGTTTCTGACAGCTCTGAACTACATCTGGAACTCGGTCCTGGGGCCAAATTGTAAAAAGTGCGCAGAAAAATCTATTCTATGAGCACTGTAGATGGATACTCCCGAATTTCATCTTCTGATCCTCTCCTGAGTGATCCACTCATGGAGAAGTAGCCAAAGTTCACCAAAAAAATTCAATTAAAAATCAATACTCAATACTCCTTTGGGGGTGTGACCCCTGTTCTCCCCCTCCCCTTTTTTTCACCTCCTTTTCTTTCAGAGGGCCTGACCCCAATGTTTAAACAGCTCATTTCCACTGCCACAGTGTGGGGCGAGGGAGGGACGCAGAATGGTTTTAGGGAGCACATGCAGATGAACCACGCACAAGTGAAATACACACATAATACACACAGAACCTGCTTTAAAAATAGCTATTCAAGCAAAAATTACAGGTTATTTACCTGCCCATCACAGCAGCCACCAGCAGGCAATTAAACCATTAGGGCAGAAAATCACACATAATTTCCCCAAATTCCAGCGCAGTTCCATGAAAGGTTTTGGAGCATCTGCACTGAGAGCTCCAGGAGAGCCCTGGTTCAGTGCCAGGGGAACAGAACTCTGTGCCAGGCCCTTCACTGCAATCAGGGGCTGGAAATTATCTCCATCTTAGAGGAGGTAATTGAACATGAAAACAGGATCTTAAACTGGAAGCAGGGCAAAGCACATCCTGGGCAGGCTCAGCCCGGGCTGGGCACTGACATTTTCCCAAGGAAATTGCCAGTTCATCCCTCCCTCACCTTTCAAGTTCAGCTCACAGGCTGTGCCAGACAGAAGGAAATGGATTCTTCAGTTTCCATCTTTAAACACAAGAAGTCTTAATAGTTATTTATGGAATCCTAAGGGTCACCCGCCAGTCAAATATTCCTCATTACAGGGGATTCTGACCTTTGCTGTCAGTCTGCAATTTCTGTACTTAAATAAATCTAAACATTTTCCTAATCACTCTTTCCAACAGGAATTTTATGATATGCTGGATAATTCCTTTAAAATATGCAATGACTCTTTCATAATGTATTCATTACTCTCTCAACACAGTATTCTTGAAACATTACAATTTCCCATTGAGAACATATTTCTGTATTCATTTCCATAAGACAGTTTTAAAAACTAGATTAATATACTTTCTACTTCCTATATTAAAAAATCCTTTTTGATTAAATCTGAGTTAATAATTTGCAATTAATATCTCATTCAATAGGTCTAGGTTTTTTCTTCCCCCTCCCCTTGAAATTACCCTTACATGGTAGAAATCCTTCATCACTTAATTCAAATTCCATATGCAAGCCTTGAAATCTGAATTGTGAATAGTTCATAATACCTATTAGCTCATAATAATCACCTCAGTAGATACCTTATAAAATCATTTCAAACAGCAGAGGAATGGAAAAGCCTGGTAGTCAAAACAGTTGAGAAATTTAAAAATTGTCAATAAAAGCCGCTGAGCAATTAGCAACTCTTGGAATTAACCTATTTTGCTAATCTAAAAAAAAAAGGGTTCAGGAGTTCATGTAAGAAGAGAGCTTGGAAACTTTTTTCCCTGTCCCATTTTTTCCAGCGCACAGGACACAGCAGAAGAGAAAGCAGATCTATTAAAGTGAAAAGATGGAGCTGCGAGATGGGCACCCATCCGACCAGAAATCACCACTCTATTCTTGGATGGTTTTGGTTCTGAGATGGGAAACCAGGAGTGAAATTCAATTATTCCTCAAAATCTTCAGTTCCCCAGCGTGCAATAAAACCCCCCCACACTGGGATTCACAAATCTCATTTCTAAAGGATTTTCACTGGACACAGAACTTTTTGAAATCGGTGCTTCCAGAGGGTCGTGGAATCATTTGAGTTGGGAATCACGTTAAGATGGAATCCAGTCATTAACGTAACACTGCCAAGGCCACCTCCACCCAGCTTCCAAATCCCTCCAGGAATGGGGACTTGGTACAGGAACAACCCACAAAACCACCATAATTTCTACTCAAAAGTGCATTGTTTTAATCCACTGCCCCTCACGGTCACAGCTGACGCTCCCAGCACCGTCCCTCTGCTGGGAGAAGGCTGCAGCACCTGGAGCAGGGGACATCCCTGAACTCCAGGCCAGCATTCCACAGGGAAATCACCAGAGCTGCCTCCAGCGGGGCCAAGGCTCAGTGCACCGTCTGAAGATAATTTTTAAAGCTCCTATAAAGCCTCAAACTGCCAAACCCTGCCCGCAGGCCAGCCCAGGCTGGGGCAGGGACGTGCCCAGGGCACAAACACCAGCCCAGCTCCACTCCCAGAGCCCAGTGGGGCATTTCCAAACACAGCCCACCGAGACACTGCCAGCACACTGTGAGAGGAGCCACAGCTAACAACCAACGCCCTCCTGGGCAATACAAATCAATATTCATTCAGGAATCTCCGAGACAAGTAATGCTGGAAACGCTGTCACGGAATTTATGGATAAATATCCAGGCTTTTGCTCACTAGTCCTAACTACTGCTGAACAGGGTTCTCAGCTGCCTCAGTACTACTGCAGTAACATCACTGTTACAATGGTGATGCTGTAAATTATTGCCAGGATTTTCCATATATCAAAACTACACTTTTATTGTTGGAAAATTATAAATAACATTCACAACTCAGCCTTTTCAAAATTCCTGTATTAAATCTAGACTAAAACCTTTACCCCGAGTAAAGGATAATGCCACGCTTTGGTGTTGTGAGTCTCCTGCCACACCTGAGAGTTTGCTGGACTGGAACTTTAACTTGGTGCAAAAAGAAACCCAATGGCTGGTGGAACCTACAGCAGGAAGCAGGAGTTTGTGATCAGCCTCCACACGTCTGTCATCAGGCTGGCTCCATTACTTTGTTATTTCCAGGGCAATTTGGTCATTTGGAGCTTAAGAGCTACAAAATCCTGGCCATTCCTGGGCTCTTCAGCTCCTCTTACAGGCACTTCCAGCCAGCCCACAGCTTTGACTTCTCCTCTCCCACCTTCTGAGGATGCCAAGCACAAAATTATCCTTTGTGCCTCAGCTCAATCACCACCGACTGCCCCAGAAAACTGCACAGAACAAGGGCAGCTGCAAAGCTGTGGGAGAGGAAATGCAAAAAGCCAGGAAAACTCAATGTCCAGGCTCCATAAACACCACAAACACTCCTGACTGTACCTCAAGTTCCTTTCTCAGACCAGATTGTCAAAATATCCCAATCCTGGGCAATCCCCACTCACTGCCCTGCTCATCCAGCCAGCACTGAGTGGGGAAGGGACATGGAGAGAGGGGAAGAGAGGCAGGATCCAGCTGCTCTGCCCCAGCCAGCACATCTCAGGGACAAAGGGAACTCAGCCTCACTTGGATTATTGAGGGTTCACTGGGGGCTGCACCTCCTGGAGCCACAGGGCTGTCCCCACCTCACCCCAGTTTCACCTGCAGAGCCACACACCCCTCACACGGTGTATTTCATCCCAATCCACCCTGGAAAGTGGAAAGTGACATTTTCTGAAGGCTCCACAAGCTGCCACAGGGTTCTGACCATGTAACACAAGGTGCACTGAGATTTGCAGTGATTCTTTTTGGTCATCCAAAGTAATAATTTTAGTCAAGTATCACATAACTCGTGGAGAATTTATGGGTATCACCGCTGGGGAAACATTCCTCCACTGTCTCCTTTTCTTAAAATACAAGATGTCTGATCCAAAATTGGGGGGGAAATTATTTCCTTTGCCACCTTCAGTTTTTTATGGCCATGCTTTGATTTAGGAAAATCGCTTTACAAGTAACAGCTCTGTTTTCCAAAGCAGGGTACTTGGAAGCAACAATGTTCTGCAATACAGAAAATATATCAGGGAATTTTCATAATGCACAATAAATTGATTTGGATTTTTCAAACGGGTCAGATTTACACTCCTCTGATGACACAATGGCTAAAGAAAATCTATATTCTTGCCCTTTTTAGTAACCCCATTACATCATTCCTGCTCAGAAACAGCAGAGTGTCTGCACAAGGACGTGTCAGATCCCAGGATTTACGAGGAGAGAGGATGCAGAGGATCACAGGAGCGAGCTGTTAGCTTTTGTGTAATGTCTGATTGAAAACTCTACCAGAGCCCTGTAATTTAGGAGATTCATTTTGCACAGTCAAAAAAGTGACTGCCGAAGCGTTAATAACGCAGAGCCACGAGGTGAGTAAATGTCCAGAGGTGTGGAAGATCCAGGAGCAGCACTGGCTGCAGGGGTTGCCAGGGAGCTCAGCACCTTCCCCACTGGCAGAGGAGTATTCAGGGTTTACAACACTCAAGTTCTTGCTCAAATCTGTAGTTGTTTATTAGTTTAGGACTAACATTAATTATATTTAATCCCAAGTGATTCACCCCCCTCTTCAATAAGAATTCAAGATACTTCCAAAAATAAAAGCTCGTCTTTCTTTGGGGAAGTCTCCTGACTCAACTTTGTTTAAACCTCAGTATTTGCTATGGGTTCAACTAATTTTCCTTAGTTTTAGAGGCAGACAAAGCCTTGTCTTAGCTGCACTTAACAATTAGATTTCTTTTCTTTTACTCCAGTGCCATATTCTGCCCTGCAGCAAGTCAAGGCAGGCTCTCCATGATCCCTGTGCTCCTCCCAACACCATTTCCTATTATTAGAAATATTTAGGTATTTTCTTAAACAACACATTCGTTTCAGAGGTTCTGCAACTAAGTGAAAACAGGTAAAACTGACTGTTCTGGAAATTCCTCAAGACTTTGTGATTTTCAAGGACTGAAAATTTTGAGCATGATAAAATAATTTTGAGGATGATAAAATAATGAACACAGAGACAGCTCCCCTCAAAACAGATTTTATCCATAGTCAAAGGTGTTGCAAAAATAAATAAATGAAGAGGAAAAAAGCTTTGAAGTCCTGGGGAATCCAGAGTTCCCCAAATCATCTCCTCAGAGGTCTGAGGGGAAAGGCCTGTGCTGCAACCAGCAGCTTTCCCATAGCCATGGCTCCCTCTCCCAGCCTCTCCCTGCATCAGAAAGTCACATTTAACACAGGTTGAGCCCGTAATGATCAAAGGTCCTGAAGACAAATTAACCCAAATGTCAGTGCCCCTGCCAGTCTGTCCCTCCCCAGGCAGGGCAGCCACAGCTCCAGCCCAGGGAAGTTTCCATATCCCTGCTTATTTATGCACTGAACAAGAATATTTGCCCAAAGCGAGCCAGGAGCCAGAAAAACAAATTTGGGTGCACAAATTGGGGCGTGTGGGAACAAGGAAGTCCAGAAGGAAGAGCAAATAGATCCATTCACCAGAAAGCAAAGGTTCACAGTGGACGTGGCTTTTACCCAAAGGAACTGAAATCCCCATCAAACAGGACAGAAAATGTTAATTCTTGGAGTAAAACTTAACTATTTCTCAAATATGCAAAAGACAGCTGTGATTTGTGCCACAATCTGGCGTGTCAGTGATAGGGATTACAACTCCAGCAGTTATACACTCATTTTTAATGATCAAAGAGAGATTTTAGCCATCTCCTCACAAGTCCCGCTGCTGTTAACTTGTCCCATCACAGCCTGACTCTGTTTTCAGTGACTTCTCAGTTCTTTCTTCTCTTCTTCCCAAGGCAAATCTGCATTCTGCAGAGTGTGCCCGTTCAGTATCTGCTCTAAACACAAATATTTTCTACCTGATGGGAATTACCTGAACCCTCAGAGCCGGCTGTGCCTCCACAAGTACAGAAACACCCGTGTAGGTGCTGTTCAAATCCCAAACCCCGCAGGAGCCCTGGGCTGGGCCAGGACGGACCCACCTGCAGGGCCTCACAGCCTCCCCCACATTTAACACAAGGCCTGGGGCCCCGTTTGGCCAGGCTGACGCACATTAATAAATACAGGGCTGGGCCCAGCTGAGCAGCAGTGAAACCAAAGCACTCAGGATGGGAAGGCCTGGAAGGTTTGACTGCTGTGGGAGGGCCTTGGAGGAGCCAAACATAGCAGAAGTTGTGCTAATGGCTGCTCCTCCTGTCAGCCACTACCAGCAACAGCTCAGCCCTTAATGCCTTTCATTCAAGGGCTTACCTTCAGCCACCCTGGGTTAGGCAGAAGTTTGAAGTTCTACTGACTGCCATCCCCATCACTGAAGTGTTTTACAGGCCTTGACTTTTCTCTCTTCTGCTTTTACAACCCCAGGCGTTGCTTTCCCACAGAGCCACACAGGCCTGCGTGGCCTGAGCCAATAAATCTTCATTATTGGGACACTGGTACTCAACTACAAGCACCTTCCAAGGAGAAAAAACCCCCTTACTGCCACTGAAAGAAAGGATGGCTGGCAGAGCATGATTTAAGGTATCGGCAAGATTAAGAACCACAATTAGACAACAGAATATTAAAGGTGAAAAACTGCCAGGCAGCAAATAAACACGTGGCTGAAGCAGAGCTGATCCTCCTGAGTCACAGGCCAAGGGACTCCTTCAGAGGTCTATCATGGAGAATAATCGGAGCAAAATCCCTTCCAGGGCTGAGGTGACACCTTTGCAGATGCACAGGTTTTCACCTCTCTGAGGAGGGAGCTGGTGGCACTGAGCGCTCAGGGAGTGACGGAGCAGCAATGTTTGCAAATAAAAAGAGACATGCACCATGTTTACAGAACAGGAGAGCTCTTATCCCTGGGCTGGGGAGGAGGAGACAGAAAACGTGTTGGTAACACTCCAGAGGACAGTCCTGGAGCCTGAGCCAGGCTTAGCTGAGCCTTGGGCTGGAGAGCAGAGCAGGGTCTGGCCCAGGAGGGAACAGGAGACCACACAGGAGGAACTAAACCTTTGTTAAATGCTTACTGAAGGTGCTGGCTTACTCCTTTTCCAGAAGGAAAGAAACCAAAGCTGCTTGGGATACTGCAAGAGCTCTTCTCTTTTGTAAACATCCTGCATTTCTCTTTTCCAGCCTTAAGAATTCTGTGATTCCAGCCCAGGAGCTCCTGTGCTCTTACAGACTTCACACATCCCTGTAAAGGCCCACCCCAAATGCAGCAAAGCTCTCCCCACCCAGCACAAACCCTGCAGTCACCAGGTTAGCAGCAGCAATCAGCAGAAATGAGATTTCCCTCAAATCCAATTAGAATATTCCTCTCTGAACCCAAGTAATCCAATTCAAACCCCACAATGCCAAGCCACAGAGCGACTCAGTTTTACTGCTCTGTGTGGAGACACAAAAACCTGTCTGCAGTTCAGTGAAAGATGTTGTTCTTGGGAGGCAACAACAGGAATTTCTGTTAAATACCAGGAACTCAGAAGCAAAAGAGGAGGAAACCAAGCATGCTTTACGTAGAATGGGAATTTGCAATTAAAAAAGTTAAATCCTATTACACATCATTTTTCCAATAGGCAGAAACACAAAGAACTCAATTTTCAATCTCGTGTATAATTTTGTACGTCTTTGCTCAAGACAGATGAATTGCAGTGTATACAAGGACTGCATGGATGATCAAGAAGTGGGAACAGAGGATGAGATTAAAACAAAATTGCTTATTTAGCCTAGGAAATTAGCTGGATTTTGTGCCAGTAAATAAATAAGGGAGAGGGAAGAAACAGTTCTACTGTAAGACAAAGTTACACACAGGAAAAAGTGAACTGGCTGAGAACCAAGGGTGAAAACTCAAGGTTTTTAACGATGGCAAAAATTAAGATCCGGGAGTAAACTTCACATTCTGGGGAGGAGGAAGGGAGTGAAGAAGCTCCATGACCAGGCTCCATTGGTGACCCCCTTGCTCCACTCCTGCATTTCTGCTGTCTGCACACACAGAATCTCTGCAAACATGGAGGATTATGGCCTTTTAATGCCTCCCCTTCAACTCCTTGTTTGCTCCCGGAGTTTGGTGCAGACACAGACACACAAACACAGCCCAACCCGGGCAAGTGAAATGCCAAAACCAGAAAACAACCTGCTAATTAAAAAGGCTTTGATAAAATGTGTCATATCTGGAAAAACCCGGCCCTAAAAGGCAGGAACACCTGGTACTAGGGATCAGATAAACAGCCCCAGCCAGGAGCAGGCGGTGCTCAGAGCCAGTGGGGTGCAGTTTAACAAATTCTGATCATGCTAAAGCAGCCCCTGGCCAGGGAGCCCTGCTCTCCTCAGGATGTGAAAACCAATCTTTCTACACTGGGTTAATTAAACTGAAAGTCACTGTGACAAGACTCTGAGTCAGCCAGGGCACAGAGATAAAACTTTATAGAAAGACATCAAAGGCATTCCTGGCTCTTCTGTTAAGACAGAAAACAACCACAACAGAACTCTCCAAAGAGGAAAAAATGCACTCTACTAAGATAAAATATATTTAAAACACATAAATAAGCCTACCTGCTTGTTATCTTCATTCTGCTCACACTTTCTGCTCATTCCAGCAGCCTCCAGAGGCCCAGAAAAGTCTCTCTTTGTGACCTCGGGGTGTTGGTCAGAGCCCTCCTCACTGCAGAGGGATCCCAAACTCCAGCTGAGCATCCCCGGGCTGCCCCAGTCTCCTCCCAGGTGAGCAGACCCCAGCCCCACCAGCCCCTGATTTGGCACCCAACAGCTGCAGAATAAATGGTGATAAAGCCACAAACAGCTGCAGGGTAAGTGGTGATAAAGCAATAAACCCAGTAAGCACAGTGTCACGGAGATGTGCAACCCACAGAGAAAGGGCTGCCTCGGGGGCTGTGGGAGCTCCTGGCATTCAAAGGCAGAAATAAACAATAAAATTATGTTTTATTTACAAAACAGTCAAAAACAGCTGTGCAGAAATGTTCCATGAAGGGAGCAGAGCTGAACCTTACAGATTGTAGAGCTTCCCATGTGATTCTGGGATGAATTAAGGATCTTTCCAGTCCTTAACACACTAAAGGCAGAGAGGTTTCCCACACACGAGCTGTGCCCAGGCAGGGGATGTGTGTGTCCCTCAGCTGTCTGGGCACTCCAAGGTGTGAGCACTCAGCCACCTCGTAAAACCTCTCCAGTTCCAGAGCCACAGGGCTTGAAATGCCTCTGCTGCTGCTTTTTAAAAGCCAGCAAGTACTGACTGGGGTCCAGACTGGTTTCAGGTGTGATAAAGCAGAGATGCAAACCAGAAATTTGTATGGCTTCATATTAATCAAGCTGGGCAGAAACCCTGAGAGTTTTCTTACTTGGATACATAAAAAAACCCACAGAATTCACATTTATCTCTGTGAGATAAATATGAGATATTTGCTTTACTGCCTTCCCCTCCTTTCCTGCTGCAACTGCAGCATCCCCTGGTTTAATTACTGCTAAAATTTTTAGTTTACAACTGACTTTTCCAAAGCCCCAGAAAAATCCTCTCTGCACAACAGCAAAGAATGCTGGGGGTTCACTGGGGTTTTTCTGTGTTACAGGGATGGAAATTAAGGCTTTTAGGACAATCCTGCAAATATCCTATATAGCTACTGTGGGGTTAACTTGAAACTCTGACAAGTATTTCCACGGGCTGGGAAAGGCTGTGACGGGAACTGAGCCTGAATTCCCAGGTGGTCCTGGCTCATCTGCATCTCTCCCAGAGATGTCTCAACTGACACCTTGAAAAATGATGATGATCTGCTACAACTTGGCTTAATTAATTGAACTGTTCAGCCCCCTCCTCCCCCACATTAAACACCTGATGTGCAGAGTCAGTAACTGGGTAATTACAGTGGGAGAGCAGGGACACGGAGGCAGAGGGCAGGAAAACACAAGAGAGCGATTTTTGTTAAAAAAAATCAGTCATCCGTAGCAGAGAGCCCTGGATAAATTTAACACATAAACCCCGTTTTTGCTGCGTCCAATAAACCAGCATTTAAATAGCAATTGTTCATAGAATAGAGAAATGTTCTGCAATATCACTTCAGTGGCTTCCCACTGCCAGAGGGCAGGGATGGATGGGATATTGGGAAGGAATCGTTCCCTAGGAGGGTGGGCAGGCCCTGGCACAGGGTGCCCAGAGCAGCTGTGGCTGCCCCTGGATCCCTGGCAGTGTCCCAGGCCAGGCTGGACATTGGGGCTTGGAGCAGCCTGGGACAGTGGAAGGTGTCCCAGCCCATGGCAGGGGTGGCACTGGATGGGGTTTATGGTCCCTCCCAACCCAACTCATTCCATGATTCTGTGACATCAAGGCTTCAACACAGAGCTCCACTGATATTTTTTCCTCTTCTCCCCAGACATGCTGAACTGGGATACAAAATCATGCTCAGAAATACAAAATTCCAGGGGAGTCCAAGCAGATCCCTCACTTCTCCCTCAGGATACCGGACTTTGTGATCCCCCCAGAGACTTCCAGTTTACAGAGTCCAAATTAACCTTCCCGGATGCAAATGCTTGGAATTGTAACCTGAACAGTTTGGAGCCATTGGAAGCATCCTGCTTTTAATTAAGGGCCTGTGCATGCAGCCAGGCCTGCTGCAGGCACAGGTGAGGCTGTTAATGATGTTGTGCAGGGAGCAGAGCTCCGCGCTCCCCGGGAATGATTTATGAACTCCGGCCACACAAAATCCTCTCCCAGCTCCGGCACGCCGAGACAAAGGAGGTAATTACTGTGCCCAAAGCACTTCAGCTTCGTTTGTGCTCTGGACACCACGAGCACAGCACAGGCCCTAAATCACAGCGTTGTTATTTAGTCCTCAGCAGCCTTTGCAGGGGAGATTCCGGCGCCGTACTTTGCTCGCAGCTCCTTTGGGGTGAAATGCGACGTAACAGATGATTCCTGCACTGAGGAGATTCCATACATAACAAACTCGCTGCTACAGGAGAATTCACTGCTCTTTCAGGCTCCAGCAGCAGTTCTCATGGCTCTCCCTGTGCTTGTAGAACGTGAATTACAGCAAAAAATCAGCTTAAGAGCTGGGTTCAGTGCTGTGTACAATTAATTTATCAGTGCTCCTGACACTCACATCATTCTTTGTACTCTTCTCAGCTCTGGAACATCTTGATATGCCTGAAGTGAATATGAAATAATGTCTTCTAGATAACCTGCATTTATTTAAATTTCTGTCTCCCTCTCGCTCCCTTTTGTCTGTCACCTTTCCCAAGCAAACAGATAAAACATGAATGTGCCAGGGAATAAAATCCCAGCAGCAGGATCTGCTCAGGAGAGGCCCGAGGTGTGAGTGCCCATCACAGTAACTCCTCACTGTGCCAGGTGTGTACATCACTCCCCGGAGTCTGCATCTCTCCCAGACTGATAGGAACAGACAAACACCTCAAAGGGGGAGGAAAGCTGCAGTTTTAAGGTGAAGCACTGTCAGAAGCCTTAGGCTGGTGTCACTTGGTGCCTCTTTGCAGGGCTGGAGCAGAGGGAAATGAGAGGCAATCACAGCATGAGGGGCTTTGCTACAATAATGGATCCTTTCCCTGCTTCAGGAGCTCAAAAACTGAGCCTAAAAGCCTCGCCTGAATGAGGCTGAGAGCTGGCACAGCACCTTCCCTGCCCGTGCATGGTTCATGTTCCCCTGGCCAGGTTAACCCCCGTGCTGGCTGTGGGCACAGAGCTGGAGGATCACAACCCCATGGCAACCCCATGGCAATCCCATCCCAGCGGGACGATGGAGAGCAGCAGCCGGCCCCGTGGCTGCCAGGGCTGGGCTCAGCTCCGGCTCCTCCCTGCAGCACACACACAGCCCCACACGGCATTGCCCGGCGTCCTGAGGCTGTCCCCTGAAATTCAATATTGATTCGCTGTGATGCGGCTCTCCCGGCGAGAACGTGAATATGCATTTCCCTGAGCTGTGTAGGTTTAAATACCAGGGTAATTTGAGCGGTCTGCAGGTGAGGGGATGAGCAGTGCCCAGCTAATCCCGTGTTTACCCAGTTCTTTACTCAGTTTTCTGTTTACCACCACCTTGGCCGACCCTCTTTGTTTGCTCATCCAGAGCAGCCGTGTGGGAGAGGTTCAGCGCGGCCCGGCCCTGCCCTGCACACCGCAGGTCACCTTCCCTGCCTGTCCAACAGGCTCCACTGACGGTAATTAGACAGAAGGAGCTCTTTTCCCTTTTTTTCAGAGAACATCATTCGCTGCTTGATGAGCTGTGGACATCACTCCAGAGGCCATAAACAGGGGACGTGGTGAAATCTAATAAAGTGGAGGAAATGGGTGTAAAACTCAGGGAAATGAGAGCAGGTTACATAAGATTAAAAATAAGAGGGTTCTAAGAAGATAGAAAGTGCCTTTTTTTGCCAAGTGGGGTTATATTAACAACTAAAGCATGAGAGCACCACAAGTTCTCTATTTTATTCAGATTAACGAGAATAAAAGTGTATCCTGGTAAATTCATCTCTCGGATGCTGGGAATTCATCACAACAGACCACTGACCTCCCATGTTGTCTTTCTTATCATAGAATAGAGTCCCTGATGGGCTGGGTTGGAAGGGTCCTTAAAGCTCATCCACCCCTGCCATGGCAGGGACACCTTCCACTGTCCCAGGCTGCTCCAAGCCCCATCCAGCCTGGCCTTGGGCACTGCCAGGGATCCAGGGGCAGCCCCAGCTGCTCTGGGCACCCTGTGCCAGGGCCTCCCCACCCTCATGATAAAGATTTTTTCCTAATATCCCATCTAAACCTACTCTCTGGCAGTTTGAAGCCATTCCCCCTTTGTCTTGTCAAAATGGTTTCTTCTCCCCAAAGAATTACCAGAGGGACTTTGATTTTATACCCGGTGGGTGTGAGGATGTTTATGTGGGCAGAAGTTGACCAAAGGCAAACTGAGCAACAGATGCAGAAAACAAAAGTGAAAGAGCACCTGGACCTCACTGAACTCTCAGGAAAAGAGTCTGTGGCAGCTCTTTAAATGTTGTAGAATCACATGGGATCACTTGGGATCAGCTGCTGGTGGGGTTTGTAACCTCCCATCAGTGAAGGACTCCAGGGTGGCACTGCTCTGGAAATTCCTGTCTGTGCTCTCCTGGTGGTTTATTCCTTTATTTTCCAGTGTGAACCCCGCCCTGGGAATCTGTATGACAGTGTTACTGGGCAGTAGCAAATTGGTTCTATTAATCTAATTTTATTTTAATTTGAGCTCCTGAGAACTGCATTGTGCTGGAATAGGTCACCTTGCCCTAATCAATACTGATCAGCTGCCAGGCTCTTGGAGAACACAGCACTTGACTCTTGCTCAAGCCTTACTCCTTCTGCCTGCATGGGGCTTTGCTCTCTGTTGCTTTTCAAGAGGACAAGAAGCTGAAAAACCCAGGTTATAATTTATTTTCATGTTAAATTCAAGCACAACTGATGCAAACCCCCAGCAAATAAAGGGCAGCCCTGGCAAAGGCACTCAGTGCTCAGAGATAAGAGCTGATACCAAACTCTGCATTGACAGAAGCAGAGAGTCTGCTACCTTGATGTTGCATTTATGAATTAAATATCTTCATATAATTAGGTTTTTCTTCCTCATTAAACTCCAGCCTGTTTGTTTCTGCTTTTATTATTTCTGCTTGGCATTGAGCTGGGACTGGGCACAGCTTTAGGGTTACCAGTGTCACTCGGGGATGCGACAGAGAGCAGAGGTTCTGAGGGAGTGCAGTACCTCCTGTCCTGCGAGCTCTTGGCACCAGCATTTACTGTTCAAGGCCTTTGTTCTTCTGCCCACACAGAAAATAAAACTCCCCAGTGCCCTTCCAGAATCTCCCCGTGTACTTTGCTCTCCTTTGAGCAGCTGTAATGCCCGTGCACCCCTGCAGCTCCTGCCCCCCTCGTTATCCTGCATTTGGAACAGCAGCTCCTGGCACCTGCCTCAGGGCTGTAACCAATGCTGTCCAGGAAAGCAGAACTAGTGCAAACAATTGATGAAAAAATATTTGGCAGATTTCTCTGCTGTACTCTTCCCCCTTTCCAGCAGGGGAATTAGTCACCTTTTCTTTGCAAAATACAGTTTTATAACAAAATCCCAGGATGGTTTGGGGCGGAAGGGAATTTGGGGCCCACCCCAGACACCTCCCACTGTCATGAACCACAAATCTCATTCACCAGCACCAAAATGTGCAGGGAAGAGAATTCTCATCCCTGCCCAAAGCCCTGGGTGCTGACACAGAGCAGGATTTGGCTGCACCCCCACAGCTGATCCATGTGGAGTCCAGCCAAGGGAGCAGCTCTTGCTTGGGCTTTTATACGGATTTTTGCTCACATAGGCAAGAATTATGTTTATTAATAGAACAAATTAAGTAACCAAGTGTTCCCAGTATGTTCAGGACAACCAGGAATGTGGAGACACCAGGACAATTGCTATCTCCAGCTGAGTCAGGCGGATTAAACTCAGGAGTGAGGTGCAAGTTATGCAAGCAGCCTTTCACAGAATTAGGGAATATCCTGAGTGGGAAGGGACCCACAGGGATCAGAATCCAACACCCCAACGATCCCACCCTGTCCCTGAGGCATTATCCAAACACTGCTGGAGCTCTGGCAGGTTTGAGGCCATGATCACACTCTACAATCAGTGAGAATTTATCACCTGAGTGCCCAACTCTGCCTTTGTTTCTGGGGTTATCATCTCCCCCCAAGGCCTGAGATCCCCGCGTACACTGAAAGCACACTCCCTTTCTGCTGCTTGCTGGAAGACATGTCAGGAAGTGTTTTACTTGGAAACACTCGGAGAACATATTGGAAAACCAGAAAACATAAGGAAAAGCCTGCTCTTGCCAAGAGATTTTCCTTTTCCATCCCACTGCAGAGCGACACCCCCCGCCCTCGGCAGCGATGGCAGATGAGTGAAGAACTTTGGGGTTTGCACAGCCTGAGTGCCACAGCAGCTCCTGACTGTGGGATTCATAAAGAAACGGGTTCCCTGCTCTGAGTCTTTAACACCCATGTTAAAAATAAAAACCACGTATTAATTTATTGTGGACTTCTTAAAAACAAAAAAATAAAATTAAATAAAAACTCTTTCAGAAGCCTAAAGCTGAAACCAACTCCCAGCTTCAGCTCCCTGCCCCTTGGATTGCAGTAATTTCATATAAGTACTGCAAAAGAAGATTTGTTACTCCCCCCATCACTCAGCACCTCCAAGTTTATTCCAAATCGCAAAATACTTTGGAATGTGAGCTGGGTCCTGCAGGAGAGCAGCAGGGAAGTGGGCACTGTCCGCACCTCCAGGGACCAGGCTGGGGCTGCATTTCCCTCCTGGAGCAGGGTCTAAAATCCCAGAATCCCAGAATCCCAGAGTGGTTTGGGTCAGAAGGGCCCTTAAAGCCCATCTCAATCCAACCCCGTGCCATGGACACCTTCCAGGTCCCAGAGAGGACTGGGATGGAAAAGTTTCCATCCATTCTCAGGCAATATTGCAGCACTTTTCAAGCAAAACTTCAGCTGACGTTGCTGCTGTCACATGAAAAACAGTTTGAACTCTTTTTGCCTCTTAGGCAGAATAATCGGTGTCTTCAAACTGGCAAAGGAAACAGAGCCATGGAGAGATGGGAAGGAAGGGATGTGGGAGCACAGCATTAATTACACACAGCCTGACAGGTGGAGGAGAAAACTCTACACTGCTCCAAAGGTAAAGATTTAAGAGATGATGGAAAGCAGGGAAAAGGGGTAATTTCTTTGAGCTGTTTAAAGAGTTTACCAACCTCTTACTGCAGCTCCGTGTGTCAGAAAGAGATAGAAAACAACACAGGACAAGAGGGAAATCCAGAAAATGCACAGAAGTGAAATTCAGGAGAACTAGAACAGACAAAAGAGAAAAAGTAAGAGTGTGAAGGGAACTTGAAACTATTTGAGATGTCAAAATTAGCTGGAAATTCATGAGATTCCAAGGAAAAGATCCCCACAGCTGGAGATACTCTGGCCCTCACCTGCCAGGGAGGGGTTAAGTACAAAAAACACCTGTGACAATTTCAACCCAATATTTTCATTTAAAAGTCCAACATGCACAAACCAATGTTGTTTGTGGGAAAGGGCTGATGCAAAAAGTCCTGAACCGGCAGAACATGAAGCTGAAAAATTCATTTCATTCCAAAATATAAAGAAAGAAAGTTAAAATTCAAAGTTGATACAGATCAAAGTGCCTTGAGATGCCCAGCAAATGGAACCTATTGCTTGCAGGAAAAGCAGCAATAAAGAAGCAAAACCACTCACCTCAGTTTGGGGAGGGAAAGTTTCTGAAGTGTTTTGCAGGACAGGAAAACAATTTCACTCAGATGCTCCTGAGGGAAGCCAGGGGAGAACTGGATATTCAATTTATAAAAGCAAGAAGAGAACACATTGCGATGTTACCTTCGGCTATGACAGACAGAAATAAAACAGGGCCAGGTTCAGAGGAGCAGCTCCCAAGCACGCTCCCACTTTTCATGAGTGACATGGAAAGAGCTTCACTCAGTCCCTCCTGCCACTCAAAGCCCTTTGCATCAATAGTTAAATGTCGAGGTCCAAAAGAAAGGGTGTGGAATGTGAAATGTGGTAAATTAAAAACCTCCCACAGCGAGTGATCAGGGAATCCCAAATGGGTTGGGCTGGGTTGGGCTGGGTTGGGAGGGACCCTAAAGCCCATCCAGTGCCACCCCTGCCATGGGCAGGGACACCTTCCACTGTCCCAGGCTGCTCCAAGCCCTGTCCAGCCTGGCCTGGGACACTGCCAGGGATCCAGGGGCAGCCACAGTTGCCTTGGATAACCTTATTTCCCCAGTATTTTTGTCTAAAACCCCCCGTTCAGGCTGCATTTGTCCCAAACTGGTGAGGCAGTGCTGAAAGGCTTCACTCTGAGGAGTGAAATGAATTCACACAAACATCCATCACAGAGACTGGAGAGAGAGTTACCACTGGTATTTTGGGAAAGGGAACTGCTAAATGACTCAGGGTGGAGAAGGGCTATAAAAAGCAATCAAAAAGACTGTGCAGGGATCCCTGGATAGTTTAAAACAAATATTTTAACTCCACTCTATTTTGAAAGTATCTTAAAATAATGTGAGAGTGGGTATTTTTATGGTGAAAGCAATGGCACATCCTGCTAATCCAAGTTATTTGTATGCAGACAGAATGCCAATCTCGTGCATTATGGATTTGGGAATGTCCTTCCAGCTCTGCTTTATTTAACTCCTTCTGTACTCCCTAAAGAAGAACCAGAACACATCCACTGTGCTTTGCTCCCAGTTATTCCTGCCTTTCAGCCTGGTGTCTCAGCCACACAGTGGCAGGAATATTCACCATCTCCCAGGGCTGATGAGAGCATTATCAGTGTTTAAGCACTCCACATCTACAGGGAACCGCTGGGAAAAGCTCTAAATAAAACAGAAGAACTCTGGAAAAACGGGAATTTGGGCAAACTCCAATGCAAGGCAATTACATCCCAGCTGCAAAAGGAGCAGAGGGGAAGCTTGAATGGCAATAGCAAAGAATGGAAAAGAATTTAATCCCAGGGATGGCAATCCCAGCACATCAGTGTTCCTGCGTTCCTCCTGTCACCTTGGGAGGAGCTGGCAGGGGAGGGATCCTTCCCACCTGAGCTCAGGGTTCCATCCAAACTCCTCCTGGAAGGTTTATTGCATGTGCTTTCCCAGCTATCTGAATTTCTGCTTGAAATAAAATCTCCTCTTGATTTCCTGCTCCTCTCTTCTGTTTTTCCGTATCCATTGAATCCTGACGCACTCCGGGCTCTTCCTGAACAGATGAGAGACAGGAAAGTTCTTTGCTGCTCTCCAGATTTCTCATGGACAAGCAGCACTTTTGGCATTACAAAAGGGATCATGTAGATCGTGAAAAAGGGGGATGAAATACAGCTTGGAAATTGGATAAAGGAGCCTTGTTTTACCAGGGCAAGATTTTAAGCAGAGGGAAAGAAAAGCGAACTGGATGAGCATTGTGATTCCTGGAAAATTAAGCAGGAACAAATCATACGTACCCGAAGGAGAACAGAAGGATTAAACTGTGTTTCTTCACCAGAGGGTTGCCCAGGCTACCCAGGGCAGTGCTGGAGTCCCCATCCCCAGAAGGGTTTCAAACCTGTGTGGATGTGGCACTTGGGGACACGGGGCAGTGGTGGCCTTGGCAGGGCTGGTTGGATGCTAATCTTAGAGGCCCTTTCCACCCTAACTGATATAAATATTTTGATTTCTTTGTTTGTTTGCATAAGATACATCCTGTGACACACAGAAGAACAATTCAAATTCTTCTCTTTTTTCCCCCCTGGTTGATATGAAGAGATCACCAGCATTTACAGAGAAAAAACCCATCCAAATCATTCCTAAGGAAGATCATTCCATCAAGTGGAGTTGATTTTTACATGTGAGTGAAGGTTCAGAGGGACCTACACCTCAGTATGTACCAAACTTGTGTTTTATCAGCACAATATATTCAGCACTAGTACTGGAATATTGAATAAAACATTCTTGAAATAAAAAGCTTTGTGAAAACATCTCCGTTTGCTCTCAGGTACCATCAGAGGTGAATGACGGGGCTGTGTTTGTCTGTTCCTGTCTTAAAAATTGAAACAAAGAGCAGCTGCAAAGAAATTTAGGGAAAAATGTCCAATTTGCCCACACATGACTTGAATTCCATGAATGGATCTGTCTCTTGCAGCAGGCATGAGGCGATCAGCCTTACATAAATGCCCTACATCATCCGAGTAGTCACTTTCTGATCTTCCAAATCCAACAGAATTATTTATAGCTTGCCATGAAATATTCATGGGGAAGTGTCCATTGCCTGAAATTTCTGCTAAAGAGTAATTTAACTTGGGTTTTTGCATTTCTTGCTATCAGAATAATTTAGGTCAGGCAAGAACCAACAATATAATTTGCCTACAAACCCCTTGTGATGAGCACTACAAAGCCTTCAAGTTTGGAGTAGATATTTTGTACTAACCACGGTGAACAATGGGCCCAACCCAGCTCAAGTCAATTATTGGCCCAAAATTTCCATTTATTTTAGCCTGATAAAGCCTTAGAAGCGTTTTTAATTACCACAGCTAATTGTCCCCCTATCCAAAGCACTGTTACACGGCATCAGATCAGGCAGCAGCAAATCTGCATTTCCTGGGGCCAGGAATAAACCAAACCCACCCTGCCCCATCCCCTCGCAGGGCCTGCAGCCGGCATCCAAACCCCCTCCTGGTTTGAAACTCCTCAAACAATGACTCCAAAGGCACGGGAGCAGCGTGACTCCTGCTCTGGGGCTGAATGCAGCCAATGCTGGCAGTGAAAATTGGTGGTGTAACCTCAAGGGCTGCTGAACGGGGGTCAAATAACGTCATCTTTCACATTAGCATTGAATAAATCTCCTGGCTAAATAAATATTCCTTTTTCCACAGATTTAATTTATTATTTTTTTTTTTACTAAGATGCTCATCTTTACCTGCAGATAATAAATATGCAAAAGTCCTGAAGCAATAGATGGGGGGAACGTTAAAGTCCAATACAATAAATATATCTCTATAAGTGTGTAACTGAAAGCTGCATATCCAGATATATATTTATTTATGTGTGTCTTACAAGGAATTCTTTTCTCCACAGGCTTTGAAGTGCCATTTTCACTCCAAGGAGTTGAGATTTTATAGCCACCAGATGTCATAAAAACATCTCCATTGCCACTCGCCAGCGGGAGCTGCTCCCACCCCTCACTCCACGCTCTGCTTTGAGCCGCTCTGCTCCTGGACAGGGAGAGCCCTGCAGTCACTGGAATGGCACCCAGGCTGGCAGAAACAAGGAGTGGGAATGTCTCCCAGCATGGGAAGCTGCCCAGCACCTCGGTGTCCCCATGTGGGCCCGGCCTGCCGCAGCTGAGCTGGGGCTGGCACAGGGACAGGAGCTGGTCCCTCTCTGCTGGGCTTTGGCCGTGCCAGTTGTGGTCCTGGTCCCCTCTCCAGCTGCTGACAGCCCTGGAGATCAGCCCACGTGTGCCTGACCCCGGCCTGGGCAGCTCCAAGGCCACCCTGACCCTCCTTGTCCTGCCGTGGTCACTCTCAGCTGCACAGGGGACCCTCCGTGGGGTGACACGAGGCAGCTCCATCCTGAGCGTCCCCCCTGTTCCCACCCTTCCCGCCCACCCAGGACCATCATCCTGGCAGGAACACTGCCTCACATCCCCAGCACGGCCATGGAAAAAGCCCTCCCCTTGGACTGGATCTGCAAGGAAAGCAGATCCTTTGTGTATTTCACTTTACAGAAACCATAATATTGTAAAAAATCATCTGGAAAAAACCCCAACCAACCCTATAAATCACCAAATACTATTGAAACCTACATGTAAGAATTTTAAGAGGGTTTTCATGTGATAAATTCAAGTAGCTAAAGAACTCCTGTATCTAGAAAAACACATGACAAATATAAATATTACACAGCAACTGTTTAGACAGTCAGACAGAAAAATGCCTTTTCAGAATAGCACAGCCTGTCAATCGAAATGTCACATTTTTCAATCAAATTAAAACACACCTCTGAATATTACAACACTAATTTTCCAAAATTCCCACAGCACAGTGGTTCCAAGACATTCCTCCTGTTCCTGCTCTCCTTTTGCTCCTGTCAATTTTGCCTTCCTGCATATTTGATGTGTATTTATAATTAAAACGCAGCCTTTGCTGCACAGTTAGCCCAAAAAGGTTCTGTGCATCATATGCTACAGAGATGCAATGGATAAATAATAGGATATATCTCCTTCACCTCAGGAAGCTGCTCCCACACGATGAAAAGGGAATCAGAAAAAAGCACACCAATGTCAAGGAGTGGAACAAGAAGAATCAAAAATTACCTGCTCCTGCACAGGGCTGTCATTACCATTTTAAATAATGCATCTCCCCCCAAATTCCTGCGGATAATTAAAAGGGAGAAGTGTTCTCAGCAAGCAGGTGTTTTTCCCATTGCTACCAAATAATTTAGGGCAGAATGTAATATTTTGACAGCGTGGCTATGTGGGAGTGTGAGTGGCTGTCAGGCAGGAATTCCCCTCCCAGACAAAGCTGTGTGAGAGGAACAATCTGGAACGACATCAAAGGCTCCCCACCCCGAGGAGGTCGAGCTGAGACCCGGGATGTGACACACGGCATCACATCCCAGGGATCTGCTTGTTTATTGTACAAAATGGGGGGAATTAGGTGTAATTTCCAATTCTGTCTTCTCAGCCTCCACAAAACCAACCCAATGGAAAGAGCTGGGAGCTGAAATTGTTTGATTAATAAGACACTGGGATGTTGATTTGGACTTAGCTTGCCAGTGGAGGCTCCACACGTTTGGAAGGATTTTATAGCACCACTGAAATCCTCATCCCTTTTCTCACAATTCTGTGATGCAGCCAAGTATGAACTCTAAATTTCAGACACCAAGTGCAAAGCAAGGTCAGGTGTGCCCAGCTAATAAATATTTTTGCAAAGGTGAGGCAAAAGTTAATAGGAAAACTTGGGATCAGCTTGGGTTCACCAGGTGCAGCCTTTCAGTGGGAATACATTCCCCAGCTCCAGGTGCCCATGGCACCAATGGCACTGGCAGTGGAGTTTCCAGAGCCTGCATTTTATTGTTCCTTGTGCTGGAGGCACCTGAACATCACACACAGGGCCCACATTTGTTGTGACCTCGGCAGGGAATTTCCTTCCACCGCTTTTCCCTCCTGCAAGTGGGATAAAGGCACCAATACTCAGGGGGAGTTAACCATGTTTGCCTTGCTGAGTGCTTGAGCAAAGCCAATGTTCTGCTTTCACATTTCAGCACGACAGACCGTGCTCAGCCCAAGCTTCCCTGGAGGACCCCGACCTTTTCCTGCCCCCCACTCCCAGATTGTCACCTCCTGTCCCCTCAGAGCATGTTGGGAGCAGCCTGGGCACTCCTGAGGCTGGGACCTTCTCCTCCTCCTCCTCCTCCTCCTTGCAGGAGCTGCCTGAGAAACCATGGCCTGATTTAACCTGTCCTCATTCCCTCAGTGCTGGCAATAAATATTGGGAATTGCTGGAGAGCACATTCCCGTGGGGAGGAAAAAGAAGTGTTTCCATATGGGCTCAGCCAGAGCTGCCTGGGCTCTCCTTCAGGAGAATCTGCCTGCAGATTTAAATAGAAAATAACCCAAATTTAAATCCCAGCATTCCTCTGATTCTCTTCTTTCTTTCTGCCTCTCTCCACCCCCTTTCATAATCATATTTAAACCCTGAAACCCAAAAGAGCTCTCTCCAACTCCATGTAAATTCACATTCCTGGGAGTTTTCATTCCAGTTTGTGACAGTGTGATTTGGTGCACAACATCTAAAGATCCACCATGTCACTTAATCCTTTTCTACTTCAGCAAAAGCACAAATCACAAGTGGGATTTGGTGGGTTAGAAAAGGACAAATCAAAACTAAAAGGCAACATTTCTCTACCTATTGGAGAGGAAAGGGAGGAAAACAGCTCACTTGTGATAAAACCTGCTTTAATCTGCAATTATTCATTAGAAGAACCTTCATTGTTACAGAGATAAATATGTTAAAACTTATTCTAAACATGAAATACTTTTCTGTTCTTCATTTATCATTTTTGTATGAGAATTGATTGTCTTTACATTACACAGCCCCATCTGTTCAAACACAAAGTTACCATTAAATAAAAGCCAGCATTCAGGAATTCAGTGTTAATGGCAATATTATGAGTGCAGGAAAGCTGTGCCTGCATTTCCAGCTCTCCATGCTTTCCTCAGAGGACTGGTGCATTTCCTATGCATCCAGATTTTGCTTTAAATAAAATAAAAATGGTATTTACCTACTGACAAAGCCAAGGGAAGGAATTGTTCCTGCCACCAGCCTGACTGCTAAAAATAAAGGCAGAGTATTCTAATCTCAAGAGGCAGTTAAAAGAAACAAGGAAATTCTTCTGCATAACACAACAGCTTTTCCTTTTCCTTTCCCTTTCCAGGTTCCCCTCCACACAGACACTTTCTTTTACAGGATTTTTGCAGGAGGAGGGAAAACCCCCATTTTAATTTCCCTGCAGTAGCAGAGATTGCAGCAATAACCCCTGACCCAGCAAAGCAAAACAAACTGAAGGAAAATCTTTGGATTTCAAGGAGCTTGCCCAAAATAAAATCAGAAAACATCTGAGGTGGAGGGTGCTGCACAGCAACGGTGGGGAGCGGAGCAGCACTGCCAGAGCCAAGGCTGTTTTCCTGGGAAAAGCCCCAAATCAGCTTACCTGGCCTGAGCAGTAATTAAAACATGGGATCTGCATCTCCACAGAAAAACATCATCACGCTCAGAAACTCCTCCTGCCCCGGCACGGGTACAGAAAATACCATTTCAGTAATTTATAAAATTAGAGCAGCAGGGATAAGGTTTAAAGGAACAAAGTAAAAAAAAGAAGACACAAACCCAGTGCCATGGCAGTACAGGAAAATACCCATTGTGAGGAGCAGGAAAACAAATGGGACATGGGATAAAAAAATCAAATTATGGACCCACTAAAGCCAGATTCCAGTTATATGGATTTAAACTCAGCAGTTAGCTTGGGAAGATCAGAATCCAAACAAGTTAAAACTTTCCCTTCCAACCCAAACTCCTGGATGGCTCTGTGATACATGGGGAGATCATGTCCTGACATTCTCCTAGATCACTGCTTGGAGCAGGCAACAGACCCAGAGCTCAGGGAAGTGAAGGGAGGGGAAATGCTTGGCTGTACAATAATGTAAAAAGGGCTCTAAAATCCTCTCCTTGCAGTCCATGGGCATGTGAACGCTCCCCAAAGCAAACACACCCCTGCTCTACAGCAAATCATCCCTGCAGGCCTGGATAAGACACAATTCTCCTCATTGCTGGAGGTGCTGGCCCAGAGCAGCTCCGCCACTCTGTGCTCCTGCAGGAAACTCCCCCACTCCCAGCCTCTGCAATGACCCCCAGGAAAGGGCCAACGAGACCCCCAGGAAATCCCAGCCAGGAGCTGCTGCTGAGAACGAGAGGGGAATGTGTTGTTTACAGGCTGTAAAAGGAGCTGTTTGCTGTGGAGCTGTGTTCAAAAACAATCTCTGCAGAAATCCGAGTCCCAATTCCCTGGCGATCCACGCTGACCTCTGCCACCCCCTCCTGCACGCAGAGATGGCTTTCCAGCAAAGAAGTGGCCCTGCTTGCTAAGCAGCACTTCCTCAGGTTAACAGTCCTATTTAAATTTCTGTTTAAATCCTCTTCCCAGTGCCCTGGAGTGACTGAGTGGCCTTTGGAAACTTCCCACCGATCCCAGCTGAGTTATCAGGGAGTTTTGAAGCCGGAGTTGTGAGCCCTGTTATTATGCCAGAAGAAAAGCGGTGCCTGCAGCAGCTCCTGTGAAGGATCCAGCATTGCCTGGGACAGAGAATTAAGCACAGCTCCCAGCACGGTTCCCTGGAGAGAGCCACCGCTGTCCCAGCCCATTAGGCTCGGAAAACACTGGAGGAAGCTTTACACTTCATGTCCTTCTCCCAGCCATCAGCTCAGGTTTTTCCCTCCTTCTCCATTTATAAAAGATAAAATCAAGAGAGCCAGGATCCAAAGGAGACTTAGCGTGGGTGAAAACAACAATAAAGCCTCTTGTTCCCCGTCAGCAGCCCCAGCAGAGGCTGCCCGGTGCTGACCCGGCTCCTCCAGAGCACGTGTGCCAGAGCAGTTCCTAAAGATTCAGGAAAAGGTGATGAGTCAGTTCCTCTATCTTGATCAAATTCATCTGGAACTGCAACAGCAGCAAAATGCACTTTTATCTCCAAGAGGGGAGAGAAATAGAGGGCACAGTTTAGACACAAAGGACAGAACCAGCACATTCCCGAACCTGAGACTGTCATTAAGGCACAAGGAAAGAAAACCAGTGACAAATGTGCTCTGCTGTGAAGTAGATAATGGAAAAGGTAAAGAAAATGTACATTATGCACAGGACATTATAATTCTTTCCAGCACAAAGTTTGCAGTGTTTCAGTTTATAGAAAGGAGACAATTCCTGATGAAAGGCTGAGCGCTGCCTCAGCCCCGCGGCGCCGGGAGCAGCTGATCGTGAGCAGGCTCCAGACTTCCAACTGGATAAAATACAATGGGAATGGAGAAGAAAAGTGGATTAGACCGTGAAATATAAGTATGACACTATTAAAGAATATTATGATACTTCACAGTGTAGAAAGAATAAAAAGTGGAATCACTGGCTTGTGAAAGTTCTTCTTCCCTCAGATAAATTCCGAGTGCGGCGTTACCTGACAGAGGCAGAGGGAAGCTCTTGCTTCAATAGTTTTTCTAATTTGCTCAATTCCTTAAAATACACCGGGAAGCTGAAAACCTCTGACTGAAATTTATGGAGGCAGAGAGGAGTCTCAGTGAGGTAAAAGCTGCTGTTGGTGGTCCCCCAGCCAAGTCCGGGCTTCACCACCCAGGGACCCCATGGGTGATCCCCCCCTGCACCCACGGGCCCCTGTGGGAACTGTGGAACAGCTGCTTCATCCAGAGTTTGGGATTAAAAGAGAGGGAGGAGATGCTGTGGTGTCCAATAAACACCAACAGCCCTGAGCAGGAGCCTGAGCTCCTCCCACAGAATGGGAAATGGGTGCACCGGCCTGGACAAACAGGGATAAATAAAAGTACTCCACCTACAACAGAACCTGGCCATGTGAATCCCCCAAAACACTCACAAAATATCCCTGTCCAAAAGAAATCCCAATCCCAGCAGTGTCTGAAGGTGTTCAGGGCCCTGGGAGTCACCTTGAATTAGCCAGTCACAAAATAAAAGCCGTGTTTAAAAATGACTCAATTTGATCTTGAGGGATTTCTTTTCCCCCTCAGTGTTCATCTCTCCTGTTTTAAAGGCACCTCCAAAAACGTTTTCTCAGAAGTTACAAGTATATTTTTGTCCACCAGAGTGTTTTACCATGTGAAAGGAATGCAGAGCTGCCAAGCCCCACTGCTGGGTGGTGGTGATGCCAGGGACCCTTCACCACACAGCTCCTCCTGCACAACAGGTAAAAATCTGCCTCTGCTGGGCAAAAACCACTTGTTTATATAAAAATCACCCTAAAGGCAGTCCCACAAGTGGTCCTACAGCTGCCAGACCTCCAAAATCCTTGTGGAGTTCAAGCACTTTCCCAGGGCAAGAAGGAAAATGTGCTTGGGAAATAACCATGTATTAAAAAGGAAATTTAGATTATAAACCCTACAGAAATAGATAGAAAGTTAATATATATATATAATATACATGTTATAGCCACTCACCTGAGAAAAATGCCAGTATAAATAAATAAATAAAATATTGCATTTTCTAATAGCTTTTAAAAATTTTATGAAGTTCCCGGTTAAAATAAAACAAAACAAACTCTTAGCAGGCAGCAAAGGACTGGAATACTTCAAACTGAAGGGATCTAAACAAGATAAATAGGAGGCAGAAGGGAATGACACAGCAGCTCATTAGGAATGGTTCACAGAACAATCTTATCAGTGAAAACATTTTCCCCCTTCGTTTTAAGAAAGCATTCATTTAATAGGAAAATTAATTCTGAGCCTTGACTAAATGAAGCCTGGAGCTTTTCAGCAGGGATGGAAGGAACTTGTTGGGTGTTTGATTTCCAATTTATGCCCCAGACAAGCCTGGAAATAACAGAAGTTTGATTCAGGTTAAAAATCCATTCTTCAGTTATTTCCCTTGTGGGAGCTGTGGGTACCTGGTGCACCCTGCTGCTGCTGTGGGGAAAAGGAAACTGGGGAGCATCCCATGGAAAACAGGGAGCTGGGAATTAACATCTTTAATGGTATTTCTGACATTTCCTAGCACAAAGGCGCTGGTGGAACTCCAGAGCCAGTTCTGTGCAGGCTGAGTTGGGACTCAGGGCTCCTGGAGGGTCCCTTCCATTCTTGTCCTGTGAAAGGCCTTGATTGGTTTTGTTTGCTCTGAATAAAATGTGGGATTTTGCACTCTGTCATTTTTGGACACTGCAGCATTTATTTTTTTCACAATCTGCCATCTAATTTTTATTTTTGTGGAACTGAAATACTTGCACCCACTTGAAATTGAAAACTCCAACATTTCATTTTCTTTTTTAAATATGGGCTTTTGCAGGAGCGATGGCAGAGATTCCGAGGGGGTTTGAGCTGGGTTTTCATTTAGATAAGCTGCCCGTGGCCAGAGAGGTTATTTACCTTATCCCCACCATCTCTGGGCCTCAGCTCTGCAGCTGAGGCTGGGACAGCTCCTCGGGAGCATCAGCAAGTCTAAATCTTGTGTTGCCAGGGCAGGGGGAGCAGGGAGAAATTATCTGCCATGTCAGACCCTTCAAACATGCAGTAATTCCACAACCATTAGGTTCCTCCAGAGCATTAATCATAACAGATATTGCAGCAGCTCTTGTCTCCCCCTCCCACAAAACCCAGGAGCAAAGCGGGGCAGGCTGCACGAAGGCCAAGGAATAACAAATTCAAAATTAAACATATTATTCTTCTCCCATAAAAGTTATTCATCCCATTTTAATCCTAAACTGCTTGAACAATAACATTTCCCCAACCTCCTTCCTCCAGTGAAAGCTGCTACAGATACAAACACAGCAGCAATTGATCCAGAATTAATCAAACTGATAGGAAAGGGTGTAACTCAATCACTGCACTTTATGACAGCCCAGAGGAGCCAGAACCTCTATTAGCATTAAAACAAAGAATGATTCATTTCTTGCACTAATTCTCCATTTAGGACTCACTTTGGGAGCGCCCCCAGCCCTCAAACCCGAGCCCTGTGTCTGCAGGGAGGGAAATGCTTCATGTGAGGCTCTGATAGAAAGGAGACTTTCGCTGCAGGACAGTCTCCAACCCTGGTTTGCAAGGACAGAACACAATAAAGGGGAAAAAGAGGAAAATAAAAGCCCCTGGAGATCCCCAGTTCCTTTTTTCTGTACAGCCAGTGGGTGATCCTGGAGGGCTCTTCCAGCCTTAATGCTCTGAGGGCATCCAGACCCTGCAGATCTCTCCAGAGGAATTGTTCCCAGCCTGGGGCTTCAGGCAGGGAACAGGAAAGGGGGACCTTCCCCACCACCTGAAATGTTTGCTTTAGACTGAGAACTGGCACATGGATACACACCCAGGGAGAAGCTTCACCTCCAAACCACCACAGGTTTTTCTTTCTTTTAATCATACTTGGCACTTCTGAACAATTCCCACCTGGAGGTGCCCAGCCCTGTCCCTCCCTCCCTCAGCAGAGGTGGATTTAAGGCAGGACAGGGGAAGTGACTGCCCAGGGCCCTGTGGCACAAGCAGCGGTGAAGGACAGGTGGCAGAGGGTCCCTGCTAAAGGAGTAAACCAGGAGTAACTCTGCACATTGGGAGTGCTCAGCTCTGCTTGCAGCCATTCCATTCTGGCACCAACCTCGGCTTTGCAGGAAACCAGGGAGAAAACGCATCCACAAAAGGATTAAAACTTGCCAGAGACTAATTCCTGGCTTCTCCTGGAGGTTCCAACTCACATTTCTCTCTCGCAGGAGGTCTCTCTGCTCAGTTCACTCCCAGCAATTACATTTCCTTCTTTGATGCACTTTCCACGTTGCATTTTCTGGTGCAAGTTGTTGTTTTCAAGCCACTCCTTTGAAAAGTCTCAGGTGCCATCACGAGCAGTTCATGGCAGGCCCCTTTTCACATCACCATTTCCCACTTATTCCCATTGCAATGACATTTCTCCTTGTCTGCTTTTGTGCAAGATGGGCACTTCCTGGGGGAAAACCTGCAAATGCAAGGCAGACTGAGTTAAGAGGGCAAAGAAACTCCTCCGTTCACTCCTCAATTAAACACCACACAAATCAGAGGCAGAGCTCCAGTTACTGCACCTCATGAGCCAAGGCAGGGAGTTAAAACTCTGCCCACAATCCCAAAGCTCCAAAGAAATATTTACATTTAAACAAAATATGTCAATATTTTCACCAATAGGTGCCTTTATGAAGGAAAACAAATGCTTTTATTTGTCCTGCCTCCCCCTGGCCTTTGAAGGCAGAGTTTCCTCACAGAGCTCCTCTCCAGGATGACTGAACTGGGAAAACAATTTTTTTTCTCCCAGTTTTCTCCTGCCCCTCATTGAAAATGGCATCCCCTAAAACAAAGCCTTTCAGGAAAACCTCAGAGGAAGAGGCAGGGGGAGACTGGTTTTAAATCTTCTCTGGAAAACAGAGATTTTGAAGCATTGATTTTTGATAGTTTTGTCCTCCATCCCAGGTTTTTTGTCACGGACGTCAAACAGAATGGCTCTGCCTTTTGCTCCACTTAGGTGGAGTCTGGGCTAATTCCTGTCATCTTCTAAAAGCTGCAGAGTGAGGAGGGAAAATCAAAATAAACACTTACCCCCAGAACCTTGTGTGTTGAAAATGTGAATTATGTTAAACACAGCCAAGCCTTGCTGAGAGTTGCAAGAGTTACTATGGGAGGCTTCAGAAGGTGTCACAGTATGGAGAAGTGCTTCCATTTGTTAAATACTTTAAAATCCATCAGAAAACAAACAAATCAAGCAATATTTTCTTCTGGGGGCTCTTTGATATAGGGGAAGCGTCCAAAACAACATTAATTTTGAAATATTTTCCCTGAAGTATCTACTTTTCCCTTCCATTATTAGAAATAATCCAGACCTGAACACAAACTTCCTTAGTCCCGCTTTGGTTCTAGATGTGTATTTTTAAAGCCACTTCTGATGAATATTCATGGTAATGAACTTAACATTTAATCCCTTTCTTGTGAGCAATGGAAATTAACTTATAAACGAGCAATGTTTCTAATTCCTGAGGGGGCACCTGAGGAACAAAGCATTTCTGGGCGGGGAGGGCTGGCACTGCCCACGGCAGCTCGGGGGCTCCAAATTCATTCCATGTCCCACAGGCTTTCAGTCTGTTGGGTTTGGGTCTCAGAGCCCAAACATTTTCCAAAATAATTCCAAATCTGTGCGACTGCCAGTGAGTGACAGCCAGCCTGGAGCCACATTCAACCCATCCTTTCCACACTGGCCCCTGCACCGGCAACAGCTACAAATCCTCCATCCTTTTTGCAGCAAACCAGGAAAGGAAAAGACACAAAGGAGGTGCCAAAAAGCTCAACAACCTGCAATTTTTGATGTTATAGAACCATAGAATCCCAAAATGGTTTGGGTTGGATGGGCTCAAAGCCCATCCAGTCCCACACCCATGGGCAGGGACACCTTCCACTATGCCAGGGTGCTCCAAGCCCTGTCCAACCTGGCCTTGGACGCTGCCAGGAATGGAGGTGCTGGAAACTTCCACCATTTCCCTTCTGCTGCAGCAATTTAGTTCTGCTTCTAGAGCCCCTCTCTGTTTCCCAGCCCAAACACAGAATGAACAAGCCCGCCCCAGGAAAGGCTCGCGGGAGCCTCCGGACAGCGCGGCGCTGCCAGCGCTGCCCTGCAGCAGCTCATCAAAGGGATGCTGCTGTGCCCTCAGCAACGGCTCGGAGAGCTGGCAGGAGGCACAGGAATACCTGGAATCCATCCCAGCTGGCAGCAGCGACGGGAGCACTAAACACCGGATCAATGGCAGTAAGGCAGGGCTGGACTCGGCAGGAGGAGCGAGGATTTCACCATGGAAATCACCGGGAGCTGGGCTGGGGACGTGCTCAGAGCAGGGCCCAGAGGAGCCATCACTCCCCCAGCGAAGCACCGGCTTAGAAGCTCACACAGCCTGAAGAAGAGCAAAGCAATTCTAGAAACTCGGTTTAAACAAGCTCAAATCTGTCCCGGGTGCGCTGCCAATTCCTCCTTACACATTCCTGCTTTGTACAAAGGGAAATAAGAGCAAAATCTGGCCCCCAAATTGCCAACAGCTCTCTGAATGCTAATTTAGGCTTTTCAAATATCCAAGTACATACAAAAGCACAGCTCAGGTTTGAAAAACAACCAGAATTGGCTTTAAAATGTCTGCACTCTGTTTTCTCGATGTTCCCCAGGCAGAGCACAGTTCCTCCCTATGGCCAAGGCTCCATCCCAGAGGGAAAACTGGATTTTAATTTTACCTGTGCTGGAGCCAGGGCTCACACCCTGGAGCTCCATCGTGGTCTTCTCCATCCAGAAGCTCCTCAGGCGTCAGCAGAGTTTCCCTGGGGAGCAGTTCCTGGCTTCAGGAGGAGTTTGAAACATCAGGGGTTTGTCACATCTTGGAGAAGGCTCTTTTACAGTTATTCCAGCACGGCTACCAGAGCCCAAGCACTCAGTGACATATTCCCAGAGCTAGAGTGACCATGGAAAAGCCAGTGGCCAGCAGGTTGGAAAGGTTCTTTTACAGACTTCTAATTCTTTTTTATTATTACCATGACAGGTCTTATCCCTTAGCACTTCATATCAGCAGTTATTTTAATTAAGCTTCCCAATTTCATGATTTTCATTCAATTCAATTCTTTCACTGAACCAGTGCCAGCTCATGTTTTAAAAAATTGATGAGCACTTCTTTGAGATTTGTACACCAGGCAGAAGCTGTGCAGCTGCCTTAGGATTGTCAGGCCAGACACAAATACTCACCATCGTGGCAGCAAACATACCCAGGAATTCCACTGTCCAGGATAGTGACCTGCATGGCAATTAACCAGCAATTAATTACTTTAAAATACATTCACCTGACCACTTGACAATGGGTTGATTGCTTATTTTGACTTTTAAACAACTAAATCAGCCCCAGGTGCCCGGTGGCCATTCCCTGCAGTCCGGATGAAAACCAAACTCCCCGTCCTGTGGCAGCGCTGCCCAGAGCACCCCAATGGCACAGAGCAGGGGCCACGAGCTGCCCAAGGGCAATCCCAGCCCTGCCCCTCTGAGCTGGCACCCAAACACCACATTTCTGTTCACACCAGCCCTGCCTGGATGGAGGGAACCTTCCCCATCTCGTTCCGTGCTGCTGGCTTGGCACAGGCTGTTACTCCTTAGGAATGAGGGAACGCTGACTGGAGCATTAAGGAAATACTGACTGGAGCATTAAGATAAATTTTAGGGCCCCGTTTGAAGGCTCTGAACATGTGCACGATGCACATTAACAAATATCTCATATTTTATCAGCACAGCTCCCCTCTCCCTGCTTATTTTGCATTTCATTTTCTTCGGTGATGAAATGGGGACAGAATATTCCATCTCTGGCAGGGAGCAAATGTCCCATCAAGTAAAATAGACACTTCTATATGAACTTGTTCTCTCCAGACCAGTTCCTCTACAGATAAATAAACCACAGGGAAATTCAGGTTATCAAGCCATTCTCATGGCTATGATAGACTAGAAATGGAAAATATGAAAGGAAAACTATCTCAAACTATTTCAAAGTGACTGCAGAAATAAACTGGCTTTTTGAAATTATAAGATACACAATGATACTTCTATTTAAATTCTGATTTTTATGTTTATTTACTAACTACAAGCATTTAAACTTCCATGCCCTCACCTTGTATCCCTTTTTAAAATAATGTAAAGGAGGATTTTCCAAAGAATTTACAAAAAACACTGGAGAGAAGCAGGAAAATGGGAAAGGTGCTCTCCCACAGGCTCACAATGCCTTTTTCCAGCAGGTTTTCTCTCTGTAGCATCCTGTGATCAAAATAAGAACCACAGAGGCACCTCCAGACTGCGGAGAAGTCATTACACTGACAGATTTGCAGGATCACATTATAAGTACTTATAAAACATCCACATTTATATTGGAAAGTAGGAAACTGCTGTTGAAAATGAGGGAGAAAAACTGAGACGGAAGGCATTTTACCCGTGCAAAATTCAGGTGAAATTATAGCAGATACATTTATTTCACTATTTAGGAATGCAGACAAACACTCAGGTTCCTGGTGCATCATACGAGGCGTGATTAAAATCTGGCCATCAAAGGACAAGGTTTTCCTGCTTTTCTGTGGAGCGGGGAGGGAAGAAAGGCACATTTTGTGTTACCTGAGCTGGGAATGGCTCCGTGAGTTAATGGCTCTTCACTCCCTGTCCCAGCCAAGGGATTAAAGCCCCTCTGCTCTGCCAGACCTAAAAGCACGTTCAGTCCAGCAAATCTGTGATAGCCCTCACTCCCTCTTGGACTCCGCAGTAAAAGCTCTCCCTTCCCTCATTCCTTCAGAATTCCTGACTATTTTATCCCAGGTGGTTTCTAGCAGGGGCCACACTTAACCCTTCCCAGGTGCTCCTGTTTGAATCCAGGCTTGTGAAGCTTTTCTGAGCCAGCAGAAATCCAGGGATGATGCCCCATTAGCATTCCCAAAGTGAATTTCAATTTTCCAAAACTTATTTTGTGTCCAGATTCCAGGGTACCACAACAACCAACTGCAGCACTGATTCTGGGATGTTTCAAGCTAAATCCTGTCGATGACTGACAGCTGAGCTGGTGGTTGTTGGGGAGCTCTCCTCCTCCTCTGCCTTCACATCCTCCCCTCGCTCTCCTGGGCATCCCACAAGTGTCCTGAGGGATCAATCACCGTCACATGGGCACGTTCCACATGAAGGGAGGTGTCCCTGCCAGGGCAGGGTGGAATGGCATCGGCTTTAAGGTCCCTCCCCTCCCAACCCATCCCATCCCAGCAGTGTTTGGTTCTATCGAGGGCAAACATTGTGACAAAAATCAGAAATGAGCCTCTTCCAAAAATAACACAGGGAGGGATAAATAACCCCCAGCCTCTCCTGATCCTCCCTTTCCCCTTCCCCCAGGGCAGCAGCTCTCCTGTTGGTGGGAGAGGAGCAGGAGGGTTCTCCCCACCTCTGAGTCCCCGCATCCCGCAGCCCCCCGGGCAGGCAGAGGGGAGCTGTAAATTCTCTCCTCAGGCCACTTGGCAGAACTAATCTCTTCTAATCTGCTGCCTTTATGGCATCTCTGTGGGCTGACAAAACTGCGATTTATGGACTGTCAGCAAAGTCCACAAGGCCAACATCTTTCTCCAGGAGTTCCCTTCCTCCAGCAGTGTCGAGTGGCGAGGGAGGGAACTTAAAGGCAGCACTTCCCTTGCTGAAGCCTCAGAGCTGCACAGTGTTCCATCCACAGCAGTCTTCTAAAGCAATAAAGAACACACACTGATTTGGCAAATTAATAAAAAATTAGGGCACTGCTTTGTTGGAGTGGTTTTCCTGTAAGGAAAGTGGAGCATGGCATGGGAAAGTACAGCTGGAAGCACACAGGGAGCCGTTTGTGCACCAGTGACCCCGTGGCAGACCCAGGGACCTGCACCACTTAATTCTTTATCAAACTTATTAGGGTTATTCCCGGGTGACCTGGGCTCAGCACCCTCCCCTAATGCAGGCTGAGAGAGTGAGAGAGAGAGAGAGAGAGAGAGAGACATCATCCCAGGGCTTCGTGGCACTGGAAATGATTAGTCCCAAGCTCCCACTTTATTGATTCCCTCCCCAGCCCGGTCTCCAGGGAAGAGCTGTGTGCTTTTTGTGGAGCAGTTACATTTAGAGGCTGAAAAGAGAAGAGACCCTTGAAGATTCAGAGGATAAAAATAATTACCTTTGATTCTGAAAATCAATTTCTTTTTTTAACCAATCTGGCAAGACTGCATCCAGCTAATTGGTTAAGGAAAAAATTATTTGTATAAGATTAGTACTTAAATGTCTCAATAAGATATTCATTGGCATAATACTGAGAGGGGCAGTTGTGAAGTATTAACTGATTCGGCACAAACAGACCGAAAAAACAACAACTATTCTGACTTGAAGGGAGTCAACAAGAGCTGGAGAGAGACTTTTTACAAGAGCATGGAGTGACAGGGCAAGGGGGAATGGCTTCACAGTGACAGGGGCAGGAACAGATGGCATATTGGGAGGGAATTCCTGGCTGTGAGGGTGGGCAGGCCCTGGCACAGGGTGCCCAGAGCAGCTGGGGCTGCCCCTGGATCCCTGGCAGTGTCCAAGGCCAGGCTGGACATTGGGGCTTGGAGCAGCCTGGGACAGTGGAAGGGGTCCCTGCCCATGGCAGGGGGGGCACTGGATGGGCTTTAAGATCCCTCCCAACCCAACCCATTCCATGATTCTGTGACTTTACAGACCAAAACTGAGTTACAACCAGACCAAGTGATTGACCCAGGGTCACACAGACCATCTGCAGCAGAGACAAAACCAGCACCAGCATTTTCCAGAGCGATTCAGTCGTTAACCACCAGCTCATCCTTCCTCTCCTAATTCCCTGAGCCATTCTCTCAGTATCACAGGACGGGCTGGAATTTAAATGCAGTTACACACCGTGTTCAGCATCTCAACCCAAAGGATTCCATTAATCTGAGTAAAGCCATTCACATGCACACGAGCATTTGCAGAACTGGTCCCTGGGTGAGAAATATTTCAAAACGTGCCCCCTGCAAGGGGAGAAGCATCTGCCCCCCTCTTTTCCCTTACATGTGTATTTTGCATCTGTAAACCATAAACATATGATAAAAGCACTGCAAACCTCGATGGAGCTCGGAGGCAAAACCGATCTGTTTTGCTCTGCCAGTTTGAAAATGGTTTTCTTGATGAAACTCATGAGTCTGCTGGAGACTGAGACACAGATGGATGAGCTGAGCATATGATAAACCTGCTGCATGAGTTTGTAGTTAATTGCCCATCATCTTTTTTGTCTCCCCATAAAACATTTCACGCCCACCTTGCACAGTAAAGGTAACCCGAGTGTCATAAACCATTTGTCTCCTGAGCCTTCCCCGCTGCACTCCCCGAGCTCTCATGGTGAGAGAGCCATGGAGACAAGACAAATTTGCTGAACCCTTTTACAGATGAAGCGCTCTGCATCTTTTATCAAATGATCTCCATTCTCTAATGAGAAGAAACACCTCCCAGAGTCATTTGCATGCTAATATCTTTATTTCTAAAACAATAAGCAGGCTGTGACTCTCTGAGCCAGTCAGCACAGACACTGCATTTCCATGAGCCAGGGGTGGAGAGAGGCCAAGAAACCAAATCCCTTCCCCTGGGCACAGAGGGGACTTTGGGCTGAGCACAAAGAGGGGCAGAGGGGTCCAGGGCAAGAATCATTACCTGGGTGGGGGGTCCATCACTGCTGGCCTGTGCAGGGCCAGGAGCTGCACTTGGTGACTCCTGGGAGTTCCTTTTAATTCAGGATATTCATAGAATCCCAGGATGGTTTGGGCTGGAAGGGACCCTGAAGCCCATCCAGTGCCACCCCTGCCATGGGCAGGGACACCTTCCACTGTCCCAGGCTGCTCCAAGCCCCAATGTCCAGCCTGGCCTTGGACACTGCCAGGGATCCAGGGGCAGCCACAGCTGCTCTGGGCACCCTGGGCCAGGGCCTCCCTGCCCTCACAGGGAAGGATTTCTTCCTAACATTCAACCTAAACCTACTACTTTCAGCTCTAAACCACCTCCCCCTTTCCTGTCACTTCCATGCTTTTGTAAAAAGTCCTTCTCCATCTTCCCTGGATTTCTCCATTCTTTCTTGAACTGTATTTTAAATCCTGCCCTGCTTTTACAGCTCGTGTTGGGAAAACAGCTCCTGCAGGACCAGGGTGCCAGGCAGGTGAAGCTGGTACTGCAGATCCCCTCAGAGCTCCTCACACCTGTGGGTCACTGCTGCATTCCTGTGCCCCTCCTTTTGATTTTCACTGGGGGATGAAAGCTTGCAGGAGCAGGTCATTTGAGGGCAGTACAGCAGCCTCACTCCGAGCAGTGAGAAAGACAAAACGCTGTCAGCCACCACGGCTCTAAACCTGCCCTCAAAAGCTCTCCCGGTGCTTTGCCTGGATGCCACAGCACAGAGAGGCTGCTCTTCCCTGCCACAGCTCGGGGGCAAACAGGGTCACTCTGCCGTGGTGCTGGGATTTTCCTGCCTCCCAAACGTCTCTGCTCGTCTGAGCCGAGTGATTCTGGCGGGCAGCACCCACTGAACAAAGGGAAAAGGGGAAAAAAAGAGTCTTCCTTGCACTGAGTCACTTCAGATTGAAGCCTTTCCTCCGTCGGAGCAGTGCTGCCAAACAGGCCCTCTGGAAAGCCCCAAAGCCTCCCGCGGTGGCAGCGCTTCCCAGGACACAGCTTTCCCTCAGCAATGCGATCCTTGAGCAGGGAGGAGCAAAGCCTCATGGGCAGCTAAAGGAATTAGCCGCACTTTCCCCGGCGTGCTTTCCAGTTCACGGCCCTGGTTTACAGCACTTAAATCTGCGGCCCACAGATTGTCCCTGCTCCCCTCACGGCAGCGATGGGCTCTCCCTGCCCACAGCTCCCCGCCCGCAGCAGAGCAGCTGCCAGCACAGGGCTCGCTGCTCTTGAAAAGCTTCTGGGAACCAGCAGGACTCTGCTCAACACCTAATTTTGGAATTTGCTGAACACCAGCAGAAATGTCTCAGGGAAGAGGAACAAACTCTTCCAAGAGTTTGCAGTCTTCCACTGTGCAGCCTCTGCTGAGGCATTAACGACAACACAGATAGCAGAAGTGGGACCTCTGTTTTTTATATTGGGACCTATATTGATAACTATTGACTGTATTTAGTTATATTGGCAGCTCTCCAGGGGGAATCACACCAAGCCTTCACCTTGCTAATGAAGCTGACATTTTTCAGGTCTGTGCATGAGGACACATTTGGTTGATTTTGGTGATGTATTTATGGGTTTGTGTCCTTATATCTCTCAGTACATTAAAATTGCATGTTTGCACTGCCCATTTGAAATTTCACCTCTTTTTTTTAGCCTAAAATGTAGTTTTATTCTATGAAAATATAGAAGAATATTATACAAAGGTAAAAATTATATTTATCTAAGACTATGACTGTTATAAGCACTTGAGAAGTGATGGAAATTATTAAAACCACTCCTGTCTTGATATAAAGTCAAGAATCAAAATAATCTTGTTAGCAAGGAATTAGGAAGTCTCTCCCTCTCTCAGGTTTCTGTGGAAGTGCTTCAGAGATGCCCATTTTCCCCCATGGAACTGAGAAGAGCCATTCCACATGATCTGTTTTTCTTTCTGACTGCATTAAAACAAACATTCAATGGAAGGAGTTTTTCCCCATCTCTTTCAAAAGGCTGCCACCATATGGGGGATTGGTTTTAATACAAGGCTTCGTTTGGGGTTTTGCAAACAGACCTTCGTGGAGCCTCAGCCCAGCCTCTGGAAGGAGAGGGCCCTGCAGGACAGCCCAGGAGGGGAACAACACTAGGAACTGTGACACACAAACAGCTCTGTCCCACAAAGGGCTCCAATCACCTTCCCCTTTAACAGTCTGCACTTACTGCTGAACATGTTTCATGCATTTGTGTGACGCACAGCTCTGTGCATTTGGAACCGCATCACTGCAGTTCTGCCCCAGGCAAAGGAGGACTGTTGTCACTGCTTCTACTCCCTCATCTTGTCACCTGCTCTATGGAGGCTGTCCCTGCCCGTGGCAGGGGTGGAACCAGATTATCTTTAAGGTCTCTTCCAACCCAAACCATTCTGCCACTCAGTTATTTTATGGAAATGTGAGCTCAGCTGTCCAACGGGAGTGTGAAGACACCCTGGATCCAGAGGAACTGCATTCCCAATCCGTGGACAGCAGTGGGTGAGCAGTGACAGCTCTTACTCTGAGAAAAAACACGAACCAAGGTAAAACACAATGTCTTTCTACTGGAATTAAGAATTAAGATTAAAAAAATGAGAGAAGGTGAAATGAGGGAAGCATAAAGCCTTTACTTGCATTAGAATTTCTCCACCAGATCCGACACTATTCTACACTGGAGCACATCAGCTGAAGAACTAGCCCTAAGATCACACTTGAATTTGATAAATAAAATAAATCCTCATCTCTCAGTGGAACAGATTAAGCCAGAGGTTCTTCCTATCAAGCTACAAATGTCATGTGAAGATCAAGCTCCCATCTCACATAAGTGTTTGTTCAACAAAGCACGGCAGGGCCTTCCCAGGGAGCTTAAACAGAGCAAGACCCTGCAAATAATCCTGTTCTCAAATTTAATTCTTGCAGACAGGGCAGTGCCACAGCCCTTCCCTTGTCTGCAGCTGGAGCTGGGACCTGAGACAGGTAATTCCCAGGATTATCTGCCCTGCAGATCATGGCCCTCTGTCTGTGCAGGGCAAACCTCGGGGCTCTGGGCACCTCTGTGTTTGCAGAGCATGGCTTTGGAACAAGAACTGTCAGACTGCATTGAGGTGAAAACTCTGAATAACCCAGACTCTGGCAGTGTCAGGCCACCAATACTTCTGCAAAACAAAAATCCATAATTTTCATTCAGACACCACCCTATACAGAGAGGAATTTACGAGGAAGCACAAGCCTTTGGGAATCCAATTCCCTCTTCTTTACCATTCTCCCAAGAGAGTCACTCCAATGTTCAGAGAGTGATGAGGAACATGGAGTTTGAGGCAGGAACATGGACAAATACAGGAATTGGCCTCACAGTGAGGAAAAAGTGGACTCACATCACCCCTGGGTCAGTCCTGGAGCTATTCTGGGAACCACAGCACCACCACAATAAAAATGTTGGCTTAATCTGAAAAATTCATTCCTTGGGCCAAAATTTTATGAATGGGAAAGTGCTTTCTCCTGCCCCTTTCTTGACCCAGGAAACTGTTGGAAATAAAGTGTTGTAGCTCTTCCTAGGGATCCCTCTAGCTTTAAATACATATTGGGGGAGGTATTTCTGTGATTGCATGGAAAAGCATTTCCTGTACACTGAAATTGATCTCCATTGATCCCCACAGCTGAGAACACGGCCCTGTTCTCCCTCAGGTACTGCTCCCTTCCTGCCCTTCTGCCACACACGCCTGGATGTTCCTGCCCACAACAGAAACCTGCCTGGCCCTCTCCAATGTCACGGTTTCTGCTTTATTCCTGTAGTGCCACTGGCCTTGCCAACAGGGATATCCCAGCCCAGGGTTTTATTTGCCTCATAAATTCAAAGTTTCCTTTAATAGCAGATGTGGAGCTTGTGAGCACTCCTACTCTGGAATAGAAGACAAAGAAAGTAATAAATTCAATGTACTCAGCCCATTTTACCTGGATCTGGCTCTACCAGCTCCCTTAAAGCCTGATGCTGTTGGAACACTCTGCTGGTGCCTCCACTGCAGTCAGGGGGTAAAAAAGGAGGGGAAAACAAGGAAAAGAGGTATTACCCAGCCCCAAGGAATGACCTGAGTGTGCACAGCTCCATGCTGAATTCCAGCAGCTCGGAAGCAGAGCTGTAAAACACTTGGGCTGCACAAACCCGTGGCTTTTCCTCACACACAAACGAGGATTTTACCACAGAGCAGCTCCTGACACCAAGGAAATGGAAAGATAAGGAGTGAAAGGAAAAGTTATTACATTTAAAATGTTATCATTAGCAACAACAGGTTTAAAAAACCATCATAAACTATTGCCTGCCACGTTCCCTTTCCACTGCCATCAGAACCAGCAGACATTCCGGATGGTCCCGTGGCTGTGGAGCTTACATGAGGTTTTATGTCCTGTAAGTGTTTATTTCACTCTCCATAAAGTAAAAGGCACCACAGTTTAGAAATAATGCATTCCCAGCCCTGAGTATTACGGGGAACCCATTATTTTTATTGCTTTCTGTGTAAAGGATATTTCATATTTAGGGAACGGAGCCGTTCCCAAATAAATAAGGAGGCAGGAGCTGCATAAAAACCTTGGTGCAAAATACCCATACAATTATTGCCAAGCAATGCAGGAGTACATTGTACCTGCTCCCAGAAGTTTTATAGCCCTGAGAATAATCCCTTATTTGCATGTGCAATTACTGCAATTGCGTTTGCAATTACATCAATTGTCCAGTTACATCAGCTGTGTTTCCAATGAGCTGAAAGAAAAAAAACAAAGTACACATTGCTCTTTGCTGCAATAAAAATGGATTTGCATACACAGAAAAAAGATTTCTGTTTGCTGGGAGATGAAATTAGGCTACCTTGGGGTATTTTCCTTTTCTTGCATGAAGTCTGAGCATTTCTGTGATATTAAAAAAGGTTGGAGCTGTTTGATAACTGGAGACTCCACAGTAATTTCTTCTCTTGGGCCACTGTAATTACAGTGCAGTTTTCCATTGTCATCGGAGAAATTATTTTACATTTACAATTAATAGGACACAGTCTTGGGGCCAGATCCCTTAAAGCTTTCTTTTTCTCTCTAATAACTTAGATCATTAGGAGTCACATATATTTCATTTCTCAGAAGTGTGCAAAGAAGTCTAAATTCCAAGCTAGAATTCTATTTCCAGCATTACCAGCACCTGCTCTTTCTAGTAACTCCACAGGTGGTAGGAAATCCCTTAATCTGCTCATCACCAATTTCCATGTGTGAAATGAGAGCACCTGAAAGTGCAGCAACAATCAGAAAAATATAGAAACGGAACCCTGGATTTTCTGGGTGTATGGAGCATTTCCAGGATTTTCAGCTCTTACTTTAACAGTTTAGGAATATAAAGTTTTGCTTATTTTCTTCAGAGCTGCATTAAAGGCTGTGATTTTCCCTGTGCTGCATAACCAGAACCGGAAATTTGGGCATCAGCAGAGAGGAATTTCAGTGAGATATTCACAAGCCTCTCCTCAAATTTGCTCTCCCAACTCTCACGTTGAGGTTGTGCAGGGGACAGGGGGAGCTGGGTGCTGCAGGGCCACCCTGGCCCCTGGAAATTCCTTTATTTTGGGCTATTTTGTGTTTTTGCTAAACCCATGACCAACTGCTGCTCCTCAGGCCTGAGCAGGTGGAGGTGACATGTCCAGGTGTGGCCAAGCCACCATCCACATGTACCTGAACCTGGATATTCATAAAGAATTTCCAGCAGGGGATGCTGAAACCCCTGTGCAGCTCCTGCTCCCACACCTACAGCACTACAGGGATGAAATTCTGCCTCTAACCCCACGTTAAATTCTGAATGTTAAAAAATAATATAAAGTTTGTCTGCTTTAGTAGGTGAATGTTGCACCTGGAGGAAGCAGAGCCTGCTCTCTCCCAAACAAAACATCAACAAAACCAACCCAGCACCTGATTTGCTTTTCCTCTCCTCAGAAACAGATGGGAAACAGCACTGTGGAAGGGAAGAGCTGGGTGTGGGTGTCATCTGTGTGTCAGCTAAATTCAGATTCCTGCTGGTTAGATCAGCCTAACCAGGGCAGACAGGTTCTCTCTGCTGCCTCTACACCTCGAGTTAAGGAAATAAGCAAGGTGGTTTAGCACGGCCAGATCCTTCCCAGGCTTTGGCACTTTTCCACAAATAAACATTAATTAAAATGGCTTGAAAAACTGAGTCCAGCAAAAACTAGAAAAGCTTATTTAATTGTTACTTCAGGTCCAAAATTAAACAAATACCTGTGTCACTGAAGAACAAGGAGTGACAATGTTTAACTCCTGTCAGTTGTTCAGTTTTAACCTCGTCAGAAGCGACTCAGTCCCTGGCACAGGGATCTCCTCCTCCTGCACAGTGTTTACCTGTTACTCTTTTAATGCATTGTTACCTTTAATATTTGCTGGTTTCAGATGTAGGTTTCTATTGCCAGTGCCCCTCCAAGCCTGGAACACACCGAAGTTCAGCAGAAGGCAACAGCAAATACAGATTTGATACCAAAGCTGAGCTATTTCCAGTTCAAAGCTGTTCCCCTCTCCCCTCACCCAGTGGACACCTCAATGAGCTCTGGTCTAGAAAGCTCATTCAAACCATGAATTGGACCTTGCCAGGAAGTTTTCCACTGGGGAAAATGTTTTTCTTACTTTAAAATAACTTTCCTTTTACTCTGAAGTCATTAAAAGTGGTGGGAACGAATGACTCACACTTACTATGGAGAAACCAGGAGATCTTGGTCTCAGCTCAGTTACGGCCTCGTAAGTGGAGTTTGGGAGCACTTTAAGCAATTTTTGCACTTCAGCTGTGCTGGAGAGGTTTCCAAAGAACCGTTTATTAATGGTGAGAGTCTCCCTGTGCCCTCTTCAGACAGTGAGGATGGTGCTCCACACGCCAGCGCTGGCCCTCAACGTGTGTGGCTCTCTGGAGGTGTTCAGGGTGCAGCCTCTTCCCTCCCTTAAGAACAGGAAAAAACCTCAGCATAAAAGAGTTAAAGCAGAACATAATTTTACTTAGTCTGACAAAGGTCCTGAGGAGAAAAAATCAGTTTTTATACAAGAAAACGGGGTAGGGTTGGATATATTTCTGAAAACAATCATTTCTCTTGGTGATAATGTTTATTCTTGTCTCCAGTCACATTTTGCTTTCATGTGTAATTTGTGTGTAACTCTATATAGGGCTGAGATTTCAAACCTAAACAGCAAATGTCATAAATAAAGACCTTCACAGAAAAAACAAATGCAGCAGCAAAGTGCCTTAATTTGTATTTGCCAGTTCTGGGAACAATTGCTGTGGGATGAATGCCTGGCTCTTTCTGTCAGGGAAACTTTGCTATTAATTCCTCAGCCTGAGAACAATTCCCCGGTTAGCAAGCAGCTCTAGGGTATTAAAGCTGGGACATCAGTTTTACAGTCAATCATCCATGAGGGATGGGCCAGCAGAATTGCTGGATGTTTGCTTGGAAGATGGAAACCCATCCCAGAGCCAAACCCAGCCATGGCAAACATGGTAAACATCACCTGAAATTCATTAACACCTTACTGCACAATATTATTGCCATTGTTTCCCCTTGCCCAACCCTCCTCTCCCCTTTTCCCTTCACATCACCAGCTGCTTCCACCCCAACATTCAGGGCCCAGACCAGGTCTGTGTTTGAATCCCTCAGACAAATGGGTTAATTATGCTTTAATTGGTTCCACAGTGACCTTCCCAAGGGCTGCTCCTCCCCTTGTTGTTCTCCCACTGTGGAGATGGATAGAGTAGTCCAAGCCAAAAATGGAATTGTTTTTCAGGCACAAAACACATGTGAGTTCAGCTCAGCTGCCCTGAACGTGACAAATCTCTCTGCCCCCTGTGTTTGTAGTGGGGTCTCACCTGATTCTCTCTACACGGTGCCTGTATCACCACATCTGTTCCCAACTGGGACAGATTTCTGTATTGCCCAACATCCCAGCTATGTTTGCTCTGGAATGTCAAAGCCACTTCCAGGCACCTGCAAGTCATAGCTTTCATTCATATTCTTTCTTGTTCGCACAGAAAGGTATAAAACCACTCAAATATTAAAGTTGTCCTGGTGCACCTGAGCCAGCTCCTGCCCCATTTGTTTCCCTCCTCACAGAGTTAGTGCTGGAGGAGGTGGATAAAAAAAGAGCAGGGACTATGTGCAGGGCAGAGCACAGCTAATTTGGGATGTGAGGAAGCAGAGGCAGTGCCCGTTCCTGCTCCTCAATCCCTTCCAGCCCTGACAGATGCCATCCTGAGGCAGTGCCTCGGGAGCGCTGGAGCTGATTCTGCTGGAGCTGCAGTTGCTCACACACTCTGTGTCCCCATGACAACTCCTGGGCCTGCTCACAATCCAACAGATTTCGTGGCCATCCTTCCCCTCCTGCTCCCAGCAGGCTGGGCTGGGCTGGGCTGGGCTGCTCACCCAGGCAGCAAAGTGCTCTGAGGAAATAAAGAGCCTGAAATGCTCAGTCCACAGAAATTCAGAACCAGCTGGCTGGAGGCTGGCAGAGGACACTTGGAAGCACTGCTGGAAGCTTCCCCATTTCCCAGGATGACTCCTGCTGGCTGCTGGGCCAGGCAGGGCCACGACTTCCACAGCAGTGCTGGGATAACACTTGGACTCAATGGCCTCGGAGGGCTTTTCCAACCCTAACAATTCCATGACCTCATCTGACCCATTACATCTGTTCCCATGCTCACGAGACCAGCACCTCCAACAACTGTTTTCTGGTTCTTAGGTAACATTTTTCTTCCCAGGACAAGAGGGCCTTTCCCACCCCTGCAGAAATTACCTCCACCTGATAATCCTTAAAAATAATGTGCAGTTTCGGAAACAACCTGGAAAATCAAGAGTTCAATATTAAATGTACAAAGTTGTCCAGCACTGAAGATTTAAACACAAATCATGTGGAACATTTATGACTGCATGGACCAAGCTCTTCGAGGAGCTCTTATTTCTGACTCAGTTTCAGCAGCACTAAATGGAGGAACATTTAGTGATGAATTAAACATTTGTAAAAAGGAAGGAGTTTAAAATGCTGTGCATTAAGAACTTAAGTTGACCATTCCCTTTTCTTGCCCTCTGCCTTCTGAGCTCTCTTATTTGAAAAAGAGATTTCCATTACTAAAATAAATTTATTTCACTCTGCTTGTTGAGCAAGTAAAAGGCTTTGTGCAACTCCCAGCTGTGGCTTTGAGATACTGCTGCTCCCCACTTCTCCTCCCAAGTTCTTGGCAACTTCTCCCTTATTAACATGCCTATTTTTACAATATTTTTATAATATTTTTACAGTGTCACAGTGCTCACTGAGTGCCCTGCAGAGGTTTGGTGAGCACTGTTGCATTTGTAGCTTCTTTTCTCAACATTTTTGATCCTCAGAGCTGCTCGAGGTCATCCCTGAGCACAGAAAACTGAGCTCGGTGCTGAGATTGTTTGCCAGAAATAAATACCAGCAAGAACTGAAGAGACAGCCATGAATCTCAGGGCTCCAGGGAAAGGGAGGACCTGGTTATTTGCTGTACAGCCCACAAGGGCAGGGGTGGACACACCTCAGCCAACCCACGTCCTTTCCACACCCTTCCTTCTTCAGCTGTCACACAGTGATTCTCCAGGCAAATCCCAGCAAAAAGTATGGAAATCGCTTCTCCTACCACAGCACGAGGAAAATGCAAAGCCTGTGTTGTCCCATCCAACTGGTAGTGACAACTTTAGCACCCAAAAATAAGTTGTGAAAAAGGAGGGAAAGGCAGAACCATCTGAGCTGACTTACGTGAGCGCTTTTTTGGGCTTGGAACAGGAATTATCGCCAACAAACCCCCACGCTCTGACAGCCAGGGCCACAACAACCTGCAAAACAAAGCAAAGTGACACAGACTGAAGCTTCCTCAAAATTTGTGAAGGAAAAAATTGTGGCACAACCACTGGCCCAAATGAAATTTTGCTCCTGTCCTTTGCCCAGCAATCAGGTGTTTGTATCACCTCAGAACTCCGGGCACACACGATGTGAGGCCAAGTCCAATAAAACTGATTTCCCCCCTGCAACTGAAGTGTTTCGTGATTGTTTTTGCTGGTTTGAAGGCAGACACTGAGCTGTGTTTGTTCAGCCACACCACCCTGTCACCTTCACTGTCAAACTCAGTCACTCCTGACAGACGTAGGACAACAACCTCTCCCAGGAATCCTCTCACAAACAGCGAGATCAGAAACATTCGGAGCTGTTAACCTACCTTTTTATGTCAGTGCATTGCTGCTTTTCCCCTCCTTTAAATCAGCACTTTATTCCCCCCAATCTCTGTGCTTTGACAGAGCTGCTTCATTCAGCAAAGCACCCAAAGCCCCCCTTGCTTCCCTGTGATCTGCAACTTAACAATACATATGCAAATGAAATTAGTGCTGGCAAAAATAATTATAGTTGCTCATGGGAGGATTAATAACTGAAGTCTGCCCTGCTTAAGCTGGGGTTTAATTCTGTTATAGGCACTAAAGGAAGTTAATTCTGCGCTCAGTGTCGTGTGTGGCAGTTTAGAGGTGGTGAGTGAATGCCGAGGTAATTAAGCAGAGGGGAGAGGAGGGGGTGTGGGGATACATCCATGAGTCTGGCACAGAGAAAATCATGGAATCACAGGAAGGATTGGATTGGAAGGCACCTTAAAGACCATTTAGTTCCAACCCCATTCCACGCTCAGGGAATGTTCCACTAGAGCAGGTTAATCAGCATACCACCAAATTATGTATTTATTTATATATATCTATATAAAAAATCCACTAGTGCTCATTAGCTGGTGGATGAATGAACAGCACAACCCTTTTCTCCAGGATACACACCCCCCTGCCATCCATCATTTGAAAGGGAACAGGATTGACTCATTCCTACCAGGTGTAATGATGTTGTATAAACTGTGCCCTCAGGCTGGCAGTATTTAATAAAAGAACAAGCTCCTCTTTATACAATGTTTGTGTGGGAACAAATCAAATTTAGAGCGGGCTGTAAATCCCTCCCTCGTTACTGCATCGCTCTGCTCTGGCTGGGGAAAGAGGGACAGGAGGGACATCCCCAGAAAAGCAGGAATCCAGCAGCAATGCCAGCCAGGGAACACAATGTGCATCCCTCCCATCCCACTGGAATTCTCCTCCTTTGGAAGAGCTGGGGTGGGAAGGCCCTTCCATCCTTTCTCCCCACCCTTCATCAGCACCGGGACATTGAGCGGGCCCCATCCCAGCCCCGCCACACTGGGGCAAATCCCTGCTAAGGTGAACACCAGGGAAGGCCCCCAGACTGCAGGGATATAAGCACCTTACCGGCTGAAATCCCCTCTAACCAGCCCTGCTTTATCTGGCTGTTTACAGCCCTGATGAGCTGGATTAGCTGAGTGCAAGCCGCGGCTACAACAGCTGCTTTTCACCTAGGATTAGCATAAAAATCAATCAGCCCCCCTTATGGAGCCAGCAAACTGGAACTGGGAGAGCTCCAATAAAAACAACATCCAGGTGGAAATTGTGAAAGTTTTATGGAGCCAAAGAACACATGTCCAGGTTGGACATTACCTGCTGCAGACGTGTGCTCGCATTTGTTTAAAATCCACAATTTAGTGCTTGTTCCAGGACTGAAATGAGGCAAAGCTGATGTTACCTGATTGACTTGTAACTTGATTTTAAATTGCTGCACACTTTTAAACATGTTAAGCTTTCCAGTGTTTCACCAGAGATGATATTTTTACCACACCAAGCTGCTTTTTTGCTGGGATATCTTCTGGGAAAACAACTTTATTAGTGGTTAGGACACATCATTAAAGTCCACAAAAAGGGTCTCGGAAACATCCTAACAAATGCACTGTAAGTATTTCAGAGTCATTTCAAATCATTGATTTGGGCTTTTCTTTATGGTCAATGTCATGGTTGAAATGAAGGGAGGAATATCATCAATAATCCAGTAATAATGAAGTTTACTGCTATGTAAAGCAGCCAGGTGGATGGTAATTTACAAGAGAAATTTATACAGATTCCAGTGTCAAAACACTACATTCAAAATATTCTATTCTTATGTGCAACCAGATAATATCATAGAATTACCAGGTCTCTAAATGGCTGTGATATGGTCTGACTGCATTTGTGCTGATTTATTGTAAAGCCACAGAAATTTGGTTTGAAGTGGAGGCAAAACCGGCAGGTGAAGGTCACAAACTCACAGCCAACGTGACACTTCTCCAAAATTGTGTTAAACTTAAACTTGCAGAGTGCTCCAAGTCACCCAAGGCTCAGCTCTTATGGCTGCCAAACCTTCCCAGTGCCTGCTGAGATGTTTTATGTCCTGTCCACAGTGTCAGCTTCCATTTGCACAACACTGCACAGGAAAAGCGAGGGAAAATCCCTTCCCATAACATTGTAACTTCCCATTTTCTCCCCTTAGGTAAATTTAAACTAATTGGCAACTCACATGAGTGTCCTTTTAATATTCCAACACCAGCAGTGCCTTGGATCACCACAGAAAAATCCATTTTAGCTTCAAACCCTGTGTGTCCCACAGAAATCCTCATTTGCTGCCACAGATATTGCTGTTAATTTTGTGTGTGTGTGTGTCAGTCACCCAGAGATGTTCCTGTGTTCCCACATGAAGAAAACACTGCAGAATTTACTCAATTTATAAGCAGGAAAATGGGTTCTTACTTAGTTCTTACTCAGCTGCTTTAGTTCATGCCCCTCATTCAGAGAATCAGCTTTTCCCCTCAGAATTTACTGCATTTAGACCAGCCAGGACTTCATATTAACTGCCTTTCATGCCTTTACTTTTTCCTAACTGATTAAATTTAGCATTTGTCCTTCAACCTGACTCATTTAAATACTTCTTACCTGCACTCCTTTCCCATAATAACCACAATTATGGACTTGCCTCAGATACTCACATTAACCATCATAAATGGAATTAGGGTGTTTACAACAACCACTGAAATTACTTCAGGATCAGATTTTCACAACAGCCTCCAGAGAAAAAAAAAAGATTCACTGTGCAATGCTAAATTCAGTAGTTCTTTATTAAACACTGAAACCTTCAGAAGTGTGGGTCAGTCTCCCCAGTATCCTCAGTTACATATTGCTCAAATGCCAGCTTTCAGGTATTTCAGTGCAGAAATACCACTCCTGCAGCTGTTCCCTGACCAGACTCTGAGGACAAAAATAACTTGTGGAAGGGACAAGCGCTCAAGCACATGGGTGGCACAGCTGCGAGCTCATTAAATTTTAAAAGCGATTTGAATCAGACACTAAAACTCCTGTCCGCAGTTAATTCCACTGCTTACGTACGGCCCCAGAACGGCGAGACGGAGTTTGATTTTCCTCTCTTGTAGGCGGGCTGGCTGATGGCAGTGAAGGAGAGTGAATCCAGGATGCGGCCAATTACCGTGCACAGAATGAGGGGCTGGAGGGCTGGGCGGGTGCTCTGTGCCTTCTCATCGCTGCCTGGCAGCACTGAGGGAGCACGGCTCAGCCAGGGAAGGACGGAGCTCAGTGCTGCACCGCCAGCCTGGCTGCTCTTCCTGTTCCACCTTCTTGCCAGGGCTGCAGGCAGGGAGGAGCATCCCCTGGTGCTGCTCAGAGCCCGGAAAGGCTCCCTGCCTGCGAGATTAAAATGTCCTTGGGATCGGAGCAGAGCCCCTTCCGGACCTGGGGATAATTTGTGCTGCCCTCCTGTTTCTGAGGGACGTTTCTCAGACCATAGGGAGGCCAGGAGGGAGCAGGGAAAACTGTTCCCATCATCCCACATTTGTCAGCCCCATCCTCGGATTTCCTGAGAACGGCTTCCCACTGCCAGAGGGCAGGGCTGGATGGGATACTGGGAAGGAATTGTTCCCTGGGAGGGTGGGCAGGCCCTGGCACAGGGTGCCCAGAGCAGCTGTGGCTGCCCCTGGATCCCTGGCAGTGTCCAAGGCCAGGCTGGACATTGGGGCTTGGAGCAGCCTGGGACAGTGGAAGGTGTCCCTGCCCATGGCAGGGGTGGCACTGGATGGGCTTTAAGGTCCCTCCCAACCCAAACCATTCTGGGAGTGTTTCCTCCTTTCTCACAGACAGAGAAATGCCAGTCTCCTTCCCTGAGGGCAGCAGACAGCAGCAATTCTCTCTCACTTCCCTCCCTTTTCCCTCACTTTAGGTCCAGGCCCTTCCCAGACGGAGCAGAAGCTCTGCCAGGTCCCTCTGCCCAGTGGGACAACGCCAAAAACCAAAGGCAAGAGGCCAATCAATAACTTTGCAATCGCTTTCTTCAGAGCCAATTCCTCCTGCCAGTGCAGGAGACCCTCTCACAGCTAATTGAGCTGTAGGTGTTTCATTTACTTTGCCTTTATCAGTGATATAAAACTGCTGCAGATTTTGCCAATATCCATTAACGAGAATAACTTCAGAGCTCATTTTTGTCTGAGATATCCAGATTGATTCCTGAACACAAGCCCACCAGCTATCTGCCAGCACTTAATAGCTATTGCTTCTTTCTTTTTTTTATCCCACAGTATATTAAAAAAAAAAATGTTTTCCTCACTTTATTTTTAAAGCTGGAGCTTAAAGGAATCCCTTTCAGAGCATTTCAAAATCATTTCATTGTCCACCATCAGCACCCACTACATTTCATTTATTTATTCATCTCCTTACTGTCAAACAAATGCACCTTCACAGTTTCCTGCATTTATAAGGACAAACTTAAAATTATTTCCTCAGTTTTCCACGTGGCTTTTCTCATGGTTAATATGTTCAGACTTTCAGACAAAAACACGTGCATTTATCTCCTCTGGCCAGGTGGAAGGTACTTAGCCAACTGTGCATGAAATAAACAAACATACCCATTACTGCCTGAGGAAAAATGTTCTTTATAACACAACTTCCAAATTACTGAAGATGCTGGAAAAAAGACTTTTTGAAAACACAACAGTGATATTTTTGCAATGTAATCTGAGCAGCAGGCCAAAAAGCTGACCTTTGATATCATCTGATACCTTTTCTAGTGAAAATGCCCTGAATACCATCCCAGAATCATTGAGACCATCAAGTTCCCACCTTGTCACCAGCCCAGAGCACTGAGTGCCACCTCCAGTCCTTCCTTGGACACCCCCAGGGATGGGGACTCCACCAATTTGAGCCACACATGCTCCAAATGACCCTGATCCTGAATGTCCTCATTCCCCTGGATAAATACACTTGTCAGAGGTGTTGCACATGGAGTGTTACCAGCAGCATGTCCCTGACACTCTCTGCTGTGTTACTGCACTTCTCACTGGGAGAGGGTGTAAAAACAAAATTCCCCTGTGATTTAAGGTTGCTATTTAATTGCATTAAGATTATTTCTTAAAACCTTAACAAAATAGATTTAATACAGATGTTAAATGAAGCTGCAGCATGGATGTAACTGAGGGCTGTTACCCACAGAGGCTTTAGCAGCAGAGGGTTATGGTATTTTTTAGTGCCTTGTTAAAACAGTCAGCACAGATATGAACATTTTCAGGGACATCTTGTCACATAAATAACTGGGCCATTACTTTCATACGTTGTAGACATATAAATGTTAATAAACCTTCTAAAATAGCTCTACATTATAGAAATGTATTTTATATTCCATAAAATATTTGGAAGGTCAGGGGAAGCACCTGGGAACAAGGGATGCTGCTGGAGCCAGGAGAGGACATCACAAATGGGAGCAGCTTCAGCTTAAAAAACCAAATCAAAACACAACCCTGCAGAGAGCAGGGGCTCAGAGTGGGCTCAGCCCAGAAGTTTCAGTAATTATTGAATCAGAACACCATTTCTCACCATATAACATCTATGAGATATGAGCCCCAGACAGGTCCAAAATATGTGCTGTGATTTTCTGGAGTAGCCAAAGAGCAAAACAATTCCAAGTTTGGGCTGTTTCTTGTTTGACTCAGCAGGTGAAAGTCATTGTCCTCATTGTGCTCTCCTGAGGAGGGCAATAAATCAGGTATAAAAGCCCACAGCCAGAGTTTCCTCCCAGTGCTGCTGTAATTTACAGAACTCTTGCAAGGTTGTGTGAGTCACTGGGGTTTGATTTAAGAGCACCCATAACCTGTTGGAGCCACGGAAAAACTCTGTGTGAACTCAGCCCTGTCTGGAATAACCCTTCCAGACTGTCCCAAATCCAGCTGGGGATTCCAACACCACAGGAAGCAAAACCCAAAGAACACTTCAGTCACCAGAGACCTTCTTATGGGATCAGAGAATGTGTATCTGAGGCTGGACAACCACCAAAACCCCCCACTGCTCCAGCCAGGAGTTACTGGGCGTTCATTTGTCACCAAGGGCACCTCCTGAAGGCCCGCACTGATGTGCCAAGGGCTTGGCAACTGCTCAGGGACAGGGCAGAAAAATAAAACCACACATTTTAACTGGAATTCACTGGGATTTTTATTGGTGTCCCTTAACAAGGGCAGGTGGGAACAGCAAACAGGAAAATTATAGAATAACAGAATCACAGAATGGTTTGGGCCGGAAGGGACATTAAAGATCATCTAATTCCAAGCCTCTGCCATGGGCAGGGACACCTCCCACTAAACCAGGTTGCTCCAAGCCCCATCCAACCTGGCCTAAACATTATATATAACATTATAACCCCCAGACATCACTCACTCCCTCAACCTGCAGCAGTTTGCCAAGGAAATTGTGAAAAGACTCACTCCAGCCTAGGACAGGGCCGTGTATCACTGGGTACTCACCCAAATTTCCTGCAGACCAGCAAATCCTGCTCCCACCCCTTTGAAGAAGCAGGATCTGCTCTGGTGTCAAATCACCTCACAAAGGAATGGTTTAGAAAGGCACAAAATCCAGGGGTTGGGGTTTTTTTCCCCCTTGAAAACTGAAGACAAACACAGCCAACTCCAAGCCAAGGAAGAGGAGGGATTTCTGGATTTAAACTGTCCTATTCTGTGCCTGTAAATGAATAAATATATATTAATTAATTAATTAGGTAAAAAGAGCAGGACAGCAGGGACACAGGGCTCTCTGCACTGCTTTGTGAAGAACAATCTCAGCTGCCTGCAATGTTTCAGCACAATTTCTCTTATTGGCTGAAACAAAGCTCAGGCTTTAAGAGGAAAAGAGCATCAGGACCAAGCCCAAATATTGCTCCAAAAAAAGGGAAATTTCTTCTCATTACCTTTGAGCACATTTATTTTCCAGCAAACATCTGATGGAGACAATTGTTCGTGTCTGATCTCTGGATTTCAGCTGCAAGTGCTTGGGGTGTCCTCTGCAGGGCCAGGAATGGGAACTGGAGGATCCCTGTGGGTCCCTGCCAACTCAGGATATTCTATGATGTTTAAATCTGGTATTTAAATCCCTGGATTGCCCAGCTGGGTGCAGAATTCAGGCATTTCACACCTGTTTCCCCAGCCAGGAGCCCTAAGTGAAGCTGGAGGCATTTTTATTCTGTAGGGACAGTGAACTCTTCACTCCCGCTTTCAGAACACCTAAAAAAATTTTATATTTTCTTTAAAATAATAAAAAAGAAAAATATTTTAAAAATCCTTTTTCTAACACCCCCTTTAATGGTGCTTAAAGCTCTCCATCAGCTCCATGAACACGCCGTGCTCGGATCCAGGAGCACGCCCAGGGGACAGGCAGGGATATAATTCCTGCTGCTGTTAGGGACTCGCTGACTCACTGGTGAGAGTTGCTGGAGAAGGCAATAAAAGCCAAACTGATAATGGCTGCACTGTAGTGAAAATGTTCAGCAATTAAATTAAAATGGAAGATCTTTTATATGTGCCACATTTGCATCTTCTCACCAGGCAACTCAAAAAAACCCCGTAAAGAACTAAAGAAAATATTTAAAGTTTACTTTACAAAGTGCTGAGAAAGTCTTGGATACATGGTTTTATTTATGAAGCTGGAGAAACTAAAGGTATTTTTGGATAGGAATCTTAAAAGTGTTGAAATTAGGCATTTAGGCACTGGGAAAAGTGTTCCAGAAGTAACACACCATGCCAAGATTATCTACTTAATGAGGTTCCAAAAATAAACTGAATTAAAATTCTGAAGTTTAAGTAAAGTGCATTAAACAGTGGTAAATTAATAACATGCAAGTTAAGTAGGAGTTCTGCCTTCATAGCAAACATACATGGAAAACTTCACCTGAAATGGACAAAAACTAAAAGCACCTTGAGCATTCATCACATCTCCAGATCCCACTGGAAAAACTATTTTTCTGCATTATACCCTCATTATGGTCATTAAAATTAATGTGTAACTATCAGAGAGAGAAAATGTTAGGAAAAGGGAATCTGTAATAGTCTTCTTATGAATTGTATTAATTAATTAATCTTGACAAGCAACAATTTCACTCTTAACTCATAATGATTTCAATTTGAGCTCCCAAATAGCTTCTGCCAGTCTTTATTTCTCATGAGTGAAGTGCTTTTTTGGACAAATGCTGATACTTGCTGACATTCCCTTTCACCCTCTTTCAGCTTAAAACCATCCCCCCTTGTCCTGTCACTCTCTGCCTGTGAAAAAATTTGCTCTCCTTCTTTTTTCTAAGCCCCCTTTAACTCCTGGAAGGGGCTCCGAGGTCTCCCTGGAGCCTTCTATTCTCCAGGCAGTCACAGTGTCACACCTTTAAATCACACAGGTGTCTGACAGTGAAGAACTGCAGGTTTATTTAATGTCCTGCAGAAGGTAAATAAAGAAGGAAACACCTTGCAAACACTGCTTGCACTTGCTGGGTTTGTTTATTCCCAGCTTCCAGGGTCCCAGGGCTGAGGATTAGCAGTGGCCAAGGACAAGGACGAAGGGTTTGGGCTGAATTCTGGGACAAACAAACCCATCCGAGGCCTCAGGGGGAAAAAAATCCAAACGAGCACCTCTGTATCTAAATATTGGCTTTCAAAACAAATGCTTGCTCAGATTATTCAGGTAATTCAAATTATCAGGGCATTGGCAAAGGGAATTCCTGGAAACTGTGGCTGCCAACTGAAGGAAACAGAGTGGGACCCTCAAAGTGGGTTAAAATGCACAGCAAAGCTGTACAAACACTGTGAGAGATACAAGGGTTCCCAGGCATTAAAAGACCTGGGTCTGGCTGTGCTGGGCCAATCCTCTGCATCCCTGAGCTTTGTGCCACATCAGGAATCTGTTTTTCCCTGGAGCTGGCCAGGATCTGAGGGAGCTGGCTGGCCCTCAGGCCTGACCTTGGCTAAAGGCTGGATCCAAACCATGCCAGCCATCCTCCAAACGGGCTGGCAAATCCTGCTGGGGTCAGAGGGGGAAAAACACACAGGGGCTGCTGGAGACCGGGCTGCTGACACCACCGAGTCCCTGTTCCACCCACGGGTAACTGAGCATTCTCCGTGGTGCTGAACAGCTTTCCTGAAAACATTCCTGCCAGCACGGAAGGGCTGGATTATATGGATAATGTGTAATATTTACTAATGGCTGCTAATTGCAGAATTAGGGCCAGGGGAATGAGACTTGCAAAATACAATGGTGTCCCTGGAAGACACACCTGCTGCTAGCTCAGGAGTATTCCTGGTTTTTATTGAGCTACCACTCAATTCAGCGCACACAAAACCTAAAGCAAGACAACAACCAGTCCCCTCCTCTTTTGTGCTTAAACAAGGAAAAGTCACCAACTCTCAGTGAGACAGAAATGACACCAAAACCTAAATCTATGTCTCCATCAGCTTCAGGCCATTCCCCTTTGTCCTATCACTGCAGGACTGTGTGATAAGGCACACCATATATATATTAAAAAATGCATTTATGCACATAGACATACACATAAACAGTTGTATCACAGAAGTGTCTCTCTCATAATACAGAAATTCCCAAGTGCCTAGAAGACAGCTCAGAAAATACTGACGTTATTAATTTGTAATATCTTAAATGTAACTTGATTAAAATATTCCTCTCTTCACTGGGGGAGTTGCTCAGAAACGTGTCTGCGCATTGGACACCCCAGGCCTGAGTCCTGTTCTCCCCTCGGGAAGTGCCTGGGACATTTTATGGATTTAGAGCTTTGCAATTGCAGAGCTCCGTGAGCCGGCACAGCCCCCAGCCCTCCCGAGGAGCGTTTGCTCCGGGCAGTGCAGCCAGGCAGGGTTATAGGGCATGCTGGTGTAGGGCCTGAGCCCTCCACATCACTCCTTCGTGCCAGGCACTGCTGGGGAGCTCCTGACTTGCACCTTGGAAAGGAGCTTTGACACAGCAGCAGAGCAGCACCTTCCCAGGGATCACTCCGCACATCTGAGAGAGAGAGGGGCCCAAGAGTTTTGGAACCCAAACACTGGGTCAAGCTGAATTTACAGCTACACAGGCAAGTACTGCTCTGCTAAGTGCAACCAGAGTTTGCCTCCAGAATTCCAAATGAACTGTGCCTAATGTGAAGGCTATACATAAATTTTTAACAACTGCGGCAATAGTTACATCCCCTTTTCAAAGGGGTTTGTGCACTGGTGGGAGAAATTCCATGTGATTGCACAGACATCTGGGCACTTTTGAAACTCTGCTGTTGTATCATCATTGATCTCAGCCTTCCACTGTGACATAAAACCTGGTCTTGGACATGAATAGCTCTGAGAAATAACAGCAGATTTGAGATTGTGCACATTATATTTAATATTAAATAAAGCTCAACATTTCCCTCTTTCTTCCTCCGCTGCTTTATAGATCCAATAACCTTTATCTGCATTCCAGATGTCGGGAGAAGAGGAACTGATGTTTGCAAGGCATTTGCAGATGAAAAGCGTTCTATAAATGTAAAGTAAGCTATTATTCCTATAGTTCCTTTAAGCTGGTAATACCATTACACCCCCAGGGATGCTGGACAGCCTCTCATAATGAAGTATTATTCAGCACAGTGAATAATAGAATTACGCAGAAGCAACAGTTTCCTCTTCTCCTTGGACTAACTGCACTTAAAGTGGGTTTCTCTGTTCTTCTTTGAGACACCTGCGCTGCTTCCAGTGGGACATTGTGTTCTGGGAAAACAAGCACTCCCACAAATATTCAAAATGCAAATGAAAAACCTTTGCTGCTTTAGATTATACTTTGAAGCGTGGCATCAGGGAAGAAAAAAAAGAAAATGGTTTTATGGCTTTAAACTGAAAGAGAGTAAGTTTAGATTGGGTTCTATACAGGAATTGTTCCCTGTGAGGGTGGGGAGGCCCTGGCACAGGGTGCCCAGAGCAGCTGTGGCTGCCCCTGGATCCCTGGCAGTGTCCAAGGCCAGGCTGGACAGGGCTTGGAGCAGCCTGGGACAGTGGAAGGTGTCCCTGCCATGGCAGGGAGTCGATCCTTAAGGTCCTTTCCAACCCAGACCAGTCTGGGGTTCTTTGTGAGGAGCTGTACCCAGACATCAGTGTAGGGACACACACAGAGCCTGTGGCAGCTACAGGCACAGAGGGATGCTGGCTACAATTTTTGAAACACAAATTAGTAAGAGGAAATAAATAAAAACCCAAGAGAAATCAAAAGCACTGGATTGCAACAAAAGTGCATCAGTCTGATCTAAATATCCTTGAAGCCAAGCAATCAAACTTAGCCAAGTCTTCCAGCTGATTTTGGGAACCACCAGCTGCTTATGAAGAACAGGCCCCTGAGGGCCCATCAGTAACACGAACATTTAATGAGCTCGCTTTGGGCATTCCTGGCATCATCTTACAGGGATGAGAACTGCAAACTTCTGCATCCAGATTGCTGATGTCCAAATGGCTTCTCCCCAGAAACTGTCTAAGCTTGGAGTACTTAACAGAAGTTGATGAAAACTCAAGCGCTGCAGATGCTGGCACCTGACCCGGGGCCAGCCAGGCTAAGGAGAGCCAGGCTGCTGGACACCCTCAGGATCCCCAGCTGGAGCCTGGCCCTGCTGGCTGCTGCAGCTCAACCACCCCTCTGGTTTCCTGTCATTTATTTGAAAGGATGCTGCTTTGGGTTGGGATGCTGGACAAGGTGTTTACACATCTCTTAGTGACCACCACAGGGCTCACCTTGGCTGAGGAAGAGATCAGATAAACACATGGATCAGAATCCATCTCCATGCACACAGTCCTGGCTCTGCCCATGGACACAGTGCTGGGGCAGAGACTTGTGCTGGTGCTCTCGGAGTTACAGCAGATAAACCTCTGAATTCAGTCTCCTACCGATCGACAGAAGAGTCTCAAAGGCAGCACTGGGATGTGTCTTTTCCCTGGGGGATGTCACTAGAGGTATTTTAGCCAGCATGAAGGCAGATTGGAGTGTTCCATCCTGTTTTCGCTCCTTAATCAGAGGTACTCAGGTGCAGCTCACCTGGAGCAGGCAGGACCTGCCCTCACTTCCCCAGAGCCGAATGGGTGCCAAGTTCCCATTTCCAAGTTCCAGCAGCACAACCTCCCTGCTGTGCTGAGCCTGCACCACATCTGGGCTCAGCAAACCCCGTTTGATGCTGAGCAGCATTTCCCCACAAAGGCCAGACCCAGCAGCGATGAGAAATTAAAGCGGAGGCGCCGTCAGGCCGTGATGAATTTGCAGCCACGGCAGGTCAGGCCCTCTGCTTCCCGCTGTCACTTCCACTGACGCCTTGCATTTGCTCCTACATAATCCTGCTGTGCCTCTCCCCAGCTGCAGGGAGGGAAGGCATTTTTACATTTAGGGCGTCTCTGCAGAGATTTATGGCTGCTCTCCCCTGGCAGGGCTCAGCCAGCCTCGCTCCGCTCGCAGGCCGCGCTCCGAGTGGGGCTGGCACGGGCAAGGGACGATGACAAGGATTTTACAGCATGAGGCTGATGCCTCCAGGAGACACAAATTAGAGATTTAGGAGCCTGTTTGGGCCATATTTCTGCCAGGCCATCCCTCTGCCCGGCCTTCCAAGGGACAAGGACACGATTTAGCACCTCTTGCTCCAGACAAGAGAGGAGCACAAGGGCTGAGAGTTGTTCCTTTTCTGAGCATCCTTGCTGCGAGGAGAGGCTGAGGTTGATTTGTTTTTCCATTTTCCTTCTGCTTACACAACCTGTATTTAAGTTTGCCCTAAACAAATTGCAGATCTAACTTTGCCCTAAACAAATACTGCAAGGGACAAAAACTTTTCCCTCAGTGCCCTGTAAAAAGGGAAAAAGGAAGCCAAGCATGCCTGTAAATATATTTGTGACAGACACACAAATTTTCTAACAACATGAAATTTTGTTGGACTTTTTAAATAGTGCCAAGCTCAGAGGCAAAAGGTTACATAGGATTAAAAACCCCAGTAAATTCTTTTTCTTCCTTAAGGTTATTGAAACTTGTGCCTGAAGATATATTACACAAAGGTTTCTGTAGCAAATGCTCTATTGCCTTTCTCTCCAACTTGTTTTTCCTTTGCCTTTTTAGTGCATTAAATAATTTTCAAATCGTTAGATACAATAAATTCTTCTAGATGTTTACCACATCCTTAGAGGTCTGCATCCTTATCTTCCTCCACAATTTTCCTTTATTCAATCTGAAATCTAAATCATAAAAATAATAACTAGGAAACAGCATTAAAATCTCATTGTCTTCTCTGCAAAATCCATGACATTTAACTCAGCTCTCTATAACCACCTGCTGTTGTACATTTTGCCCACAAAGAAAAGACTAAAAGTTATTTTGTGAGGATTTTTGGTTTCATAAGAGTAGAATTGCAGGGTAAAAGAGCTCTAGGAGGAATTGCACCCCAAAGACCAGCCCAGTCCCTGCAGCAGCTCAGCTCTGAGTTGTGCCATCACTGTACCTGCCCTGCTCATGTGAGACCTCTGCCTTCCTCCCCCCAGAAACACAGGATGGGAATTGTCCCCAAATAGACCATATGGATTTGGTGCCATGGCAGCTTTCAGCATGACAAACCTCAGAGAAAACAGTCAAGAGATCCAGAGCTCCCTTGTATAAAATGTATTTCTAAACCTATGAAGTTACCTTGAGGGAGTAAAAGTTAAACTGGATTTTCAGCCATGGCAGGCAGCAGATTCCTGATCCATTTACCTCCTGGAATAAAACACCATACCAAGGATGTCAGGAACTAAAACACAAAGGGATCATTTTAGAACTCACAAAGCCAATTTGAGACCAGGGAAGTGACCACCCAGAAGGTTTGGTCAGCAGCAGCCCCTCGTGCAGAGTCCAGTTGAGAGGATCACCCAGTCCTTGGGCAGCCCAGGGAGCACAGAGCTGTTTCTCTCAGCATTTTGCTCAGCTGAGATTGGAGAGCCACGGAAAAGAGGAGTTGCCTGACGTGAACAGCTTCGTGACAGAGCTCTTTGGTGGGGCAAAGCATTGGCAGCCAACAGCCACAAATCCCAGCACGCCAAACCACCCAGGCACACAAAGCACAGGGCATTCCCTGCGTATCTTGGGTCTCCAAAGGAGCACACACACAAGGATAGAATGGAAGGAGCTGTACCAAGAAGAGAGATTTCGGATATATTAAAGAATATCTGCAAAAAGCCTGACTGTGACACCCCTCCACAGCTGTTATAATTTTGATAAGAAACGCCGATTATCATTTAAGTGACGAGAAGTTAAAACCAGACATCAGCAGCCCTAGTCATGTACTGGTGTCAGTATCCATTGATCTCCATGCACCCCTGATTGCAGCTAACAGGAATTTGGGGTACAAAGGAGTGCACTGTGTTTTTTCAACACGAGTTTGCCATTTCATGCGCACTCCATTCTCAGTCACAGAATTATTCCCACAGCCACAGAGATCTACCACATCTAAAAGCACAGCATGCAATCAAATTAATTTTTGAATGTGGAGGAAATCAGGGACTCTTCAGTGCAAATTTCAGCGCCGAGCTCGGTTCTGAGGTGCATAATAAGATTCACAGCACTCCTCTAACAGCACAGATCAAACATTCACTGCAGATGCACTGGAGGCCATGAAGAGACCCAACTGCAGCAGCTCCACGTGCACTCCCTCTCTCCAACACCTTTCCATTTCGCTGCTGCTGGAGAAAAAGACTTTGTGTATTTGAAATATGTTTATCCTACCTTGCTGCAGGCCAGCTCTCTCCAGGATTTCCTTTCTCCTTGTGGCACCCTGGCTGGATTTTAGAGGTGATCTCTCCGAATTCCGCTCTCTGGATGCTGTCCAGGAGCTCAGCACAGCTCTCCCGTGCCAGCGTTACAGATGTCATCTGCCAGTGGAACACACTGTGCCAGCTCCTCCTGCTGTTTGCAGATGTTCTATAAGTGCTCACCAGTGATGAGAACGTGGAAAAATCCAGCAGCAACATCTTGGGATAACGGGTGGCTGCAGTTTGCAAACTGCCTTCCAAGGTGGATAATGGACTTGGCAAAGCACGAGCTGGAAGGGAGCAGAGTCTTCACACACAGCAGATTGGAGGCCATTCAACCATCCCAAAAAGGCTGGCATCGGCATCCAACCTCCTCTGCAGCCAGACAATCCCAGGGGAGCATCACATGGGCACCGTGAAGGAAAAGTTCACATCTTCAAGTGAGATCAGCTCCAGTTTTGAAGTTTTTTACAACAGATCACGGCTTAGTGCAGAGCTGGGATGAAACCCAGCACTAAGCTCCCCCAGGGGAAGCAGCACAGGCTGGCACAGCACCCGACAGGGCTGGGGATCCAACCCAGCTGCACTTCACCAAGTGCATCTCCCATCGTGGCCTGTCCCACTTACACCAGCACAGTCTGATCACTACAGGAGAAATGTGATGCTCTGCTTCAGCTGCTCAAACTGTTATGTGCTAACTTAGAAACATGGAATCCCACAATGGTTGGGTTGGAAGGGATCTCAAAGCCTATCCAGTGCCACCCCTGCCATGGGCAGGGACACCTTCCACTGTCCCAGGCTGCTCCAAGCCCCAATGTCCAGCCTGGCCTTGGGCACTGCCAGGGATCCAGGGGCAGCCACAGCTGCTCTGGGCACCCTGTGCCAGGGCCTGCCCACCCTCACAGGGAAGGATTTATTCCCAATATCCCATCTAAATCTACCCTCCTTCAGCTTAAAGCCATTATTTGTTACTTCATAAGAAACTTTTTATATTCAAACACCCCCTTTCCATTCTGCCTCACTGCACTGAGTCAAAGAGCTCTGTGCACCCTGGAACAGCCATTCCTTTGCCTGGCTCTGGCCTCTCATGCAGAGCAATTTTTTATCTCCATTATTTAGCACTTACAGTGTCAGATATTGTTTTCCAACACAGAAGAGGAAGAAAACCAGTGAAACAGGGAAGAAAGGGGAGAAGAGAATTCCAGGTCTGGGTTATTACATGCCAAATTTCTACCCAGAATAAATTTTCACAATGGATCACATTGCAAATGCTGACAGACTCTTAATTGGAGCTCCACAGAGCTCACGCACAGCTACAGAGCAACCATTTGGAAATGTCTTGTTTAAAATACATTGAGGTTATTCAAAGAAGATATTGATATTCTCGTGTAGTACGAGATGCCAACAACGCCTCGCAGGCATCTCCGAGCAGCAGAATCCTTTCCAGCAGCAGGTGGGATGAAATGCTGACAAATGGGGTGGAAGCAGCACACAGGAATAAACTCTATAATATCCTATTTGTTTCCCCAGCCTGGCTGCTTGTGTTGTTATTTTTCACGAGCTGGCAGCTGAGAGCAGCCGAAGCACAGCCCAGTCCCGCGGCTCCGTCCCACGGGAGCTCGGCGGCAATTTGGGCTCGGTGTGCTCTCCCCAGGAAAGCACAAAGTGTCCCCGGGGACACAGCGCTGCCTGGGGCAGTACATGCTGATGAACAAAGCTCCGCTCTCCCTTCAGAGCAGGTCTGCAGGGCAGGTTTATTAACAACAGCACCGCTGCCATCTCCGAGAGGGAAAAGCTGCCAGCTCCCACCCGGCCCTGTCCCGGCTGCTCCCGTGGGTGCCTCGTCTTTGCTGGCACACGAGGGACAAACAGCTCCTGCCGTGCCCAGACCCAGCCTCGCAGGGCATCAAAACTGCTCCTCTAAGGATTGATTCAGACCGTATCAAGTGGAGTTATATCTGGGAAGATCCAAGATATAAAATCCTTACGAAAGTAGAATGAAGNACATTACTGAAAGCAGATAATCAAAATTATGCTCATCGCTTCATTAAAAAAAAAAAACACCAAAAAAAACCCACCAAAACAAACCCAAAAAACCAAACAAAAACCAAAAACAAACCAAAAACAAAAAACAAAACCAAAAAAACCAAACAAAAAAAAAAAACCAACAGGTTTTCAAAGTCTGTAAAGTATAAAAAAATAGTTATGTTGTTCTACAAATCTTGTTTGGGACCCATGCATGGAGGACTTGAAACACCTGAAGAGAACCTGTTGAGGAGAACCAGCCCTTTGCAGAGCTCTGCTTCTGCACAGTTCAGGTTCAGTGGGAGCTTTGCCAGCTCCTTGGCTTGGCTGTATTTTGGCCAGGTACCACGGCAGGTTTGCTCATCATTTATCATCATGTTGTCTTAGCTCGTGTTGCCTTAGCCATGAAATGAGACAATAAATATTTGCCTCCCTCCCACAGCTGGGGGTGGGTTTAATAAGCTCCAGCCTGTTGGCTGTCTGTGGGAATGCCAAGTGTGGAATTGCCTCGGAGTGGAGGAGCAGCACAGCAGTAAATGCAAAGCTCAGGTAAACTGCGCTCCAAATGGCCGCTGGGAGGTTCCCTAATCCATGCCTGTTAAATCATGGAAAAGGGGTTCGGTGCTGTCATCACACGAAGAAAACGAAGATGAATTTACCACAGTACAGACACGTAAAGGAGTCAAGGGCACGTTGCCCTGAGTGCCAGATGTCCTTGGATGGAAGGTAAGCTCTGCATTAGGATTTTTTTTTCTAATTTAGAAATCACAGAATCCCAGAATTATTAAGGATGGAAAAGCCCTCCAAGGCCATCGAGTTCAAGCTGTGCCCCATCCCCACCCTGTCTCCAGCCCAGAGCTCTGAGTGCCATGTCCAGCCCTTCCTTGGGCACCTCCAGGGATGGGCACTCCAAACCTCCCTGGGCAGTTCCAAAGCCTGACCATGACCACCCTTTCCATGGAGAAATTCCTGCTATCCAACCTGGCCCTCCCCTGGCACAGCTGGAGGTCCTTCCCTCTTTCCTGTTGGCAGGAATGCTGCTCCCTGCCAACAAAGAAAGGTAAAGTCAGGCCAGAATCCTTATAGGCAGCACTCTGCTTTCTTTAGTAAAATATTCTTTTCCATTTTTCCTCTAAGCTATCCGTCTAAACCTTCTTGGCACCTCATTTCTCCACTGCAGCACTTCCTCACAAATGCTGTCCATGGAGAGAAACCTGGATTTGCTCCCTCTGAGCTAACAAACAGCATTTGTTACAGATCCCAGAGGGAATGCTTCTCCTCTCAGGTTTGGGGAGGGATGGGGGGACAGGACACAATGGACATTGAGCATCCTCACTGTTTCTGCACATACAGCAAAATAAATTAAGCTGAGGAGAAAATGAAGCACTTTTTGGTGAATTTCCAGAAGGGGGGTATGAATAATGCTCTTTGAATTCCAAGATGAAAAGTGACTGAGCACAAGAATCACGATTCTTCTGTCAAGCTGATTCTTTCAGGAAAGGAAGCAGAGAACATTCATCCTCTCTGTGCTGGATGCACTGAAAAACTCATCTTTAGGGAAAACATGGGTACATTTTCACCTTGCTAAAGGAATATGAAAGAGAAAATACCCTCATTGTCCTCTGCAGTCCTCCTCAAAAACCCATGGGCTGCTACAGCACAGAAAATCTGCCAGGCACCCACAGGCTCTGCCCTCCTGGAACCACGTAGCTCTAAAGTGCTTCACCATCATTTCCACAGCAACTAAATTGAGATTTACGACTCAAATATCCAGAAAAGCTGTATCACAAGTGATTTAAACCCACGCCTAAGCACAAACATTCAGAACATTCCCAGATCCCTTGTATTTAGCGTGACACAGTCCAACCAACACAAAATCCAGAATAATGCAGTCAAATCCATTTAATGTACTGAGATTCCCAGTTTATGGGTGGAAGGGTTAAAACGTCTTCAGCCACTGCTTTACTCAAGCACAGAATATTAATGCTGCCTCAGAGCAAACATCACTTATCTTGTCTCTTACCAGTGCAGATTTTAAGTCTCACTACAATCATTTGATTACACTACAAGATGTGCATTTAATGCTCAATATTACCTGTGGGTTTCTGAAACAAAATCACATTTTATGCGTTTTTACATATATAAATTGTTCTTTCTTTGTTGCTGTGGTAGAATTCCTACTCACTCAGAAGCAGTTTGCCTTTGAGGGGAGCAAGGACAGATTATTCCCCAATGCTGGCATGCCCTTGCACAGAATTCAGCTCAAAAGTTGCCCAAATATTTTGGGTCAGCTTCAGAGAAGTATTTTCTGCTTTGCAGGATAATAAAGTCCTTTGCAGTAACAACCATGGGACTAAGTGACAAATACAACTTAATCAAGGGAGAATCTATTTCAAACAGAAGACAAATTGCCTCAGGCCTTGGTAATTATCTCTCCAGGATTAATAATCAACTCTAATTTAATAATTACCTTAATATTTCCTTTTTGAAATTTTCAATAATTAACCTGCAGTCTCTCAAAAATAATATTCCTAGGCACTTCACAGAATCATGTTATTTAATGAAAACAAAGTTAGATAAGCTGTCACTGGCAAAAAAAATCAAAGGGTAAATTATAATCCTTAGAAGGCTTTCACAACACACGCATTTGTAGGGAACAGGTACCAGGAGTGCTGTCATTCCATGTGTGGGACCAGGACGAGGAGGTGCTGGAATGCCTAAAGCCAGGCTTTGAAACAAAGGCAGATTAACCTCTAGGAGCAGTGAGGGCAAGGAGCAGTCCCACATCCCCAGCCCCACTCCCACAGAGCACAGGCGTGGGATGCCCTGCAGGTATTTGGTAGTTTGTTTTCCACGAGAGTCCACTCAGTGTTTTCTCCTGGCCAGACAAGGCAGTGCATTGGGAAAAGCTGAGTTTATAAAATGTTTTCATACCAGAGCAATGCAGGGGCTGCCGAAGGTTAGGAAATAATCAGATGATGCTGGAAAAGTGCTGGCCCTTCTGCAGTGGTGTCTGGCCATTTTAAACACATTTGTGGCTGAGCTGCTGAAGGTCATCCCTGGGTATTTCAGTATTTTCTTGTCTTATAAAGGAGCTTCAAGACACACAATAACCTATATGTGGAACAAAACTTGATGAAGCATTTAAAGATCCTTAGCTCAAAGCACAATCTGAGCAGAGGCAGTCGGGGCACACACCCTCAGCCTGTGGGGGCTGACCCACTGCAAGGCCTGGGGGCTTCTCCCACATTTTCCAGACCTGCCTGATGGTTTTCCTGACATGTGTGGAGGTGCCCATCTGAAGGGCCTTTTGTCCTACAGCTTTGACGTCTGCTGTTTTTTACCAGAAAATCTCATTCTGAAAGCAAATTACAACGCAGAACTTCACCGCGGCTTTTCTGGTGTCACACATTAACTTTAATTCTGCTGAGAAATGGGTTTTCCTTTCATAAAATAACAATCCTCTCCACCAGCATGACATGAAGTGCTCTGATTTCACGTGGCCCTGCCAAAGCCTTTCATTCCCAGAGCACGGAGAGCTCCCACGCTGTTCCGAGGAGATTGGGAGCCGGAGCTCAGCGTCCCCGGGTGTGGCACGGGGACACAGCAGAGTCAGGGGCCTTTCAGTTGCAGTAAATGTGCCTCTCTCACACTGGCATAAAGTAATTGCAAATCTGAAAACCTGAGGTAGAAATAAGAGGCTGAAATAACACCAAAATCTCTGCCCAAACTCACCCGCAGGACTGAATTATTCCCTCCTTCAGCTTTGTGAAATCAGCCCAGATGAGGTGTTTCGTATGAGATTGGCTGGATCGTGTTAACTTTTTGTCATGACTTATTTCAGGGAAGTTGGGCCTCTAAAGTCAGCCTAAATTTGGAACTTTAGCAGTACTTGCAAAATTAAAATGTACTGGGCAGAGAAAGTCTGTTCATCTATTTTCTAATATCATTATGAAATCTTACCAATCCAGAAATCAGTCACCACCGATTTTATAAATAGAGAAAATAATAAAAATAACTTTAAAAATCAGTCTCCTTGCCTTTTAGGATTTCTAGGTGTCTTTCAAACCTGTCTACTTTTCATAAACTTCATTCACCAAAACACAGCAATTCCTTTGAAGGAAGCAGAGAAAGAGCTGTTCTCACACTGCTCCAAAGTCACCTTGCTCCTTCACTTTGCCTGTTTACTACTTTATTACTCTTCTTACTCAAAGTCTGCTGCTTTGTTATTACCTGATTTTAAGAAGAGCTAATCCAGAGCTGGGAAATCAGATCCAGTTGACGTGGGGGCAGGTGCACCTACTCTTTGAAAGTCAGACCCATCCCAGTGACCATATTACCTGGTGCCAGAGCAAACCTCTGTCCAGAAAAAGCCTCTGTCCCCCCACCACCAGAGAACACCACAGGCTTGCTCCCCCTGGGGTATTTCCTAGCACAACCTTTTTTATTTTCCTTTTTCAGTCAATTTGCTTTCTTTCAATATTAAAGTTTCCTTTCCCTTCTATTTGAAGATGGAGAGACAACTTGTAACCTCACTCAGCTGCTCCGTGGAACCTCCCAGCCCCACACACCAGTTCTGTTCCCATTTTCCTTGCTGTGACTCGCCAGCCCCTTCTGGTGTTTCCCGGGTCACCTCCACTCTGATTTAGGAGAGACAAGAGCAGAGAACAAATCCATTGCCCAGGTTAATGGAAGAGCTCTCAGGGGGAAGGACACACTATCAGCTCACAAACCTGCCAGGGCATCCTGAAGGAGAATTCCTGCTTGGATGTTCCTGGGAGCTGAATAAACACCAGACCCACCCCAGCCCCTGCCTGGCAGCAGCAGGAAAGGTTTGCTTTGGTCTTTCATGGAACCACATTTCCACATTGCAGCTCTGGGGTTTAAATTCCCAGTTGTGCTCATCCCTACAGCAGCCCCTGTCACCCCACAGAAACCAGCCCAGTTATTCCCAGCACAAAAGAATCAAGGAAAAGCAGGATTTCAACCCATTACAAATCCAGATAACTCCAGTGTCCACCAGTTATTCCTTAGTCTGCTTTAAACTCCACCTCCCCACTGAGCTGTTTCTGTTACACAGTGCTCCCTTTGCCCAAACAGATCTGGTATTGCAGGATTCCACACAGAAACACAGTTGCTTTTGCTTTTCCACATTTTTTTTTAATCAGTTTATGTTAATTTTCCTCTTCACGTGCATTTGCAGCCTCTGAAATGAAAAAGTGTGCAGGAAAAAAAAGGTGGAAATGTTTTTAAGACCTCCAGCAATCAATAAAAGCAAGGCTCCAGAAGGCAGAATGTTCCCTCCTGCACTGCCTGCCCGGGAAATATTGATAGTGTTGTGGGAGAGCTTTTTTCCTTCCTCCTGCCTTTTGAAAATACTGATAATATGAATGCTCCCATTAGCAAGAAATATGTCACATCAAAATTAATGGTATTGGCCAATAACAATGAGACTCTGGCTGTCAAGTTAACTCAATTGCAGGGCAGCAGAGCAATTCTGCCATCCAAACCTTATTGAGACAGAGATGAATGCAGGTGATTCTCCCAGGCTGCAGAGCCTTGAAAAGTGTGCCCTAGATCCCAGTGATTAACTGGAGCCTTCCACAAAATCCTTTTATTCCAGCGCTGGGCACCATCCTCATCCCAAACCTGCAGCAGCTCCGGGGGAAATGAGGGAAATGGGATTGTTGTTACTTCACCTCCTCACTGGTTAGAAAGGGTCAGGATCTGCTCTGGGTGTTTGACCATCTTTCTTTACTCAGTTTTATCTCTTAAAAGCAAACCAGTGTCTTCAACATAATATTTGACTCCTTTTTATTGAAATATTCAACAGCAAGTTAAACACTTGTTAAGACAACTGAGATAAAAGATATTTTTGCTCACCTTTCTTATTTAAAAAAGAACTCTCCAAAGATAAGAATGTGTTAACAGCTTTCCTAAACTGCAGCAAGACCAGACTGGAGGTATCTGCTACAACCTCCAAGAGTGACATTAAATCTTTATTCTAAAAAAGGTTATAGACAGATCAATGCTCCGGGGTGATTAAGTGACTGAATCATTTCATATGAGCTGCAGATGTTTCACTGACGGGCAGTGGACAAAGGGAATCTGAAATGAGGTTGCAAACTGAGGTGTCCACAGTGACACTGGCACAAACCTTAAATATTCTGGGTACAACAAGAATGTGACATTGTGACAAATCAGCAATGCCAGCAGCTCCTGTGGTATGAAACCCAGTATTAATGACCATAAAAAACCACAGCTATCCACGCTCCAGACAGTTTAGATTTTTCCTGAAGTTCCCAGTGGTATTTTGAGAAGTGCCCAAGCACTTATCCCATTGATATGATTAGATAAACACTTCTGGAAATTATGTTTGGTGCCTTTAAAAACAAGTCTGCTGGAGCTGGTTTGATGAATGCAATAACTTTTAGTTCAGTCTAAATCTGCCAGACCAAACTGCTCCTCGCCAGGACTAACCTGGTTTAAATATTACAGTTTAAATTCAGAATTTATACCTGGAAAAAAATCCTTCTGTGCTTAGGAAACAGGTTTTCTCTTCTAGTTCCAGCTCTTTTGGCATCCCAGCCTAATTGTGGCCAGAGTTTCCTGCAGATCTCTCACTGCACTGGGAATCCTTGATGATTTCCTTTAAATTTCCATCAGCAATGTCAGGTACAGACTGAGCCACGTCAGAAAAGATCTTTTCTCAGTTTCACTCACAGTGACCAACACTGGTTCCCATTATCCACCCAGGCAGAATTCACAGGCCAAATACAGCAATTAGCACCTCCCAAGGAGGCAGCCTGGCACAGCAAATGTGGTTAAAATCACATTTGCCTGAAGATTATTGGAGCTTTGGCTGGTTTAAATCAGGAGCCCCTGAGTGTCACTTTGGAGGGGATGGAGTGTTGACCCCCCGAATTTGGCAGCAAGCACAACACGTTCCCACAAGAGCCAGCTCTGGAACAAGACTCAGGGTCCACGCCCAGGGAATAAACACCTCCCATCCACCTTCCAATGGAAGATCACTTTATTAGTAAGTAATAGATTAATAAAGAATTAATAACATGAAACCTGAGGGCAATGGCTGCAAAGCAAAGGCTCAGAGCATCTCCTTGCTGTTCTGTGAGTCTGCTCCCCCTCAGAGAGCTCCTGCCCCAGAGGCTCTGGGGGCTGTCAGATCCCCCTGCCAGGAGCTGATCCCAGGGAGCAGAGCTCGCTCTGGAGATCAAAACGTCCCCTGGAGCCCTCCTTTCCCTTTGCCAGGCACCACAATCCCGCTATTGTTTCAGGGAAAATCGCTCCACCAAGCCCTGCGAGTGACACTGAAAATATGGGGAAAACAAACAGTAAATTGTTATGAGGAAAACACAGAATTGGATGTAAAATTGCTGTGGACTCACTACACTTTCAAAAACCTATTTGGCTGCTACCACTAGAGAGTGATCTTCCAATATCTCCCTTGCTTTGGAACAAGCAGAGTTTGTTTTGCAGTATTTCTGCAAAAAGAAAATTACTCCTGATTATACTCTCTGCAGGAATCTATTTTTGAATCTATTTCTTCTTTTTCCCCCCTCAACTCTTCTCTTTGAAGTTCAAATATGCTCTTTTCAGGCTGACAGTAAAATCAGGAACTGATTGGAGCAGTTCTGAATAACAAAATCATCTCAGAAGCCAAGAGACAACGTGAGAGGTACAAATGTAAAACTAAGGAGCTCCTAGTCTCACACCTGCAGTACAGCACACGAAGTCCAAAAGAATCAAATCATAATTTAGTTTTTCTTTAATCAGTGAAATATATTTATTTTTATACCTAGTGTTTGAGGGGTTTTGAGCCACAATTGTTTCATGAGCCATAAAGAATAACTGGTTTCTATCTGAGAATAAGATTGAAACAACCAGTTATTAATTGATTTATTATTATTTAACCATGGGTATTTCGTGAGTAACTGCCCACTATTTAGGATCTGTTTGATTGCTCTTTGACCCCACACTCAAACATAAATTAACTTCATCCACAGATGTCATTGGGACTGTTAGAACTGAGTGAAGGGATCAGGGCAATGCTTTGGAAGGTGTCATAAATCATGGAGTTATTAAGATTGGAAAAGACCTTTAAGATCATGAGTCCAACCATCTCCACCTCCAGAGCAATGGAGTAAGTACTACAACAATACCAAAGTTGTAATACGTGAGAACTAACTACTGCTGTTGCCTCATGAATATTTTATGTTAATATTAAAATATTATAATCACCTCTTCCAGACCCAGCTCTTCTGAAATGCCAACGAGACCAAGGTGATTAAAGGCACCACAATGTTCATTAAGGCTCAAATACCAGCACCAATGATTTCTTTTCCATCACAATTGCACTGAATTATTAAATATATATTCCATATGTTGTACATTAAAGTTTTACCTGTGGAGACTTTGCTGGCATAAAAATGCAGATTTTAATTTTGTTTAACAATACAAAGGAAGTTAAGACCCCATCAGAGAATGTTATCATTCAAAACATTTCTTCATTGCCATGTTAAAACTCAGAATGAACTGGCAAAGCAGCTCTACTTACTCTTAAGCACAGCAGCCAAAATCCTCCATGGAGAGCAAGCAGGAACTTTCCAAAATAGTTTTCAGGGCACCACTTCCACACTTGAGAAAAGATCTCCACTATTTTCACCTGAAATATCCACAGTTTTCATCCTTATTTTGTGCATGGCCTTGTGAACATCCCCTAATTTCGAAGAAATCAGTTAAATTTACAGAAAAAGCCCTGCTATTTAGCACTATTTACATAGAGATTCTGAATCTTTTGGACCCCCTCAGCTCCAAAGGCTGTCAGACAGCTCTGAGTTACACACATGCCTGAAGGAATCTATTTCTCTAGTTAAATATTGGTGTAAGAAGAGACTGCTCCATTTCCCTGGGCTTAACACACCTTTCACTCCAGCTGAATCCCGAATCCCTGCTGTTACCACGGTGACTGTTCCAAACCTCTCCCCTTCTGCTGCAGTTCCAGGGGTTTGCTGGACAGCTGTGTGTGGACACAGCTCCTGCCTGGTGGGGGGACACTGGGATTATTCACTTCCAGGCCCAGTTCTAACACCAACAACTCCACATTCCCATCTTCCAAGGATCACACTTCCTTTTTTGAACAGCTAATGAGACAAAGATGAGCACTGGTACTGCAGGGATTTACTGGGAAAGGGGAAAACCCCAGAGCAACACCTGTGCTGAGTGGAGCATCCCAGCAACTCTGGGTTTGCCCAAAGGTGAAGCAGCAGCAGCAGCAATTGCAGACAGAGAGAATTCCAGAAGTGCAGCAGGGCAAGGCACGAGCGCTCCATGGAGGGGAAGGGCTCTGTCAGCTCAACCCTGCTCACCTGGGATCGAGCTGCAGCCGCTAAAGAGATCCCCTGGGAATTCCTTCAAGTTCCTGCAACAGCCACTTTATTGTCATTTCATTGCATTTCATGAAGCAGCCAAACCCACACTGGTCCAAGTGACTGGCTCATGGTGGCTCCAGCCAGCTTGGCCAGCTCCTCAGGGATGGTGCTGGAGTGGATCACGAGTTTGTCACTTCTTCACTCGGAGAAACGCTCCAGCTGGGATAAAAGATTCCATTTCTCTTGCCGAGCTCTGTGAGCTTTACTGTGGTGGTGCTCTTTCTTTCATCTTGAGCACATCTTTTATCCCCAAACTGTTCAGGGGAGATTAAAGAAAGAGACAGGAGGTTAATCAGACCTGACAAATTTGGTGGCCTTCTGGGACGGGGCCACAGCGTTGGTGGAGAAGGGAAGAGAGACTGACATCAGCTACCTGGACTTGTGCAAAGCACTGCATGCTGCCCACGTGACATCCTTGTCTCCAGACTGGAGAGGCTGGATTTGGTGGATGGACAACTCAGGGATAAGGAACTGTCTGCTCCAGGAACTCACTGTCCATGTGGAGGGAGAGCAGTGACCAGGGATGTTCCTCGGGATCGGGACTGAGGCTGTTTGACATCTTCCACAGTGACACAGACTGTGGGATCGAGGCACCCTCTCCAGGTGTCCCAGGACACCAGGGTGGGTGGTGCTGGAGGGAAGGGAAGCATCCAGAGGGAGCTGGACAGCCTGGAGTCACTGCCTGCACCCATGCTTTGTCTCCTTAGAAATAACTCAGTGGAGACAATAGAAACGTCCTCGCTGGACTGTCACACTCCCTGAATGCCACAACTCTACCCATTCCCACTGCGATTGCTTTTCCTTCTGTTTTATTCCTCCTGCTCTTTTGTTGAGTTGTGAGGCAGAAAAATTAAAGGCCATTCATAATTCAGAGCTGCAGAAACAAAAACATCCTGAGGGCTGCAAAGTCTAGACAGACAACAAACGAAGTCTGGGCAGACCATCTTTTCTCAGGACTCTCTTTAAAGGACTCAAACATCCCCCTTTTCCACCAAAATCCTTTTGACTTTAGTTTTGTACGTCTCTAGCTCAATTTCTGAAGACTTTTCTACAACTGTGCCAGGCACTGGAGCAAGACAAGTCCCAGAGTTGTGCTGGGATGGGCCTAGAAAAATTTGAAATGGAAAAATTCAAGGGGAGAAATGTGGTCAGTCTAAGGAGCACCAGGGCTGAACCTCCCCAAGGGCCTTGGGTACTTCAGGCCCACCAGCATCAGACCTGACTAGACAGGAAAATCAGCCAATCATAGCCCTAGATAAGAGAAACCCCAGGCACAGCTAAAAATCACTTTAACCCCCACTGTGGGCACTCAGAACTCCATAGAATTTTAGGGTTTGCTTTTTTAATTGCCTTCAGAGACTTCTCAAAAAATCTGAGCTAAAATGAGCTTTTTACTCCCAAGAAAGCTCCCAGAGAATGGGGCATTTCTATAACTGTATCTGCTGCAACTTGTGTTTTAAGGCAAAAATATTTTCTGAACAACAAAAAAAAAGAGTTTAGTGCAGTACATAAATGGCTGAAATACAGCAGCTATTACAGGAATGGAAAGAGGAGCACAATGCCTACATAAATTGATAGATCCATTTCTCAGTGAGATACACAAGCTGGTAAAATAAACCATGTATTACAGTAATGGCAGAGCAGAGGAGCACCTGGAGAGGTCTCTCTACATTACAAATGTGTATGAACTTGTCTCTGCCATTTCCCAACACACAATTACTGATTTACCGTTGCGTTCCCAAAGACATCCTCACAAATGGGAGCTGCTAGGGAAGGCTCTGCTGTTAATTCCGTTTTTATTTGTACCCAACAGCAAAGCAACGCTGGGAAGGGCTCAGCTCCTCCCTCAAGCTCAGGGCTGGCAGCAAACACGGAAGCTCCTGCTCCCCTCACCCAGGTAATCATCATTATCATGCCCAGTGCCAAACAAGAACATTCCCCTCGGGTGTGCTGGGCCATGCATTAACCGGGTGTGTTTCACACACCCTTCTCCACGGGCTCTTTTCCCCTTACAGGGTTTTATTTTTCCGAATGGCATTAGCCACACAAGATAAAAGTGGGATAATTAACACACTACCCGGTGCTTTCTCCACAGAAACCACCCAGCTGCACTGACAGGCCTCTAACACACTCCCTGCCCATTGCTGACTGCAAACCCACTCGTGGAGCGCTGCATTCGGGAACTGGCAGCATCCCTCACTCGTGGCTTGGCAGACAAAGGTCACCAGCCAATGTGATAATGAAGATGAGCAGCCCTCTGCTCCTGCACTGCTCCTTGGTTTTACCAGAGCACTGCTGAGAAGCTTCAGCTGGGATCAGGGACCCGCTTAAGTTCCCATCTGTAACCCAGAGCAGCTCATTTCTGGGTAATTATTTACACATCATTTACAGCACAAAATGTGAGTGTAAGGGGACTGAGGGCAGGGCTGGGTCAGCCTGCAAGGGCCAGCCCCTCATCCTGCATGGTCAGAACCCTTTGGCCGGGACTGGGAGGGACCAGGAGCTGTGCAAGGGACCGGGCTGAAGGCACCACTACCCCGATCTAATGCTGGTTGGGGCAGCTCGGCTCCAGCAGCCCCAGAGCCTGGCTCAGGGATTTGGCACCACCACAAGGGAGTGACCCACAGCAGCCCTGCAGCAGCAGCTCCTCCACTCCCAGATCCCACTGCAGCACTTCTGGGATCGTCCACAGCAGGGAAGGGAGCGGGGAAACAGGACCAGCCCTGATCAGATCAGATGTGTTCCCAAACTAGAGCTGGACCACATCAACATTTGACTTACCCTGGGCTGGGCTGCACAGCAGGACCAAAGTTCTGCCTCTAAATTCTGCCCATCCCGCAGGATCCAGCTCGGTTTAGTCGTCCTCAGGTCCCTGAGGGATTGGCAGGAACGAGGCTGGTTCTTGTTGCATCCAAGCTGATTTGCCCTGCAAAAATGTGGGGAGAATTGCAGACAAGGCACAAGGCATTCCAATCAGCAGGAATACACAGAAATGTGAATTCATGGGGTTTCCCTTTTGCTCTGTTAAAAATGAATGCGAAAACCATAAACTGTTCTATTTGAATACGATTATTTTTAATTTTAAATGCTGCTTTCTCTCTACCCCCAAGAGCCTGCTGTTCTACAGGATATTGTTGTGGCTCAAAACTATTTCAGTAAAAATGGACTGCATTTCCTGGCAGTGAGGAGCAGAGCTCTGCAGAGCAGAAAGACAGCAGCAGAGAGGCTTTGCTGGTTCTGGCAGATCTGCCAGCAGCCACGGGCAGACCTGCTCACGGCAGCTGCTGAACTGTGTCCCCAGGGGTCACCCCGAGCTCGGGGCCAGCACATCCCCCAGCACAGGGCTCACCCCAGCTCTGCCCTCTCCCACCTGTGCCAGGGGCCAGGAGCTGGCCTGGCTGAAGGAAAACAAGGAAAGCTGGAGTTCTTCAGGGCCCCGGGCACAAACTGGGGTAAATATCCACACACAGTCCTTGGGTTTTGTCCTTTTTTTAGTCACTTTTGCTGCTGTTCAGGATGTTCCAGTGAGTCAGAAGTGGCTGAAAGCACAGGCAAATGAAGCTGGAGCCTGCCATGAGAGCGGAGTGCCAAATCTCTGCCTGTCAGGAGACAGTGGTGGGCTGGGAGCCATCCCTGCCGCAGGCCCCAGCAGCCCTGCACACCTGCAGGCACCAGCAGAGAGGAGAGAAGGGATCCCCCGGGACAAGGCCCTGTCCTGCTCTGCCCCTTCTCCTCAGGAAGGATGGAAAGGTGCAGCAGTCCTGGGAGTGGGGCAGAGGGGCAGAACCACCCCCCTCCATCGATGCGTATATAAAAAATGAAGGTATTTACAGACATCTATTTTGGAATACATCATGAAGCCATTTAGATATTTAGATTTATCCTGTGAAGACGTCATGGGACACACATTTAACCTCAGGTCTGCGTTGTTCCGTGCCCTCCTTCCACACCCCAACCCTGCAGGCACATGGGAGAGGGCAAGGCCAGCTCCAGCCCCAGCATCCTACACAGCACCCACAAAACCCCACACTTCATCTTCTGGACCAGATGCTCCTAAAAGTGCAGGAAAAGAGGGAAGACCAAAAAAAAGTGACCTGAGGGGGCACTTCAGACAGTGACAAGGAAGCCCAAGTTCCATAATAATTTGTTTCCAAGACAAAAACTGAAGTAGGAGAGGAAGAATGCAGCAAATGGGCTTCTTAAAATATAAACTTCTTAAAATAAAATATAATCCTGTCAAATCTTGTCTCACTGTGAGCTCAACTGCTATGCTAAAGCTGCAAGGTGTATTAAGAGTTGAGAACCCACAAACTCGCCCATAACTCTCTTTAATTCATGGCTGCCTGACAGTTTCCTTCTCCTGAGCCATTTGCTTGATGTATACCTGACGTCACCTCCAGAGCACACTGAAATAGAAATACAATGGGATGGGATAAACGAGTTTGCTTGGGAGACTTTCCAGAGTTGGCCTGGAGAACACACCTGGCTGAGGAACCTTCTCACTCCTCCCCATCCACACATGGCCCTTCCCACACACAGAGGCTGGGCCAAAACGCAAATTCTGAATCCCCTCCTCTCACCCTCTTCAACAGCACCATATATTCTAAATATATGTTTGTTTGTTTCCCAGCCAGCCAAGATTCAAGAGCTTTTCACCAAGATCCTCTTTGGAAGCTGATAAAAACAGCTTAAAAGGTGCTGGGCAAAGGGAGCCTCTCCCTGTCGAGGCCCCATTGCCCCAGCCCAGCAGAGCACTTCAGCACACAAATAATGCCACTGTAAACAGGACTACAAAGCAGTTTATGAGATCAAGGCTGAAATATCCCCAACCTTTCCTTATGAAGCCTCAGAAGTACAAGAGAGCCTGTTAAAGCAATTTCCTAACATAACATCTCCCCGAAGAGCTGATCCTGACCCTTTCCTTCTGCAGAGCTAATATGTTTATCGAAATATTCAACAATTAGTCCTGGCAAGGAGGAGAACTTAACTCACACCACACTCCAAAGATAAAGCCCTTGTGCTAATGAGCTGCTGCTCAACACTTTTGCAATGCCCTGCCTTGTGATTACCCTGTCCAAGGCTCCACAGCTCCAAACTCCAGTCCAGCCGTGGAGGTTGGATTTATTTAACCAGCATTCCTGCTCCTCCTGCTCTGCACCACCCCTGGGAAGGATCCATATATAAACCAGTCCATGTCCAGCCAGGAGCAATGACAAAGGCAATTCCTAACGCTGCCACTGCAAAATCCTTGTCACCAAGAGCACAGCAGCCCATTATTAGCTTGTCAGGAATCTTTGATTTAAAGGCCATAAAAGCTGTATTTTTCCTGGATTTTGCTATCCCAAGGAGTTTCTAGCCTGTAGGATTAAATTGCTTAAGAATGAGAGCTCTCCAGTCCTACTTGCTGCTCCTGGCACGTGGCTCCAGGGGCTGTGCAGTCCCAGGATGAGAGAACCAAGGAGTGCAGGGCTCCCTGAAGGGAACAGCTGAGGAGCAGCTTTGTGTCACACTTGGGGAGCCACTGGCACAGCCCAGGGACAGGAGCAAGGCACATCCACACACCGTGACAGAGACTGGACTCGCTGCTGCACTGGGACAGGGTTTGCCCCGTGTCTGGTACAAGATTTGGGGATATTTAGGGAAAAAAAATCACCTCACCTCAAATCAGTGCAGTATTTTACTCTTTCCAATAGAAAACTACTGATGGAGGGAGAACTGGGAAAGGTTTGGAATCACAGAATATCCTGGGATGGATACATACACAAGGATCATCCACTCCAGCTCCTGGCCCTGCACTGACCCCCCAACAACCCCAACTGTCCAAACACTCTTGCAGCTCTGGCAGCCTTGGGGTTGTGACCATGCTCTGGGGAGCCTGGGCAGTGCCCCAGCACCCTCTAACTCCCACCTCAGGAATCTGGCTTGGAAGATGATAATCTCTGAAGATCCAGAGACCCAAAGAGAAGCTGAACTGCTGCATTTCAAAGCACCTCTCACTCAGTCCCTCCTCCTTCCTACACTCACTGACTCTGGCACAAGACAATGTATTCCAAGAAGCCAGTTAAGGCACACAACAGATTTTCTTTAAATTCTGAAAATGAGATTAAAAGTGCCTGTCCTTTGTCATGGGCAATTTTTCCCAATGTGCTTTTTGCAGCAGATTTTGCAGGACTGTTTTCCCATGGCGTGGAGGCATCTACAGCCTGTTCTCGCTTTAATCCAACACCACAGCTCTCATTTTCCATGTGGCAAGAGAATGACTGCCCAGCTTCCCTTCCAGGAGCGCAGAAATGTCTGGGAGGGAAAGAATCTCACCAATTTGGACAGTGCTGCTTCCACCAGGGAAGAAAAGGGTTATTTTCCTTCTGTCAAAACAACATGTCCTGAAACATGCTTCAATTTTCTCACAAAATGGACCAGAAGGGAATGGAAAAAAACCATATCAGAAAGACTGCTAAAAAGAGAAAATGTTCTCCACTGAAGAATGCTAATATAAGGCAGAAATAGTAGGAATTGTTTCGGGGCAAGGAGAGGCCTTGGAGTTGCCTGGTGCAGGTACAGCCTTGGAGAACCTTGAATCATAGGACAGAACCTTAAATCTCATCCAGTGCCACCCCTGCCATGGGCAGGGACCCCTCCCACTGTCCCAGGCTGCTCCCAGCCCTGTCCAGCCTGGCCTTGGACACTGCCAGGGATCCAGGGGCAGCCACAGTTTCCCTGAGCACCCTGTGCCAGGGCTTCCCATAACATGAAACCCTTTGAACAGATCAGTAACTCCTCTGAACCCAAGTTCCCTGGTAGGAAACCACCAAAATTGTTGCTGGAACCAAGACTGGTGAATGGGAAGAAACAATTCCTTGCTCCCCTGTGTGCTTGGCAGTGCTGGCCCAGCAGGATGCCTATGGATGACAGCCTTGGGGTGTCCCTCAGAGGGACCCTCAGTGACCCCCAACAAATCCCAGCTTTGCTGGCAAGTCCCCAGTACTCCACGTTGGGTTTTCACATCAGCAAGGTCAAAGCCAGAGATGCCACACTCCTGGGACAGCTCCAACCACCAAGGATACGTCCCAGGGATTTACAGGGAGCACTCCAGCCTTGCAGGAGGAGCCCTGACCCCATGGAGCTCAGAGAACAGCCAGAAAAGGTGTGAAAGATCCTCCTGGGTACAAACATGTTCTGTTTGTGTTTTCAGTTGGGTTTTTTTTAAAAATTTATGAGGTCTTGAACACTGCAAAGATCCAGCGAGTGCTGAGCTATTAAAAAACTAACACAGAACATGAAAAAGTCCTTGGGTTTTTTCCCCTCCACACAAAACCAGTGCAGTCAAGTGGAAAAAAAAATGGGAGAAGATCTCTCTCCTGCCTTGCAAGGTTCCTGCAGAGCACGAGCCATCCGTGCCCTTGTTCCCCCCTGCAGGCTGGGTTCTTACCCATGGACCCTGACCTGCCCTTTGGGTTGGGTGCCCTGGGAGATGATGGAATTTGTCCCAGGGAACACCCAGAGACTGGAACGAGGCACTGAGACAAACAGATTTAAAATCCCATTAAGCTGTGAGTCAGCAGAGACAAATCAAGCTATTCAAACAAATATTTCTGGTTGGAAAGGCAGAGCGATGGCATCCAAGGCTGGGCAGGAGGGGATGGCCACCCCTGGAACTCTGGTTACGTGGAAACTCAGGAGTTTCACCAAAAGCTTTGAGTCACTGAGAGCATTTCCAGCAGAAGGCAGAAGAGTGGGCAATTTTTATAAATGTAAATAGGAACTCACCACGTCTGGGACCCCGTTTGATTTGCCAGCTGTCCATCTGCTCTGGGAGCAGAGGGGTTCCTGGGAGCAGCCCCACATCCTGCCCCCTTTTCCCTCATCCCTGTTCCCTGTCCCTGTGCCCAGCTGGGCACAGCCTCGTAATGCACCGTGAGAAATGATTCCCACAGGTGGAATGAAAGAGGCTCTTTCTGTCTGAGGCAGCAGCAGCTTCTGCTCACCACACCTCAGCTGGAGCTGGTGCTGTGCACATCTTACAGGTAGGACAGCCCCACGGCTCTTTGTGTGTTCAGTGAATATTTCCCTGAAAGCAATCCACTGAAAATTTAAAAAAAAACCCATAAAAAATAGAATCAACAACAGTGCACTGAGCAAAACAGGGAGAGCAGGGTTAGGGAAGCTGAACAGCACTGCTGCAATGCACTCTGCTGGAAGGAGAGGAGAAATCCTGCAGAGCGGCGAGAAGGGCTGGAGGCACCAAGGAAGGTGATGCCAGGGGAGCAACTCCCCCTCATCCGAGCCACAGGCAGCACCCCCGAGCCCTGCTGGCTGGAGCAAAGCTGTTCCACCCTTCCCGCTCCAAGGGCTGCCTTCCTAAAGCGTTCACCCAAAACCTGAAGCAGGACCCAGCTTAACCAGCACACACAGCGAGGGGCGGGAGCTGATCCAACCTTTCCTGAGTGATAAAAAACAGAAAGCAGGGGCAGAAGCACAAAAAAGCTTCATCCCCTCTACATTGCAGTGTCCTCCTCTCCCCAGGAGCCTTTAAAACCTTCTGCCATTTCTCACCAACAGGACCAGGAACAGCTCCAGGAGCTCAAAGCTGATTCTGGGGAATTCCAAGCTTTCAGCAGCCCTCTGGAATTTAAGGAGCAACTCCAACTGGCCAGCAGCGGATCAGACCGTGCCTCCCAGGAAATTCCACTCCCCAGAAGTTCCCAGGATCAAAGTCAGGATTTCCTCCTCGCTCGCAGCAGAGTAACCTCTGGGTGTCTTTGCAGGAGAGTCACACTGGCACCGAGGGAAAGCGGGACAGCGTCAACATCCCGGAATTGCTGCTGGAAACCGGGATGATGAGCGTGACCGAAGCACTGCAACAGCCATTAATAACTAATAGTGATGATAATGGGGGAATAATAACTTATTAACAGCCAGGAATAAAGAAAATTTCCATGCTCTAGGGTGCTACTCAATATGAGGAGCCACTCCAGACATCAGCTCGTTAACAAATTGTCTCCGTCGCTCCCTGCAATGATTGGAGGACGTGTTTTGGGTTTGAAAACGCTGCACTCTGGGTGATGACTATCACAAACCCCACTTACGTCTCCAGCAGAAATGAGTGAGTTTAAAATAAAAGAGAAAATGCATTCAGGGGCTATCACATCAGTAAATGAATCCAACACAGGGGATTTCTGGGGGGAGTCCCCACTGCACATGGCAGCGGCACAACACCCTTTCATTCCACAGAGGGGACAAATCTGAATAAATCATTAATAAGTTGTAACATGGGAATAAACGGAAGAAGTGTCTCGAAGCTCCACAAATAAGGAGCTCTATTTCTTGAATAAATTGCTTCTTGAGCATTTTGGCTAATAATTATTTTGCCAAATTTCGGAATTTTCAATCTGCCCCCCATTAAAAAAAAAAAATACATTTTTACCTGAAATATCCAACCATTTGTATTACTTTGACACTCACTATAAAAAGCAACCCTTTTGGTGACAGGCCATGCTTATTTGCTGCTTAATAAACAGCATTTATATTTGTCACTATTTTTCTTCTAAACATTAAATCACAGACTGATTTTGTTAAATATACAGTGTGATGAAAAATTATATGCGATACTTAATCAGATCAAAATAAATTCAAGCTAGCACTGACATCTCCATGAGATAGAAGTGCTCTTTTATTTTTATTTTCCAGTTAGTTTGAGCCCTATTTATGTCTGTGGAGTAAATACCAGTAAAATTAGGCACTATTTATAATTTCAAATTATAGCTGTGCATATACAGCAGGATAATATTTGTGTTCCCAACAGCTGCTGGGAAGGAGGGGAAAAACTGGAAGGATGAGGTTTGCTTTGTCCTTATTTCCATGTATAACACTCCATAGCCCCTGATCCTATGGGATGTGATGCTCTGGAGGAAGAGAAAACAAAATACTCTAAAATTTCCCCTTATCCAGGCTCCCAAACAGGAACCTTTTCTTCAAGCCCTGGCTCAAGTTGCCTTGAACCCATCACTGGAGTTACTTCCAACTGGAAATGAGCTTTAGGAAGGCTTTTTAAGCAAGTGTATCCCAAAGTAATCCTCTCTGGGCACTCGAAAAGATTGAAGGAACTAATATGGCTCTGCCCTCTGGAGCTCCAAATGTATATCTATTAAGAGGACATAATAAATCATCAAGGTCTGGCACAGCCGGAGACAACAGAATGAGTTGGAAAGCAAGGATTAAATAAAGTTTAATAAAAAAGTATTATGAAGCAGTGATAAATGGGAATCAATACTTTTTGTGTAATTCCACCATATTTCTGTGACATGAAATATCCCAAAATGTCCGAGTTACTTCCAGTATTATCTGGTTTTCAGCTCAGAAAGCATTTCAGGGGGAGCCAGAGACTCTTACTGGGGATCCCAGTAAATGCTGGTTATTAAATAACTGGGAAGGGACAGGCCATCCCTCAGCTTGTCCAGGAATGGCCACTACAGCCTTTGGAGAAACTGCACTTACAGCAGTCGAGAGAAAAGCAGTCGAGAGGGGAGGGGTTCTCTGGGTGTTGGTACCCAAGGTGCAGGAGATATTGTCCTGCCAGTTTTGAAGGATTTATCCCCCCTGGATAACACTTATTTTGACCTCTGTCCATGGAAAAAATTGCCAACACTTTGGGAAGAGTTTGAATCTAGAAAGGTTTGAACCAGATGATAGAATAGTTTGTAGTGGTGTCACAAGGTGAAGAATTTAGAGGTTTTGGGGTTGTTTATGTAGTAAATAGATAAAAGCTAGAAATGCCAAGATGGAGGACAGTTGTTGTTCTCCAGGGCTCCTTCTCCTTCTTCTACACCTCCATGTCTTGTGGCAAAAGTGATTTAGAGTGATTGGATGAAAAATTCCGCAGTTCCTGTCCACGCAGGAGCTGGGTTTGTTGGGCATTGGCAGAAAAGTGAAAATATGTTTCGTTTCAAACTTCTATTGGGTCAATTACCTTTAAAAGAGCCAAGAATTTGTGATAAGCTCTCTTTCGGCACCCATCTTTTGAACTCTCTGCAGGGTGCTGCACTCCAGCACTCTGTTTCTCTGATAATGCTGATTAAAACAACTATCTGAAGCAACCAACAAGAGGCCTCCTCTCGTCTTTTCAAAGTCCTGGCCAGGACTCTCGGGTCTCCCTCCCTGTGTGGGAGTCCCGCATCTGGGGACAGAGCAGCCAGGAAAGGGGAGCCCATCCCGAGGGGAAGGTACCTGGGGGAATCAGGTGATGGTCACTCACAGAGGCCTTCCATCATCATCCTCCTATGGGCACTCCCAGGGCTGCTCCTCAGCTCCTCTCCCCCAAGGCTCTGTTCACAGGGAAAGCACAAGGACACAGCTCTTAAACCTGCCATTAGACAGAGCTGACGTTCTTATTTCTCCATCATCTCCAGTCTGGTGAGGGAAAACACAATATACTACACACAATACATTAAAATGTGAACACAAATGAGTATTTGGGGCAATACTTGTTCAGATTAAAGACTTTTTCTACTGTAAATTATTCTAAGTACTGCCAGGAAGTCCCATACACTGAGCTCCCACTGGAAAAACAGCAGCTCCCAACTTAGAGGAGATAAACAAATGGGGATTTTGCAGGGGGGAAGTCCATAAAACTGCTGGGATCACCTCCCAGTTTTACAGCTCCATCACGCTGGAAAAGCAGTGGAAATGGTCTGGGTTTATTCCCTGCACATCAACGTGGCAGGTGGGCAACAGGCAGCAGTGGAATTGAGAAGCACAATCTTTTGAGGAGTGTTTCCTCGGGATGGATGGCTCGTGTTTAAAGCTTAATAGAGCTCAGGCAATTTCACCTTGCTGCCCGTCCAAATGAGGAAGAGCTCATAAATGGGTGAACTCCGAGACAAAATGAGACCTTTTCCTCCATCCAGGGAGATTGCTGCACCTCGAGTGCGGGAGCCAGGGATATTTCCTGTTTGTAAGGAGCTATTCCCAGTGATCACAGCCGCATTCCGGAGAAAAATGCCTTCAATTTCCACGGCCAGAATGTACCAAGTGATTTTGCCAACTCAGATCCCTCTTTGTTAAACACTCCATTCCTCTTGCCGTCGGTGGAGGAGCGAGAGCCGGGCCTGCTGCTCGCAGCAGAACCGCGACCGCTTGGGTTCAGGCACAGCGGGGAGATTCCCTCGGGAATAACCCAGGTGGGACAGGGGGGTGCAGAGCCCCAGCAGCGCCACAGTGTCTGCCCCCTGCCCTGATCCCAAGCACAGGGAGAGGAGCCCATTCCCAGGAGCCAGAGCCCAGCCAGCCCATCCCTCTGTGCTGCATTCCCAGCCCATTCCCAGGAGCCNCAGCGATCTGCTGGGGGCGAGACGGGGAGTACAGCATTCCATTTGGAAAGGGTTTGAATATGCATCGCCAAAAGGCAATGATCTGCTGATTCCGGGAACCATCGAAGCAAAATTCCATCCTAAATATTTACTGGAAAGAGTTTTGAGTATGTATAATTGTTTATGAATATCTAATACTCCGGGTGTGTGTAAAGGGGTGTCTCTAAGACAGCAGGTGTGCTCTTGGCTGAGCACCAAAAGCACCCAGCGCTGTTTCTTTTGCTTTATTATCTGCTATTGTCCATTATTAAAATTTTCAATCCTAACAGGAGAGTGAACCTTGTTTTTCCCACCTCTGTGCTGCATTCCCAGCCCATTCTCCGGAGCCAGAGCCCAGCCAGCCCATCCCTCTGCACCACATTCCCAACTCCAGCTCCGCTCCAAGAGTCCCTCAACAAAGCAATTAAAGCTCCCCCCCAGTGCCTGATGTCTCTTTAAGGGTTGGTTAGCCAGCCTGAGTGTGTATTTGGGACAACTCAGCCGGCCTCTGTTCACGGCAGATTAGAGACCGTGGTCAGTGAATTTGAAAAGAAGAAACGCAGAACTCATTTGCATCAATGCTTTCAATTTGCTCGGAATGTTTCCTCATTTAATTATTAGCCCGCAGTAAACTAGTTATCAATTAATTGCTAGAAAATGGAAGTGAGTGTGTGTTGTTGCTTAAATCTCTAATTGGCTAGACTGTTGCTTTCTTGTTACATGCTAATTAAAGTTTTGAAACAGGCAAACATTACTTAACTTTACATGGCTTAACGAGAGGCACCAAGGTATAAACATTTACATTACACATTATTTTTATGCCAGATCATGGGAAAACCAAAGCAAAGATGACAAGGATTGTTTTTCACTAATATATTCCACAACTTATATGGGTTTTAATTAAATTAAAAAGGTCTTTTTCTTAATTTCATTTGTCAGCTATCCAGTAAACATTGCAAATAACACACAGAAGTGAGGACAGAACTGACTGCAGTCTTTCCTAATGCTGGCAATTGTAATACTTAGTTCATACGAGGTCTCATTTTGAGGGGAAAAAGCCTCAGAATAATGGGAAGAACTGCAAGGCAGGGACTCCTCCTGTTTCCACAGCACAGCCTTGTCCTCCTGTCCTGCAATCCTGAATTTCTCCAGGCAATAAAGCTCCACATCCCAGCCACGCTCTTTACTCACACTCAGCTCTTCTGGGCTCTCCACTCCAGGTGAGCAGCACAAGGGTTTTCCCCATTAGTGTTCAGATGTATTTTTTTCTTCTCAGAATCACAGAATGGCTCAGGATGGAAGGACCTAAAAGAGCCTCTGGTCCCAGCCCTCTGCCCTGGTGATCTCATTGCCATGAGGATAAATCGTGATTTATGACCAAGTTTATCATTTCACCATAATCACCTCAGCAACTCTGTGGAGGGAAGAATCTCATTTATGGCTTCCACACACTTCCTAAAGCTATGGAACAACTGAAAAATGCTCCTGAAAAAATACCATACTAAATACTGATGTTAAATTAAGTTTATGGAAGTCAGCCAAAGTTAAAACTATAGGCAAGAAAAGAGCTGTAGCAGCCCCAAATGTTATTTTTAGTGTGGCATTTCAAGCCTCAGATTGAGTTCAGCTACCGGAACCAGAAATGGGAGAGATTAAAGCTCAGCCTCTCCCTGAGGCACTGCTCTCTCTGAAAAAGGTTCAGTCAAAAAAGAGGCAACATCCTCGTGTCAGAGCAGTCTCTGACCAAAGGGGGAAGGCGTTGGCATAAAAAAAGGAGATGCAAATATAAGCAGTTTGCAGCAAGCACAAACACTGTGACTTTTTCTAATGCTTCTAATTTGGAAGTAATAAATAATTTCATTATAACCCCAGATCTCAATGAAAATATATCAAGTATTCATTGTTCAGTTCAAGCATATCTGCAATCTCCATATTTAATTAGACATTGGGCAAGGCAGGCAAACATGCTGATTTATTTAGATCCTGGAGATCAAACAGGGAATTGATAACTTGACAAAGAGGGATGGGGGAATAATGCAAAGCTCCAGCTCTATGCTCTAGGTTTTTATCAAGTGTTTTAAAATGTAATTTAACCCTCCCAAAGGTGTGCCCTAAGCACAGCTCCCAGCACTCTGCTCACCTTTAAGGGAGCAGAGTTAGAAAGGCCCGGGTACAAGTGAGGAGCTGTAAAACCCAGCCACAGCCACCGAGTACTTCTGAAAATCAGAGAGTCATTTAGAGCCCTACAGATGGGATTTCTGAGGGTGTTTCAGCCATTAGGAGTGTAAAAGTCAGTGGAACTTGATCTCCCTGGACAGGTGAAAATCCCATACTGTTTTCCAAATAAAGAAGCCAAAGAGGAGCAACTTTTGGCTGAGATTTGAATGCCACAGTTACACCTGGGCGTGCCCTTCAGCACCTGCAGGGCCTTCAAACATTCCAGCTCCTGCATTAATTTAAAACTGCTCTTTGGAACGGGAATATCTGCCAGGGGGGGTTTGTTAACCCACGGAAAAAGGATATCCAGGAGGCTGCTGCTGCAGGTTCCCCCTGTGCAGGGGTGGGCAGGGAGACAGAGCAGTGCCATGGGGAGCAGCAGTGAGGGAGGGACCGCAAACCCTGAGCTCTCAACACCTCATGGATGCCCTTTGCCTGCCTGGTAATGAGCCTTTTCCCGGGTTCATTTCAAAAGTCAGCCCTCGAAGCTGAATTTTCCAGCAATTCCGACACACAGGAAGGGGATGGTGCCGGAACAGCTCCTCCCAAAGCAGCTGGAGCTCTCCACTGCCGCACACACTCACCGTGGGGGACACCAGGGAGTTCAGGTCATTTAGAACTTGTGTCATTAGCCTGAACACGGTAACAAATTACAACTTCAATTACCTGCAAGCCAAAATGGAGATGCTACAGAGAGTGAAAAGATACAGAAAAGCATTTAGTCTCCTAAAGTGATAGCACTTTTTTCAGCTTTAATTGATTTTCCCATTTCAGGCTGTTTCCACGGCAGCCACACACCTGCCCTGTCCCTGCACCCACCAGCCTGTCCCTCTGGATGCACCAGGACCTTTGGATCAGAAGGAGCAGTTGGAGGGAACACCACCAGGCAGGGATGTCGATAAAATTCAAATATTGGGCAAAATCACACCCTGCTTTTGAAACTGTGAACTTCAGCTGGATGTGGTAGAGCTGCACAGGCACGAAGCAAAGGTTTGGAGACTTCTGGGAGGTGGAAAGGTTTTCCCTCTCCACAACACCCAGTCAGTGCATCCGTGAGGGGCAGCAGGGACAGAGCTGCTGCAGGCTGAGCTCCAGGATGGGTTAAGATTCCTCCTCTGGCACTGCTCCTCCCCCAGCTCCCTATTTAACATCGTCACCACAACAAAACCTCTCCATGCCTAAGGTCCTGCGGGGAGAAAGGAGAAAATTTATGAGAAAACTGCCTGATAAAATAAGAGAGGAAAAAAAACCCCGAAAGAGAGTTAAGAAAAAGCTGCCATCTAGGGATATTAGAGTGAGCTTGAGAATAGATTGTATCTGATCAAAAGCTTGTTCCACTAAGGCCTCTGCTGGAATTTAATAAGTCAGAGGCTTCTCTGGCTATTTTGCATCCCCACTTGCATGCCTTTCCCTGGCAGAGAGGAACTGGAGGTCCCAGCACCTGTCTGGGGAGAGATAGAGGCAAATCTCCTGGTGCCCAGGTTAATTAGAAAGGAAGTTCTGCTGCCGCTGTTCCACGGTAAACAGCCCTCACTGAAACCAAGTGCACTGCTGGAGTGGAATAAAGAACCTTCTGAAGGCTCTTTCCGTCTGCACTTGGGACTGGGCAGCAATGGAAAGACCTCTTTGAGGAGAGGACAGCTCGGAGGGACATGTCCTGCTGGAGGCCCCGCTGAGGTCTGTGCCCAGCGTCCAGGCAAAGCCCATCTGTCACCTCCATGCAGCCCCACCAAGAGGGAGACCTGGAAACGCCGTCAGGAGATGTTTCTGAGCAGGAGAACACGAGACAGGAGAATTCACACCTGGCTGGGGCCCAGGTGAACACGAATTTCTCGGAGTTCAGCTGGTTAGGAGGAAACTCAGGGGTAACAGTTTCCTAAAACACAGAGTGATAAACAAACTAACCATATAAATACGTTATTGCGATTATAAATAAGCTCCCCAGCACATTATGGGACAAGCACCCAAATCTCCTCCAACATCCCCCTTGGACACAGTGGCCAAAGGCACTGGAAAGAGCCAGTGGTGAGCTGACAGTGGGTGTTTGTGGGTATGGTCACTTTAATATGAAATCTGCCCAGGAAATAAGTCCTTGACAGCAAAATAATTATTTTAGTCCTCACAGTACAACAAAACACAGAAACGAAGTGTCCCACACAGCTGTTTATTTATAAAATACAACACAAATAGGTCTGATCACACCTTAAAAGCTCACAGGAGAAGTGTTTAGGAAAACAATTGTTTACGTGCAGATGTTTTGGGTCGCTGTTCTGTCACCGAGGCTGAGGGAAAAAAAAAAAAATATATGTGTATATATATGTATACACACCTGCTAAAAACCAGGAACCCATAGTGATTATTCCAGCAAAATATACTATAAGCAAATGAAATTTTACTGAGATGCTGATAGCAAAAGAATTCTTTCACCCTGCATTCTCTCTTGTAAAAAAAAAATTCCTTCCATTGCTTGCTTTGCTCTCTCAACCTTCACTTCCTCCAACACTGATTCCAAAGGAAACATTCCTGGTATTGGCAGTGTAAGAGCTCAGGTTCTGATGTCAGGCTCTGAAACCCATTTGGGATTGCTGGGTATCCTCTGTACCGTGTTCACAGCCCTGCAGCCCCTGCAGCGTCACTGTCTTCGCTCCCAGTGGAGGTTTCAGGAATGGGAATCTAATTGTGAGTGCTTATTGGACAAACCTCATCCCAGCCAGCCCTGCTGGCATTCTCCAGCTTCCCCCAGATGTGTGGATTCTGCTTCACAGCAACGTTCCAGCTGCCCTGCATCCAGCCCAGCCTAGCCCCTGCCTCCCTGACAGTTTCCCTGCCTCGCCAGGAACACACCAAGGCCTCAGTGGCCTTTATGCATTCAACTTGCCACTTCTGAAACCCAGCCAGAGAGTGAGAGCTTTAATGGCACTGCCAGGATCCCCCTGCATTCCTGACACCCAGCAGATGGGGATGCAGGAGGAGAGGGGACCTGGGGGCCCATCCCTGCCTGGGGAGGAGAGATCCTGAAGGGAAGGCTGACAATTCCCCACCTGCCTGAAGGGGTGAAAAATGGAGCTGGATTGGACAGTGTTCATATGATTTGATACCAATGTACTGTTTAAAAACACCCTGCCATTGGTAAAAATAATATTTCAATATTAAGTTTGTTATTCAGATGAAATGTCTGGTGTAACAGCCTCACCCTTACAACTGCATGGGTGATGTATTGCTGTGCTGCATATTCTGGCTGAAGGAAAAAAACTAGTTATGATATTTTTAATAAAAAGCTCATTTTCCTGTTTGTTTTTGTACACAGCAAACAGATCTAACCATATAGGTGGTTGGATCTAATTCATTAGCTCCATCATGCACTGGTATCACAGAATTACCTCCCCATCAGCCCAACTGCCTCCTTGCAACACTCCTGAAAGTACTTGGAAATCCAATTTCCATGCAGAATATCAAATCAGTCAGTCCTGACTCGGCCAGGGATGCACAGAATGGAATAGTGGAACCTCTCCCTGTGCCCCAGGCCGGGGCGAGGCAGCAGCAGGGGCTGGAAGGGGACAAATCCCGTGGTTGTCCCTCTCGTGTGGGCTGGGACATCCTCAGCTCTGCTGGCCCAGGGAGGCTCTGCCCTGGCCTCCAAAAACAACCCCTGTAAAACCAGGAGCTGCAGGACTTCCCCCACAGTCCTGAAGGGAACTGCTCCTGGGCATGGAATAATCACTGAGGTTGGAAAAGGCCTCCAAAGCCAGGTGAACTTGAATTTCTGGGAGTTCAGCTGGTTAAGAGTCTCCTAAAATACAGGGTGATAAACAAACTAAGCATATAAATAAGTTATTTCTATCAAAAATAAGCTCCCCAGCACATTATCAAGGCCATCAATTCCAACCATCCCCAGCACTGCCAATGCCACCACTGACCATGTCCCCAGGTGCCACATCCCCGAGGCTTTTAAACCCCTGCAGAGGAGTCCTGCAGCAAAACCTACACGGATCAGTCTGTTCAACACAAACCACTGCAGGTTTTGCTCTCCTGACTCTCCAGCGTGGAGATAACAGGATGCAAACTAGTTCCCAGATCCAAGGATTTGCAGGGAACAGGCAGAGGGGTCGTTATCCAGCCTGCCCTCTCCCCTGCTGCTCCTGGAGGAACACCTCACCAGGGCACCTGGGTCTCTGTCCTTTCATTTCACTCCTAAATAATTCAGATGGGGAAAAAACCCCAACAACAACACAACTTTCAGAAGCGTCTCCTCAGCCAAAAAAATGTTTCATAACCTTGAGGAGATTAACTTCCCTACCAGTGATTTCGATGCATATTGCTACAATCAAAAGACAATTTTGTTCTCTGACAGTTATGATATTTCTCAGTGAAAATACGGCCTATCACTTCCATTTCCGCTGATTCATAAATCAGATTGTTGTGTTTTCAATACTCTTTCCAAAACATTTTCATGCTCTTTGGCTCTACCCTGAGTAACCCTCCCAGGAGGGCCTTTCAGTGCCCCTGGCATCAGCAGGTCCTACTGTGGTAGGAATTCTTCAGCACAGAGAGTTCAAAGGTTATATTTTTAAGGATGTTTGGCATTTCATCCCACACCTCCCCTCAGTCTATTCCACCTGTCAATGGCACTGGGTCACTCTGAACATTCTAAGCCTTGCCAAAAATGGGTCTGACTGGTAGAAAGGTCATTAAATAATAACTGGAACTCCAATCCCCAAGATAAGCAGCATGGGAATAGGTGTGCCCGCGTTTTAGGAGACGAGCAGGGCATGAGGGGCTCAGAGCAGGAGGAGGGAAAGCACTGGGGACACAACAGGGAGAAGGCTGAGCCTGAAGGACTCAGGAGAACAGCAAAGCAAACCATGTTATTGGGATGTAGCAGTGGCCTTGGAACCCAAATCCCAAAGCTGCCTTTGGACCCCCATGAAAATCTGCTGGTCACCACAGCATCGCCAATAAAACATTCCCCTGGAATTGCTGCAGCTCACAAGCAAGAACTGAGACCAGGAGAGAACTACGGCATTTCAAAGAAAATTTAAAAAAAAGAAAAATCTCAGTTTCTAAACCAGTTGAGAAAACAGTAAACACATGCCCACGTTTCCAAATTCCCTTACAAAAGCAGAGCTGGAGTCCTGGCTATGGCAGCTGCTGGGCTGTCCCAGGGCCAGGGAACAGCAGGAGGATTTCCAAGCATCAGATGCAGACTCTGGGAATCCCAGACGCTGGGACACCAAAGGGCTGGAGATGAGGTTCTGCCCCAGCTCCCACAGGAGCTGCCAGCCCCCGGATTAGAGTTTATTTAAGGGCAATTTACACCCCAGCCTCACTTGGATGGTGGAAAATCCCGCTGGAACAAGGGTTTGCCAAACGTTTTCAATCATCCCGTTTTAAGAAATGAACTTCAGTGGTTCATGTGCAGGCCCAGCCCCTGCTGAGCCACACGGGACAGAGGGGAGGTTTGTGGGAGGGGATTTCTTTGCTGTCCAAAGCATCCCTGAATTCCGGAATCCATACGGATCCAGCTTTGGAAGTCACTGAGCTGGAAGTGGCAGGAGGCAGAGAGATTGGAGGAGGACATTTCTTCCTCTTCCCCCGCTCTCCCAGCTCCCGCAGGCGGCACTGCCACACCAAACCACGGGGCAGGACAAGCCTTGCTGTGACCCCCGTGGGCACCTCGGCACTTCCGTAAGGAACAGAATCCACCCTTCCATCATCAGCTGTCCCGGGAGCCCCAGTCCCTGTGAGCCCTCCGTGGCTCCCACGGAACGCCAGCAGAGGAGCTGAGCCCTTGTCGCCCTGAGTTTTGCAGTCCTTCGATGTTTTTCATTCCTGTAGCAGAATTCTCACGCACTTTCTGTAAGCACAGCCATGTTTTGCTAACTGCTCCTTAGTGTTGTCATTCTTTCTCCTAAGGCGGAGAAGTTTGATGGGCTTTTCCTTTGACCAGTGTGATTGAGGGGTGGTAACCCCATCCTCCAATCCACGGTGCTTTCTAAGAACATATATAAATGACTGAAATAAACAAGCTTGGGGCTTTTTGGCCCTGGCGTCCCGTCTTGAGGGAGCTGAGTGTGCGTGGTTCTTTTCGTGTCCAAGTGCGACAAGCCCTGTCTGAGGGGACGCTGCCGAGCACATCCCAGCTTTATTGAGAGCACTGCTGGTGATTTATCTGTGCCCAGGAGAGATCGCAGCTCCATCCCCACAGCGCTGCGTGGCCGCTCCAGCCGCCGGGTTTTCAGAAATGATTGATTCTCTCTTCAGAAGGGATTCATTAAGAGCTCCCCTCACACAAACCCCTCCCAAAACGTGCTGCGGCTCCTTTAACACAACACAGAGAAAAGGTTTTAGCAGCTTGTATCAATATCCCAGCAATGAGTGCAAATTCAGCCCATCTCCACTGCTCAGAGGAGCGTGAAGCAGAACAAGGAATAAGGTACTTTGTGCTGTTATTGCCCAGCCCGACAGCACCCATGGATGGGCTCCATTACAGTAATGGGCTCCTCTGCAATCTGTATTCATTTTGGGAGCTGTGGCACCAGGATAACGCGTCCTGTGCCTCCAGCTCTCCTCGGTTAGCGGAGCCCAGCCTGGCCCTGCCCAGTGCTCCCAGTAAAGGGACTGCACTCCAAAGGTAATCATTTCCACAGAGCTAATCTGCTCAGGCTGAGGAGCCACCGCACTGAACAGCAAAAAGGGATTTACTCCTACAGCTTCCTGGTATGTATTATTAATGCTGAAGTTCTGTATCCTTGAGCAGCACAGTCGACATCACCCTGCCACCCTCCCAACCCAAAAAGCCACTATTTGTTCCGTTTTACTCCTTCAGTTGATCTCAAAACCCAATCAAGTGTTAAGCAGCTCTCATGTGTGTTCTACAGTTTAAATGAGCTGCACTCTAAATTACATTATGTGCAAAATATAAATCCAGGGTGCGGAAATAATGCTGAATTTTGGATTTGCCTCTTTGGTAGATTGTTCCTGTTATTTCTATCCCCACCTAGAACTGCAATTTAGGATGAAGCTGGTGGTTCAAAGCAGTGTCTGGGGTTTAGTCTTTCTCAAGAACTGAAGGAAAAGCCTTGATAAAAAGGGTTGGAATCAGCTTCATCCAAGCATTTAAAATGATGAAAAGATGAAGACAGAGCAGGCAATTTTCTGTCAGTTAATTAATGATGGAACAACGGGACAGAAATAGCAACAACCCCAAATAATCAGCACCTGGCTCCCAATGGCAGAAGAGAAGAATTTGTCTACACATACACAGAGCTGTGTCTGCCTCCCTCCCAAAGTTTCAATCTTCACTTACAACTAGGATTCCTCAGGAATGCTGCATTGTTCTGCTTGTGGCTTTGCTGCTGCTTTAGAAGTAGCTTTTATATTAAATAAAATATCTGAATTTAAAACTGCTCTGCCAACTCCAGCCCTGCCAATAACAGTTATGTACAAACCCTGCTGGTAAGGTTTGGGCTTTGGTTTTTTTGGTATTTGGGAATTGAGAAGCATCTCATCAACCTGCTAGTAAAGATTCACCAAAAAAAGCACTTCAGATTTAACCTGCAACAGGCCACAGCGGCAGATTTCAGAGCTGGAATTGCCACAGGGTGTGAAAATCATTCCATGATTCTCATTCTCCTGAGAAATCCCATCAGTACTCCTGAGCTAGGGGTTTCCTATGTAATAAATTAATTGTTCACCTCCACCGAACATTTGCTTATCACTCACAGAGTGGATCCCACAGAACTTTGGATGCTGAGACTCCCTTTGTGGGTGCTCCAGGAATTAAAAGTCAACATTTATAACAGGAAAACTGCTCAGCTTTGCTGCCCTCGAGCTGGGCTGTAACCAGTTAAACTCAGCCCAAGCAGTCCCCAGCCCCAGGCTGAGCACAGGCACTCAGGAGGCTGAGGAATCAGGAGCCAGCAGCCCCAGGTGGCACCTGTGCTGTCACTGTGCCAGCTGTGCAGGAGATCTTGGCATTTTTTATAAGCTTTATATCAGGATATATAATGCACACAGTAAAGCTACAGCTATCATCTTGTTAGTCCTCCCCAGGGAAGGGGAGTGGAGTCTGGGGAGGAGTCACGAATCTGGTGGCTTGTCATAAAAGCCAGAACACAATAACTGTGTTTATTGGGGGTTGGAATTAGGGGGTCTTTTAGTTCCCTTCCAAACCAAACCTTTGTATGACTGTACAACTGCATTAAAACCTGCAGTTAAATCCCAGCCACATTCATCAATCTTTCCAGGAAAACATCAATCCATTTAATGACAATAATGCACAATGTGGAGGGAAAAAATAAAGGAGAATAATTCCCTAAGTTCTGGTGTTGATAATAACTTCCAAAGTTCCCTCAGCCCCCCTGGCAGCTCTGAGCAGGTGTTTCCAAAGGGAAATCTTGGGACAAGCTGCATGTGCCACATGAGGCAGCCGCAGCAGAGCACTGCCTGGGCCTCACACAATGGAACAATGGCTTGTACTACAGCCGAGAATTTAATGAGGTGTGAGTCCAAATCCCCAGCAGGGAGTAATTCCCCTTTACAGCTTCTCCCAGAGCTGCCTGGGCCTCTCTGAAGGCCCCGCACAGACTCAGGTGGAGGAGCCCCCGTGCCCCTCCCAGCATCCCAGTGCAATGATCCCAGTATTTGCCCTGTCCCAGCACATGATCAGCTTACCCAGGCACTCGACTCCATGCAATTATATCCCGTGGAACACCTCATTCTGGGGAAAGCTCGCGACCATACTTATTGCTCCTCAGGATTAGAAAGGGGATCTGTAGGAAAGGTTAATGGTGCTGTATCTCCAGAACTGCCACATCTTCCAGAAGTAAAGGAGCAGAGCAGTTTCCAGCTCGAACATAATCATGATTCTGGGCCCACAAATCTGTGGAATGTTCAGCCTGAGGCACCTCAGGGTTGGGTTTTACACCCTGAGAGGGGGTGCCAGGGCAGCACCCGCCCAGCCACATGCCCAGAGCACAAAAAAGTGACAAAACCTTTACAGTGGGACAGTTTGTCTACACTTAAAGTATGTATTTTGGGGTATTCCATTAAATCCCCTTTAGTCCCATACACACAATTATTTTGGTGGCATAACTTCCACTCACTGAAATGCAAAGCACATCATCACTGTTATCCTCATTGTTATCTTAATTCCCAGTTAAGAGCTCTCCCATACTGGGAGAACTTTGAAGCCTAGACCAAACCTCAGTATTTCTCTGTTTATCAGACACAAGCAGCATATTAACCCCTGACCATTGGAGAAACATGGGTATCTTCATACTCATTATCCACTACTATCCCTCCTTTTCACCTGGGAGAGACGCACAAAGAGAAGGAAAGATTTTCCCCTCTGTCACAGAGGAATAAATAGAAGCAAACATGCAAAGCAGCAACTGTAAATGTCCTTTATCATATAAATATAAATGTCCAAAGCAGAAAAGTCTGGTGCTTCAATTGCACCATCAGTGGCTGGCAAAAATGCAACCATGAACTGCAGCGGTGAGATGTCACAGGAGGTCAGTCAGCAACTGGTGGGAGTGAAAAGTGATATTTTAGCTGAGTTTACCATTCTAATTGTTATAAATATGCCCATGATAGAGTTAAAACCCACACAAATTAATCAAGGTTGTTTTGCCAAGGGTTTTTTTAAATCATGTCCAGCTGTTTAAATTTTTGAACAGAAAACCCCTTAAGGAAACAGAGACGGACTTTTGCTTCTCTTAAACATTCTGTTGGATCTTTACGTTGTTGCAGAGCTTCCCTGAGCTTCCAGGGCAGCAGCATTTCCCATCCCTGAGCACACGTGCCCTCATCCCTCAGCTGGGATGAGCCCTGGTGGCACTGGCTGCGTGACACCAGGATCGCCTTGGGCTCCTGCAGCCTCCCCAGCTCACACAGCACACAAAGATCTCACACTGAAGGTGCAAATTCCCAGCTTATATTCCTCCAAAAGCCGATTTCGGGAGTGTTGGCATCCTCCTGGATGCTGTTCCCTACCCATGCAGACCTGACCCTGAGGCAGTGAGGGCTGCAGGAAAGGGTGTGGAGTGTTTGGTGTCCAGCGGGACCCTCGGGAGGGGGAGGCTGCAGCCTTCGATGGAGCCTGACCCACTGGAGCTGGAAATTCCTCTCCCTCTGTGCTCTGGTGCACAACTAAATGGGGAAATATTTGCTCCAGCTCTCTGCTGTCTTCTCTTGTGCCAAGAAGTGACTTAAACTTAAACTTGAGCAGCCAGGTCCCTGTGAGTCCTTCCCCAGTAACAACCCAGAGCAGAGATAATTAATGAGAATACGGGTCATCTTAATTATACATTGATTTAACTGCAAGGGAGTCAATATCTTACTTCAAAAAGAAAACTCTACCAAGTTACATTTTCTTTGGACCAACACAGCCTGAAACCTCAGGGATGCGCTGCTATCCCAGCTAATTTTCAGGAAAACCATCCCTTTTTGTTTAAAAATCGAGCTTTGTCTTTTGCAAGCTCTAGAAAGACCTTGGAGAATCCACAGCTCTTCCTTTGTATTTCACTGAGATATTTAAGGATACAGGAAGGATGAAAGCCCAGAGCAATTCCAGAAGGAAGGATCCCATTTGTTCCCATATTGGGAGTCCAAGGCTTGGGGCTGCTCTCCAATGGCAAGATAGCAGAGTACCAAAAATTACTGAGTAAGCTAAGGATACAAGGAAAATGTAAAAGAAAATAGTCCCTGAGCAATTTAATACTAAATTAAAAATTGAATCCTAGACCAATTCCCCAGTAATGGACTAGTTCTAATTAATTACCTTGTATGTCTATAAAGATTTTTGTGGACCTCCCAGGCCTGATTCATTTTACCAGGGTTATTTTTATAGGAACTCATTTATCTCAGTGAATGAGTCCCAAACTGTTTGGAAACTGTGCTGAGCTCCACCTCCCAAGCACAGGGGTAGGTGAACGTGTTGGAGGAAACTGAGGCACAGAAGGGATCCAAGGGATTTGTGATCCAGGATTTGGGCTCTCCAGACAGACAGGACTTCGTGGACTTTCGGGATTTCCCATGGATTTATTTACACAGCAAGACTGTGCCTGTCTCTGCAGGGCTGGGATTAAAACCTGCTGTTCAGGAGAGAGAAACTCATCCAAGGCAACAACACAAGTTTCTAAATTTCAGTTTGACTCCAAATTACAGATAGGAAATGCTGGAGAAACTCACATCTGACAGAGCAACCCTGTGCAGTCAGAAACAGCACAGAGATCAAATACCTAAGCAAGGTTTTGTAGGAATTACTTGTCCATTTTACCTCTGCAGAAAGGCAGGCATGTAACAAAGCCTAGAGATCAGCCAAAATCCTAATAAAGGCACCACCGACACCTAGGAGTGCTCAGCCCCGGGCTGTTTGTGGGATAATATCTGTTCAGCAGAAGGGAAGAGCTCAGCTGGCAGAGATTCTGGATGGTTGTTCTCTGATCCCATCCCACAGCTCCAGGGGACGGGTCATTCTCACTTACATCCTTTTTAATTGCTTTGCTACTTGTCAGCTTGGGCCAGGCTACGAAATTCAGTATTTCAGCACCAGTGTGGGGCACATTTCTCATCAAACTGCGCCCAGAGCTGGGCAGGGCAGGATTTCATCCAGCACTGAGGGGCTGGTGACAGGACATCCCTGAAATGCCTCGTGGATCCCTCCTGTACTGCTCATGCCACTCATCCCTGCACTCCCTCTCCCATCACATTCCCTGCCACCTCCACCTGGAAGGCCCCATTCCCACCTGGAAGGCCCCATTCCCACCTGGAAGGCCCCATTCCTTACATTCTCCACCATTTCTGCTACCATTCCTTCTGCAGGCCCAGCACACCCCCTCCCGCTGCCCTCTTCAGTCCGAATTCCTGGGAGATGCTGAGGCCCCTTTGCCCATGGAAGCAGCAAGGACAGTTTGCCTCACTGGTGACTTCCTTGAGAACAATTTCCTGATGGAAAAGGAGAAGTTCTATTTTGTGAGGCACCTGTTAGCCCGTTATAGCAGGGCTCTTTTCTCTCTCCTAACGTGCAGATTTTTCAGGAAAATATCAAATCACCGGAGATGAATTCCCTGTGATTTCCCCGAAGAGAGAGCAGGTGCTGATCTAACAGCAGACATCACACCGAACCGGCAGAATTCCCATCCATTCAGGAACGTGCATAGGATAACTGGGAGTGCTGGTGAGTAACAGCAAAGAAATTTGTTTCTAAAAGGACAATTAAAAGGCTCAAATGTTGTCTCTGTGGGGGAGAGCCTCATCTATCCTGCAGCACAGCTCATTCGAGCAACGTGAGCAGCACTGAGCTGTACTTTGTAATTATGGGCAAGCTGAATTTATAATTGCATTTGGTTGCCAGCTCCCTGTTTATCAGCTCAGGGCTAAATAATGGGCAGTTATTGCTGATATTACTCTTATTGACCTCTTCCAGCTGCACCTTCCACGGTTCTATTGGGTCCCTTCCAGCTCAGGATATTCCATATTCTGTGATCCTTGGCTCAGTTCCATCCCTGGAAGGGCCTGGCTCCAGTTCCCACCTTCATCCAAAGGCACAGACCGCAGGTGATGCTGGTTTGTACAGGGAACTAGGGAATTAAAAAGTTCCAGAACAACAGGAGTGATGTTCTTCAGACTTCTGGAACACGGCAGGGTTTTATGGACACGTGTCTCAGACAATCCAGGGGAGGAGATCTATAAAATTCCGAGTTCAGCTTCACTGACATCACATCAGGCACAGAAGGGAATAAACAAGTCAGAGTAAGCTCCTTTATGATCCTACAGACTCTTCCTTTTCTTTTCGATTACTTTTTCTCTTCTATAAGATATAACCACAGTTTTTGTTTGGTTTTTTTTTGCTTCTGAGGGATTTTCCATTCTTTAACTTATTTATAATTAAAAGGTGTGTGAAATGCCAAGAGATTATTTGTTCTTTCACGAGGGATTTACAGAACCGTCACAATAAATCAATGAAAGGTTCAGTGTAAAGGGAGGGAGAGATGGATACTGTCAGTATGAAACAGCAGTGAACTGTAAAAATAAGAATTAGGGTGCTGAGCTGTTTGTCAAACATGTGAAAGCACTGACAGGGAAAGCAAGAAGTTCTATTTAGAATCATAAATAGCTTAGGTTGGAAGGGACCTTAAAGCCCATCCAGTGCCCCCCCTGCCACGGGCAGGGACACCTTCCACTGTCCCAGGCTGCTCCCAGCCCCAATGTCCAGCCTGGCCTTGGGCACTGCCAGGGATCCAGGGGCAGCCACAGCTGCTCTGGGCACCCTGTGCCAGGGCCTGCCCACCTCACAGGGAAGAGTTTCTTTTGTGTGTATAACCTCAATTTCCCCTCTTTCAGTTGCTCTCCAGGCACCCTTGGAGCACAATTTATCATGTACCAGAAGTTACACAAAACACCTCCCCTACCCCTTCAAACCAGGCAGCAGCCAGAATTCCTGCTTATCCCAGCAGCAGCTCCCAAGCACAGGATAGGGGCAGTGGCTCACACCCCTGTTTTCCTCCAGCTCTTGGGAAATTATCAGATTTCCCAATTTCCCAGGAATGACAGGCAGACAATCCCTGCACAGGGACTCCTGTGGGCCAGGAGGGTTTGGGTGCTTCGGGTGCAGCCTGTCGGGCTCGTTGCAGGCACATCACCGGCAGCAGCAGGGATGCCAGCACTGCACAGCCAGGAGAGAGCGGGCTGCAGGAAAGCCGGGACCCTGCACTGCTCTCCTGCACAGAAGGATGGGTCACTGTGTGCTGGAGCTGGGCTGGGAGCACAGGGCTCCGTTCGGGCCAAGGTGAAGCATTTTGGAGGGAGTTCAGCCTCCTCAGCGGGGCAGAACGGGCACTGTGAGGAGCAGAAGCCCTGTGCACACACCACAGATCCGACTCGCTGTCCCTGAGAATCAATTTACAGTGGAATCCGACCTCTGCTGATCAAATGGTCCCACACGAGGATAAATGAGGAGTAACACCCATTGCCTGAAAAGATTCCTTAAGGCGGTATTTCTGCCAAAGGAGAACATCTCCACTGACTCAGTTCACAAATCACCTCGGAATAGATCTCACTGATCACAGCATCTAAAGACACGAAAATGCCTTCAGTGAACACCAGAAGCATTCACCAAAGAGCTTCAGCATAGAATGGAGCCACCATTAACGCCTTCGTTAGCCCCTCCTGGGTGATTTCCTCCTCATTCCAATGAAAGGCCTGGTTCCCGAAGTCAGGCCAGAGGCGGCTGTGTTCCTTCCCTCAGATCTGCTGGCAAGCGCACAAAGGCAGTGGGCCTGGGAGTGCTGTAACAATTTATTACTTTAGAGCACGATGTAAATGAGCCATTCATATGCATGTACCCCGTATTTAAATTACCCTCCCTGCCGTCTGTCACCTCACGATGGTGCATTTGAACAGGTACAGATTTATAGGGATTTTTTCGGATCTATTCTCTAAACAGAGCGTTCCTTCTCCTGTGACAGCAATCCCACATCGGGCTCCTGGCATTTATCACCTTTCGGGTCTGGATGCAAATGAGAAGTGCTGAGAACGACAGAGGGTTCAGACATTTGCTGCTGTTAGAAAAGGGTTATTTTATCGGCACAGGGCCCTCCAGCCCCAAATCCCGGACGGGGATGGCCAATTGCTTTATGTTGTCCCACACGCACACTGCTGAACCAGCCTCTGCTTGGAATTAAAGCTGGCGCAGGCAAGAGCAGCACGAAGGCTCCCAGAAGAAAGAGGAGATTCAGCAAGAGATTTTATTCATTTTTTTCTTTTCTAGGCCCATCAGACAAATGTAAATCACCCCACACAACTCATTCCATTCCTCCACAGTTTACAGTCCATCCCATATTATTTTCCGAAGTTCTTGAGGGAAAGTGCCACACACAATTTAAACCTGCATAATTCAACAACAGCTCTGATGCTTAACAGCATCTTTCATTTCATTCTTTACTCACAATTAGACTTCATACTTATTCCTGTAGCCCTCAATTAAGAACACAGCTTAACGATATACCTGAAAGAATTTGAGAGACATTTTATCTCCCGATGGCAGCCCCTGAAAAAAAGGCCATAATTGCTTGTCATTCAAGGAAAATTAAAAATCATTTGGGGAGCGATGTGAATGGAATTTGCAATTAATCTCAGGATTTTTTCCACTCCAAGAGGAGCCCTGTGCATTGGAGGGCCCTTCAGCAGGCGGATGAAGGACAACAACTGCTCTGGGTGTGAATTTTACCACACCAAGGCCTCCTTACATGAATTTAGATGTTCAGTTTTACCCTCAGATGACCTGTACCTAATCATGCTGCAATTCCCCCTCCCCTTCATCTAGATGAAGCTGTCAGCTGCTTCTGGAAGCTCCAGCAGCCAATAAAAGGAAGGAATTAACACATGTGGTAGCCACTCATCCCATCACCTCCCAGCTGCTGGAATCCTCCTGGAAGCCACAGAGCACTGAACACCATTTCCCTGATGTCACTGGCACAAAATCATGGCCGAATTAATTCATCCTGAAGCATGTGGGTTTTTCCAGGCACATCAGGGGATATTTTCGTATTAACAAAAAGAAAATCCAATCAAAAACCCCAGGTTTAATGCCTGTCTACATTGCCTTTTCTCTTTAAAGGTTAAATTGAGAAGAAACCATATATTCTTTTCCTATAGAACACCTTGCCCTGTAATCCATAAGACATTTTCCTATCAGAAGTCACACAGAAATAATAAGAAAATAGATTGAGTTTCACAGGAAAATATTTTTCTAATTGACATTAAAGTGGTTAATTTTTTTAAAATAAGTGTTTGTTTTTAGTGATTTTAGTACAAGCTCAGGGCAAAAACAGCCAGAACATCTCATTTAAGGCCCTCAATAATTACAGAAATTAGTGACATGGCTTAACTTTGTCTTTCCACTCTCAGCCCCACCTGCATCTCCGTGATTTACAGGTCTTTAATTACATCATCAGCCCTTCCCCACGTGTGTCTGCATCCTGAGCACACCGAGTTCAATCCTTCCTCCTAAACGAGCCTGGATTTAATATTTTGGGGTTGCCTCATTTTTCAGTGTGTGTCTGAGCCTTATCTCCTGCCGACTGTCCAAACACTGCTCCGAAGAGAGAATTTTTCATTTCCTTTGGGCTTTTCTCGGCTGTTTGTCGCTATCTGAATGCTCCACAGCATTAATTAAACTGACAAGGTAAGGCAGCAGAATTATCTCCACTTCACACACGGGGGGCTGAGGCAGAGTGTTCAAACTGAAAGGAAAGCTGGCCATAAACTCCACAAAAATACTCTGGTTTAAACAAGCTCCAAAAGGCAGCTCTGCCTCTCCACGAGGGCACAGCAGGAGGAGCTGGACACGCACAGGTTCCAGGTGAACGCTGGAAAAACCAGGCTGAACACAGAAAACTTCCACTTAGCCTTTGAAGGCTGTGACTTACAGTTCCAGCTGGAAAACTCTGAGTTTGGTTCAGAGCAGTCAAAACCAGCCACGCATTGGATGTTCCACGCAGGGCTTCCCACGCATGGATGGAATTTGAAGTGAAGCAGCCCCAAAAAAGCAACGTTAAGGGATCTAAGCTAAAGGTTTCAGTGTTGATAAAGAAGCAAACTTCACTCTCCAAGTAATCAAGGGATCCATTTAGCACCTGTTACATCCCTGAGGAGGCTCCATTCCAGAGCTCCCGTGCTTTGATGGGATCACCACGCCTCAGCTTTCCCGTGTTTTTATCACCAGAGTAAAGAGGCTGATTGAACCTTCCCAGCTCTGGTGCAAACAAGAGGATGGCAGAGACACCATCTGACTGCCCCCAGTGTTATTGGTGAAGAACAAACAATTTTATGTGCAAATTGCAAGTTTTCAGGAGTTTGAATCTTTACCCAGCGTGGGCAAGAGCTGCTCCAAGAATAACCTGGAGGAGCTGGAAAAACGGAGCCAAACATCACTCCTGAGGTGGGGCTGCACTTCTTCCCAGCTGTGAACAGCCCCTGAGTGCCATTACAGGTTCCCCAGCTCTGTCACCACATACGATTCTGTTCCTTCTTCTGAGAGCCTTCTCGCATCCACATTCATTGGGACAAGTGGATCTCATCAGAGTCACCCAAACAAGGGTAAATGCAGGTGTCTGGTGGTGTTCAGACAAGGAACAGATAACTCTGGATGCTCCAGTGACTGTGCTCTCCTCTTGGCAAGGCAGAGCTTCGTGAGAGTCCCAATGTGCCAGACACAGTCCCCGAAAATACAGTTCTCAAGGTAATTTATAGACTTTAAAAGCCAATGTTTTCAAAAATAAATGACAAATATAAAGACAAAATCCTCAGAATGCTTGCAGAAAGTGATGGCTTAAACTGCCAAAGAAATGTCATAACATTTTCTCCAAAATTTATTCATGAACTTCCAATCAGTTCCAGAATCTTCTGCTTCTTTCCCTCCCTACACACTGCTATTAAATGTAGCAAGGTACTGATTACAAGGCTTTGCCTCTGCTAAATCCCTACCCAGTATGTCAAGTGTATAAATATTTGAACAGGCAATGGCAAATTCCACACCCATACAGATATATTTATTAATTTCAATCATCCAGGCCAGGGAGGTGTGAATGAGGGCACTGTCATTTAGGGCTGTAATTAATCATCCTGGACACTTCCCTGTCAGGGCCCATAAATCAAGAAGCAAAGTGTTTCTCCTTCTGAGTGATATGGAACCAGCATTAACAGGCAGACAAAAATCTAATGCTGTCGGTGAGTGGGAGATATTTTATCTGCCTCTGACACGGGGCTGTTCCACACGGGTGCCCTCCACCTCGGGATTTATTTTCTGGATGTAGAGCACACATTTTAAAAATATGAACAGAGCAGAACAACAAGGCTGAAGTGCGAAGTTGCCAAATGCCAAGATAGAAAAGTTTCTGAAGGAAAAGAAACAACCCCAACACATCAATCCAAGGCGTAACAAACACACGTTGGAAATAAGAAGGGACAAGTCCCTGTTTGCAGGGCAGTGCAAGGCAGTGCCTGAACCGTAAAACAGCTCTAAACCAACCCGTTTAGCTCCACCCGTGCCCCACCCTTGTCCAACAGCCACGGGGTCCTTAAGGAAAATACAAGGAAAACCAAGGCTTAAAGCACTGATTAAAAAAAAAAGGAAGAAAATATGAAGAACTAAATCTCCTCTGAGTCCACAGGACATGTCCATGGTCAGGAGATCCCCGGGCTGGTGCTCCTCAGTTCATTGCAGAGGTCACCACCCTGTCCTGCCATGGCATTGCCTACTCAGATTTCACACGAGAAACACGAAATATGAGCTATTGAAACTTCAAATTTTCACTGCTTTAAGAGATTATTCTCAAGTGTAGCTACACAGGAGCATTTATTGCCTTTAATATTTGCATGAACCCACTGAAAGGCAGAACACCCAGGCCCAGCCAGGCTTGTGAGAGACCTGCATTTGAAGGGATACAGGCCCTGCACTAACAGCTTGTCTGAAACACATTCAAACACTTGAAATACTTGAAAAAAACCTCATTAGATTCTGGGAATAACAGCCAATGTCATTTTATTTGACATTTCTTCCATCTCCAGCTGCACCACGTGCTCCTGGGATTATCCACAGCATCTCCTAGCAGTCATTCTGACATTTCTCACAACACAAATTACCTGGAGGTTGCTCTGATGTCCAGGCAGGAGCTGGAGCAGTTTTAGGGCTGTTGCTGGTACCTAAAGCACCTGAGAGGGATCTCAGGCAGCTGCCATGAGGAACATTGGACACTGAATTTTTCAGATGGGTCAAGCTGGACAGAGCCCAGTTCTGAGATGATAAAACACAGCCATGAACACACCTCATCACCTGCACTAAACACGGTTCAAGGCTCCCCCTAAGACCTTTAATCTTTAAATATTTGAGATCTCAGCACTTCAGTTCTGCCAGTAACAATTCAAGCTGCAACTTCTTATCCCACTTATTCTCAGGCTACAAATTTTATAGCCAAAAATCAAACCTAAAATATACCAATTGCAATCTACCACGGGAAAAGAAAGAATAAAGTTTCTTATTTAATCACACAGTTCTATCACCAATCTGCAGAAAAATAGATGCACAAGTGTATTACTGCCTGTGCTCTAAGTGCTAAGGTGGAATTCTGCCCACAGGCAGTAACTATAAAGCCAGGTCTGAGATAATCCAGTTGTAAAACACTGAGCATAAACCACATGCTTTTAGCCCCTGATGGAAGCATTCTTCTCCAAAGCACAATTTACATTTAAATTGATATTGTAGGGAATCAAATACTCAAAATAAGTGTCAAGGTTTTCTTCTTCACCGAGTTATTTCCTAATTGGATTCTAGTGTTTTTCTAACCATTTCATACTCTTATTTTGTTCTGGAAATTAAAAATAAAATCTTTCATTATTCATGATCCCTAACTTCTGGGAAGTGCCTCAAATAGTTTTTATTAAGAAAATAAGAACAGGCTGTTTACACTGAACTGCTGGGACCCAGCAAACAAAAGGGAAGGATTCCATCTGATGCAGCAAAAGCAAAGAGTTCTGATGGAAGGCAGCACAAACGCTCATCACACATCCCTCCCCTGGCCTTCCCGGTCCAGAGGGAGCAGAGCCCTCGGGATGCTCCTCACTGGGAATGGGGTGCTGCAGTCAGGGACCCCCCTGCCCTTCCCTGGGCTTGTTTCTCTTCACACCGACCCTAATATTTCACTTGAATTGCAAACCCAGACTCTGGACTCCCTACAGAGGGTAAGAAGGACAATATTTACCAGATTGCTGGCCATCCTCCCGAAAGGAGACCTTTTTAAATAAACCATACAGCTAACGAGGCTGAAGAACAGCCATAACCAGGATCAATCTGGTGGCTGCGAAGAGCAGCAAAGTGCCCATCGCACTTCGAAATTTGGCAGGGTTGGTAGGGAACAACCTGCCAATTCTCTTCTTCCTTTGCTGCGGCAAGGACAAAGCACAGGTGGTGCCGTGGGTTGTTACACACAAATAAATACATAAAGTGGTAAAAGAGTCCCCTTGAGTGGTTCCCCACCAAGGTTTTGTTTTGTTCTGGCACAAGACATTGCGAGAACAAAGCTCAGTGAGAAACTTCCTTGCAGTTAACGTAGAAAAACAATCAAGGGCTAAGATTTCACCCAGAAGCCACGCAAGGCCCCGATGGCTGCACTGCTCGAGCTAACAAAGCACTTCACACCGCATCCCCAATCCCTTCACTTCTGTCCCGAGTACCACAAAGGAGAGGAATCACAGACATCTGTCCTCACCAGGCTCAGCTGCAGCTCCGAGCTATCCCACAGCCAGATGTGCTCCAATCTCCCAGACTGAGCAGGTTCATTTTTAGTTCAGAAAAGTTTCTTTCTGCACCTGGCTTTTCTATTCTGCTCCTGCAAGAACTTCCAGCTGCAGCTCCTGCCAACTTCCTCTGCCAGGAAAAATCTCACTCACCATCTCTCCTTAGAGTTAAACGTGCTGCTAATTTGTGAAATATTTCACCTGACCCGTCAAATCAACTCAATACTTCCATGTCCTTTCTTTCCTTAGCGTGATAACCGATTCAAAGCCATTTATTCCACTTCATTAAAATCAGAAGTTGATCTGAAAAACAATAGCTGGGGCTTGCACTGGACCAAGCGTCACGTCACCAATGCAGCGGGAGAACAGCAGCAAAAATCAGAATATTGTTTATCTGTAAATGATCATCTCCTTCTTAGGGGTTTATTTTTCACATAGTTCTTTTGCTGGTTTATATTGGATTTAAAATGCCCATCTCAGCAGCCCAGGGCAATGCCAGCAGCTCTTCCCCAATGACAGAAGGGCTCCCAGCTGGATGGGAAAGGAACATCCCATCCCATCCCTTGGAGCAGAAGAGGAGCCCCATCGCCAGGGTCCCCAGTTGGGAACAGACAAATGGGGTCAAATTTAGCCCACCCTAAAAGCAACCAGACCTTGCACAACCTCATTCAGGACCCGATTCAACCATTCAAGGCCAAAAGCACAAAGTTTTCTTCCCAAAAATCCCAACACTCCCAAAGCAAAAGGAACAATAAAGTAATGATTTTCAAGAAATCTCAGCAGACTCAGGAAGCTGCTAAACACAGCTCCTAAAATAAGGAGTGTAAAGGTGAAAGGAATGAAGAGAATTTATTTTTATTAGCACGAGAGAAACTTTCCCCTTAACTAAAAGGTGATGGCTGGGTGCAGTTGAGATTTTTAAACACATTTATAAAAAGCTTTCATTTAGGAGACATCTATATTTTTCAGCCCAAACTCCCACCTAATACATTTTTATCAGATTATTAAAACTCCATCAAGAAAGAAGAAAGTTTCAGGAGCTCTTTTGCTTTTCCCTGGAGGGTGACCTACACCACAGAGCTGCTTGCAGGGTGGCAAAGTAGGTAAACCTCAGGCTGTAAAAATGGATTTTGAGGGCACAGAAATTAAATGTTGTTGTTCAGTTTGAGTTAAATAATTTCACCCCTGGCACTTGGGTTGGCTGAGACAACCTAAGACCTAAAAAATTACATTTGGAAGAAGCTGGATGAGGTCCTTGGCTGGATGGAAGGAGCAAACATGATCCCAATCCCAAATGAAAAAGAAGAGGAGGAAATTGGGAGCCTGAAATTGGCTCTGCCTCCAGCCCTGGGAGGGATCATCCCGTCAGGACAACCAGGGAATGGGCAACACCGGGAAGTGCCTGGGATGTCCCAGAGGGTCTGTCAGAGGCCAGGCAGGAATTTCCCCCCATTTCCAGCTCCTTGAGGGGCTGCTGTTAAACTGCCCTCCCCTGAAGGTCATTAGCGTTAATGACGCCTTGATGAGCAAGCTCTGCCCCGCGGGATCCCTGCTGCTCCTCGGGATCTCCGCCATCCCAGGGAAATTCCCCTTCATAAACACTTCACTGTGGCAGCGGAGAATGAGAAACCAGACATCCCTGCTTGCTCCGCCTCACACGTGCATTGATGATAACCTAGTGAAGGTTATCTGAACTGGGCACTGTGCTTAGAAATTCCTGCCAGGGAAACCCTCCGGAGTAATCCCGAGCCCTGCCTTTAATGGCCCCGTCTGTTTGCAAAAAGGAAACGATGCCATTTGTGGGGCAGTTCCATCCTGAGCACTCAAAGCCTCAGTAACAAAATCGGACACTTTAAAGGCAACGAAGTTCTCTGCCTTTAACAGCTGTGGTGGTAAAACCGAGCTTAACCTTAGGAGAGAAATTATTCCTAAAAATGGCACGTTCTGTATTTTTTACCACAAGTATTTTTGCCCATTCATTTCTCCATCCACGAGACACCTTTCACGTGGAACCTGGGCAGGAAAAAGGGCAGGAAAAAGTGCAGGAACATGCTCTATTCCTCTCCTGGAAGTCAAAAGAGGGAATTGCCCCAACCTAAAGCTCCACATGAGATCCTGCCCCACCTTCTGCTGGACAATCCGTGCCCAGCTGGGTGAGGATTCCAGGGACAGAGGAATTCAGGGGGCTCAAATCAAGGTCCTGAGCACTGAAGAACGCAGGGACACCACCTGCATTTCTCCCCGCTGGGTAGGACATCCCACAGCTGTGGCAGGATTTTCCTTCCCGCTCTGGGTCACATCGGTGCAGGGAATTCTCAGGGCCCTGTACTGGGACAACCCCACAGCAGAAAGACCTCGGCAGCTTTCTCCAGTGCTGTTCTGCCATCACATCCAGCTGTGTCTCACTTTCTCAGGAGAAATAAAGGCAATTCCCCACGTTCTCTGGGTAATCACGTTTTAACATGCTTTTCTCAGAGCCAGAGCTTTTCTCAGGGCCAGAGCTCAGCCCTGCAGAACTCGGTGTTCCTGTCAAACCCTGCTCTGGGAGCAGCAGACTTGGAGGGCAGTCTCTGAAGCAGGCAATTCCCAAAATTGCTGCAATCGATGGAACTTTACAATGCCGGGTGTGTGAGTTCAGCAGCTTCCCGTGCACTGCATTCCTGCTTGGAAAATGCCACCTTCCCTTGAAGGACGGAGCAGAACTCATGGGCTGTTTCAGCAACCCAAGCAAGTGGCAGAGTTTGTTGGACTCGTCATTCACTCGTTTGACAAAGAGATGAAATAATTCAAATTAAATGAAGATTAAAGTTAAACTGAGCCTCCATGCAAACCCCACCTCTTTGGAGGTGTGAAATTCCACTTGCCCTGGAGCAAAATGTTCTGCTTCAGCTGCCTGAAAGTGAAATAAGTGCCACAAACGGGTAAAGATCTTCTGTGCTCAGGTGATACAGATTTATTGTCATTAAAGAGGAAGCTCAGAACTCTCAACATTATTCCTCTGGGAGGAGGAAAGTCAGAGAGACCTCAGTCACTACTAAATTACTCTGCAGTGGTTAAGATTTAACAAATGCTATTATGTGTCAGCAGAGAAGTGGCCACCATTATAATAACAACTGCACAGCATGCACACATCACAAAGATTTTTATTCCATTTTATTGGCAATTACAGTCACACCTTTCAAACACTGAAGTGACAGATTTCTCTGCCAGCACTGTCTTAGAGACTGTTCAGAAACCTCTACTGCTGTTCATCAACTTGTGCAAAATAATTGGCACTATAATTTTATACCTGTCAGAAATGCAATGTACAGCACTGACTAATTGCTATTTTGTGTACTCAGAAAGGTATAAAATCAATGTAACCACTGTGGGAATCAACAAATCCTTTTGTGAAGCTGCAGAACACTAAACATAATTATGTTTACTACCCCCAGTCTTCGGGGGCACCCGATTTGCTTCTATCACACATAATCTTATAACAATTTTGAGAGCAATCTTGTAAAGCACTTAAGCCAACCTCCCACTGGTGAGAGACCTCAAAACCTGTCGGATTCTCCATGAGTTTGTGGTTTGCATGACTGTGGAAATAATGGAAGCTCTCTGAATCCCCAGTGATTCACGTTTTCCTCTCCTGGCCTTTGTAACTTTGCCTAAATCAATGAACATCAAAAATCTGTAAAGCTTTTTAGGTTTTGAATGTGTGAATATGTGGTAAGGCTTGCGAGATGTAAAAATCCTGCAAAATGCTCCCTGTTTCCTGTGCCTCACATTAAAGAGCCTGTGCATGAAATAATGTTATTTTCTTCTTGCTGTGCCCCTGCTACCCCGCTCTAACACTTCTCTCACTGACACCAACAGCAGAACTTCTCCTCCAAAAGCATTTTCCATGAATGCCACTTTTATCAGACCCTGGAAAGAACTTAATGAAGCTGGAAGTGCTACCATCAAATTTCATGTCTGTGTGTTTCAGGAAACAATGCATCTGTCCTAATTTTACAGCGTGTTTGGGCAGAGTGTTCTCTTCTGTGCAAACAACCTTTCAATGCTGCCGACTGAGGGCTTTATTGGCAGCTGCAGTGGATCCTTGCAGAGGCAATAAAGGCAGAGAAAAAACAGTTTCAAACTGAAATAAAAAGGGTTTTAGCAACAGGTAACTGCAGAGAAGGGTTGCGCCAGCACCAATTTCCCAGCTTGCAATAATGGATCTGCAGTAGAACAAACAAGCAAAGGCTCCAGTGATCTGATGGCTCAGGAAGAGAAATGTTAGGTACAGTCCTGAATAAATTTGTCCAGTTTTAAGTGCAGTTGTTCATTCTTACACGGGTTTCTGTGACATCAGTGAGGTATCACGTCCTGCAGGAGTTTGGGTTGGCATCAGTGATAAAAGGCAATAACCCAGAGGGTGGGGCCTCCAAAACCCACCGAGATCATGAATCCAACCATTTCCCAGCACTGCCAAGGCCACCATGAGCCCATGTCCCCACATGCCACATCCACACAGCTTTAAACCCCTTCAGGGATGGGAACTTGGATGCAAGGGCATAAAAACACCTTGATGGAAGCCAAATAACACAACATCAAATTGCTTTTGCCCAGACCCTCATCAGCAATGGCCCTACTTTTTAGCAGACATCACCTCTTCCAGTAGGAAACCACATCCTTCTGATTTAACCCAAAGTGTTCTCTTCTCTTTGCATTTGCTATCTTAATACAGTCAATTAATCCGTAACATGACAGAGGCAGCATGAAAGCAGACTTAAGGCTTAGCTTTAGTAAGCATTAATGCAGTTAGGCTGGGTTTGGCAGAGCAGCTCTCCACTAATCTTGGCTTCTCAGATTACAGCTCTGGAAATTAATGATCTGTCACTGGACTTGCTGGGGTTCTAATGAAGTAGTTAGTCAAGTACACGTAAAGTCAGGTGGAAGAAGCTGCCTCTTCCCATTTGCAATAAAGCCTTTCCCCCTCTTTGGCTAACAAATTAAATTAGTTGAGAGGAAAAATTTAATTACTGTCATGCACCATCTTCGTATTTGTGATCAAAGAAGTGCCTCTCTCTGAGCTTTGTAGTCCCCTGCTCTGCTGAAATGGGAGAGAAGGAAGAGAAGCTTGGCTGAATATCAGGATAGATTTAGAATTATTGTTTTCCCCAAGAAAAAAAAAATCTTGGGGAAAAAATTCTTCATTTAAATTTTATTTCTTTCATTTAAATAAAAAAGTTTCTTTTAGCAGTGTGAGAGCAGCACTGCTGTCATGTCTAAATGGAGGAACACAATTATATCAGTCTAATGTACAGTCCTTGAGCCAAACAGGGACAAAGTCCTTCCCCCTCCTGCTTCTAAAAATATCTTCTTGTTTGATCACAGAAATATGAATGTTCTAAAGTTCTCACCAGCTCTGATACCCTCACACACAATTCTAAAACACAGGTGGCTGGCACTCCAGTGTAACATGATTATTTCAGGAAGTCAGAATTGTCTGAATATACTTATTGCACCTTAAAATACATTTTCCTTTTCTTCACAATAAAGACAGGATTTTGCACTCTTTTGTGCCATTTTCTTAGCAAGCTCTCATAAAAAAAAGTCCAAGCAATTCTAAAGCCTTCGATTTCTCGGCCTATAATCCTGTGGCAATATTTCCCTTAAACCTGGTTTTCAGTCATATCTCCTGAACAGTCCCTGAAATCTCGGTCAAGACTTGTTCCCTGCTCTCTCAGGGTGTAGATGTAACATAAATATTTCTGTGCCTCGAAGAGCTCGGAGTTTAAACCGATCTGATGATCCATTCTTAACTTCCCTGCAATTGAAATGGGAGCTGCTGGCCTGTGCTGGAGCTCAGAGCAGCCACAAATCAGCTCCTCGGGCAAACCCTTCCCTCCCGATTGCTTCTGGGTGATAACACAGAAAAATTATCCCAGATTATCCAGGAGTCAGGAAGTTTCCTTGAAAATTGTAGGCCTGAGTCTCAGGGCGATGCTGAGCTGAACTGACACCCCTCAAGTCTTTGTGGCCACTCTTGTCCCAGACCAGGTGATAAATTCAGCTTGGCTGGTTTTGATAAACAGTTTTTCAATCAATAACATGGCAGCAAATCTTCCCAGCCCGTGCACAGATTCCAGGAAAAGCAGGGAAAATCAAAGGGCCATTGCGTGGCAGTGCTGATAATTGATCCTGGGGCTGCCAAGGTGCCACACGTGGATTAACTCAGCGTTTCTGCCTCCTCTGGCCGCCTGCAGCAGCTGCCCAACCCCGGTGGCACAGGGAGGGATGATGGTGACCACAGCTGGCAGCAGGTCTGGGTCACAGCCAGCCTGGTCACGGGGAAGGGTGAGCAGAGTCCTGCAGAGCACAGAGCCCCTCCAGCCCCACAGGGACGATGGCCCGAGCAGCACAGCTCCAGGCTTGGAAACAAAACCTCCAACACCCACAGGGATCCCAGCACATCCCCCTCCTGCAACTTCCCAGCTCCCAGTAGGGTTAAACTTCTCATGAATTATTGGGCTATGCTCCACTGCCCTCGAAATCTGCAGTGTTGCTCTGTACCTGCCTGCTCCCAGTCAGATCATACATCAGATAAATCCCCAGGGACAATCCAAACCCCATCAACCTCCAAGAAGCTCTTTTTTTTGTGTGTCTGTAAGCTGGAAAAAGTTATGCAGTTCTGGGCGCTTTCTCTCGCTCTGCTGTTAATGATTTCTCTCTCTTTTCCCCCAGAACTGATGTGCAGCATCCCTCAGCCCCTCTCTGCAGGAGGAGGAGCTGTTTCGTTTGGCAGAGCAGAACTGAAGTACAACAGAGGAGACACTTGGAGTGTCCTCTGCTGAAGCCTGGGATTTTCTTTCTTTGCTTTCCTCATTGTTTGTACTGGGAATGGAGAGGATGGGCTGAGATCTGTGGGCTCCTCGTGTCACTGGTAGCCCCAATATCACCCTCCGTGTGGGCTGATAATTAAAATAAACAGCAAATAGGGGCTTTCCCCTCCTAGTCCATTGGAAAGGAATTTTTCCTTAAACCATGGATATTTTCAATACTTTGCTACAAATGAGTTAACAAAGGGCCTTTTTGTTTCTAATCTCACACGTGGATTTACCTTTGGGAATCTCCAAGGGCACCTAAAGACTCCAATGGGCAGTGGATGCACATCAGCAGCAGAGCTCTGAAGGTTGTTCTCCGAGCTCTGTGGTCAGTCAGACTCTGAGTTTTGGGCACTAAACTTTAAAAGGAGCTCTTTCCTCCTGACTGCAGCCCGGGCAGTGCTGCTGCTGTTACCCCTGCGGTGATCAGCTCACCTGGAGGCTGGAAATCAAAGGCAGCCGAGCACAGAGATGCCGAGTCCTGCTGCATCCCCTCAGCTCAGGACCTGCTCCAGAGCTTTCCTCATGCTCTGGCCATGCTCTGAATTAGGAGTTTCCCTATGGGCCTTTTGCTGTGGCATCAATCAGGGCGTTATCTCAGTGCTTCATATGCCTCCTCTGCATTTATCTGCACAACCGCCCTGTGTGCTGAGGTAATATGATTCTCCCCACCAAAGCCCGGAATAAAAGATCAAAAATCCCCCCAAAGCTGGCTGAGGTGTCTGAGGTCTGAGCATATTTCCAGAGTATTTACCATTCTCTGGTGCCCCACAAGCAGCGTGCAGCAGGCAGGAGTTGTAGCTGAGGCAGGACAGAGGTAAATGCAGACTCTCAGCATTTCCTCTGAGCCAACAGCAAAAATTACAGAGAACAATTCTAAATGAGCTTCCATTCCTCCAGTTCCTGGGGGAAACAAACAGTCCAAATCCATCTGTTTTCTAAAAACACCTCTCCCACCTTAAACAAACACCAGTTAATCCCACCAGCACAATAAGCACTCGGTGTTTACACAGCGGCAGAAGTGAAGCAGTAGGGAAAAAATGGAATTTGTAATGTTCTCCTCTATCTCCAGCAGCAAGAGCACAGCAGTGTATTTTTCAAAACTGCTTCTTTGTGAATATGCATGAAACACATGTAGTGGTGTGGAACAGGCTCTTCTTTCAATGGGTAACTCATTTTTCACACACAAAAGGGAAAAAAAGGAGCATTATATTTTTTCTGAGTAGCCACAGAGCCTGCTGTTCGTCTTTTAAATTGAGGCAGAGCACGGTGCCAAAAAGGAAACTCCGAAATCCTAAAATTCTGATAGTCCTAGGGAAGTTCACAGAATTCCAAAGTGGGTCACATTGGAAGGGACCACAGGGGGGGCACCTGGTCCAAACCCCGTGCTCATCCCAGAGCACAAGGCACAGGATTGTGTCCAGGGGTTCTGGAATATTCCCCGTGAGGAGACTCCACAGCTTCCCAGGGCAGCCTGCTCAGTGCTCAGTCACTGCACAGGGAAGTTCTGCCTCGTGTCCAGGTGCAGCTTCCCATGCATCCATCACCTCTTGTCCCGTGGCTTGGCTCCCCCAGAGCCACCCAGCAATCCAGGAGCCCAGGGAGCAGTCCAGGTCTGAGAGCTAAGGCCTGATAATAACAGAAAATGCACAACTTCAGGAGTGTGGCTGCACCTCTCTTCCAGAACCTTCATCTTCGGGCCTCGCTCACTCCCCTCCCGCTCAGTTCATGTGGAGCAGGCTCTGGATCCCTCACCCACCCCGGGGGAATGGGAGCCCAAACCAAAGCACTGGGACAGAGAACGGGCTCCAGCCACCCCTCACAAATCCTGGAGGTCACAGGTAAGGTGATAGAAGTTGTTTGAGGATGTCATAGGGTTCCTTCAGCCTTTTGGTGTTTATGGCAGGGAATGTGGTNTTCAAAACTGGCAGGACAATATCTCCTGCACCTTGGGTACCAACAGGGAAGTGCAGCTGCTCCAAGGTGTCCTAAACGCTGCCCTGCGTGAGCTGTCACCGTGCCACCAGGTGAGGGACAATGAGAGGGAGCTCTTGTTCCTGCAAGGGATCTGCTCCATTAGCTGGCAGCGTCAGCAGCTCTGTCCCAGACTCGTTGTGGGGTGAGAGCCTTCACTCTGTGATTTATAGCAGTCATTACAGCTAAAGCAAACAGTTGCCTGGATACATACACAAAAAAATCCCATATCCATCGCAGTTCAATTATCTCCTTTGCCTAAAGCCTCTTCCTTTCTGGCATTTTCTTGCCCCTCCTCAAGGCTCCTCCATGTAGAATTCCACAAATTGCTTATTCCTTGTCCACTCTCATCCTAAACCAAACCTGGGCTTTTCCTTTCTCTGATTGTTCTTGCTGCTGTAAAATACTGGTTTGGGGTTTTTTGTAAATTAAAATAGAAGATCACAATTAATTGCAGGTTGCCATAACTCAGAAACTCAGACCTAAAACCCTGCACTTGTCACAGTGCTGGACTCCATGAAACTTCCTCCTTCCCCTGCATTTGGGATTCCAGACCAAACCTTACCCCAGAGGCTCCCAAATCCTCACCCCTGAAGTCCCATGGCATCCTGAAGATTCAGTGTCTTTAATTTTGCCTTTTAAACCTCAAACAAATCCTTCAGCTGTGCCACAGACAAGTTCAAACCATCCATAACTAAATGGGGTCTTTGGAGAGTCCTCTCTCCTCGTCCTCACCACCATCACCCCCTCCTACAAGCAGAACAGCTCCCCAAAAGATGAAGGTGGTGGATTTCTCCTTATCACAGGCATTTCTGGTAAGGAAGGGGAGCTCAAGAGAACAAACTATGAATTCTGTGAGTGTACGAGCTGCTTCCCTGACAACCCTTTCATTTTGCCACATGCCTAAAAGAACACACAGAAGTCAAACAAGTAAGGCAGGAGTTCCAGTGACCATGAGTGCCTTCTCCTTTCAAGCAGGTGATTTAGCAGGAGCTTACACAGGAGAAAGGGCCTTTAAATATCTCACTTCCCATTCCTCCAGTGGCGTGCACGGCCCTGATTTTCAGCTGGAGTTGGAGTAATGAGGGCAATGAATGGTGGCTTTCCAGAAATCCTCGCAGAAGCTCTGGGAAATTCCTTCCTGGGAACACTTTCACATTGGATTTTATCATTTGAGGAGATGTTCAGGAGACTTGTAGACTCCATTTCATTTAAGCAGTGACTCCTGAGAGATGACAAAACCCTCCCAGATCACAGAATCCCAGAATGGTTTGGGTTGGAAGGGACCTTAAAAACATCTCATTCCAAACCCCTGCCATGGGGGAAAACTTTCACACCTGCAGAAATCAAATCAGACCTTTGGGATCTTGTATGACCTCCCAAAAAACAGTTCCTCAGCAGGAAAACTAAAAACTGAAGCACTAAATTTACAACCATTAGGCAAGCAAATAGAAATTTTTCAAAAGGGTATTTTGACATCGTTATTTAAACTTAATTATTCATTTGTTAAGGAAGATGTTCCATCACTTTATGTTTTGTAGGGAACAAATGTTCCATGGTGGCTTCTGTTCCTCAACTGGAGGAGTGACATGTGGCAGTTGTAAGGATTAATTTGTGCTCCGTGGCACCGCTGCTGGCTGCTCCTCAGGGAGAGGGATGCGGGGGGAAAACATCCTGAAACATTCCAGTAAATTAATTAACAACGGAATGCTCAAATCTAATTAAGAAACCATCAGCTCATTTGTACTGCTGCTCACACGAAGTGTATGAGGAGATCTCCAGTGAGTGGTGCCTGCAGGGTCACACCTGGATTGTCCTCATGTTTTTGGGATGTCCAGGCCTCCTCTCAGGCCCTGCTGCTCCAAACTCAGGGGGATTGGGTGCAGGAAAAACAGGGATGAGGTGCGGGAGAAATAGACTTTGTTACGGCTGAGCTGGGGGGATAATTCTCAGGCTGAGATGACAATAAGGCTGTGTTCAGAGCACAGAGCCCTGTGCAGCCAAGCTTTTGGGGAGGTTTACACCAGAACTCCTGCTTTACACCAGAATCCCGGAGCAGGAATGAAGTTCAGAGACACACATTCCACCCAGGCACTGGAGGGATTCAAGGGAACAGGCTCCTGCTTTACCCAGGCTCAGCAAACCCACAAAGCCCCGTGCAAAGCTACAGAAAAGCCTTTCCCTGCCTCCCCTGCTTCCCAGAGCTGCTCTGCATCGCTCCCTCAGCTCTGGGACTTCCCATCCCACATTCCTGTCTCGTCCTCCCTGGATTAACCCGCTCCCTCTGCTAAACACAGACAGATTGGTGACAATGGGCATTAAATTTCCCAAAGTACCTCTTTGCTATCAAAAATCTCTGCCTTACCACCACAGACAACGTTTTAAAAAATCCTCCTCGGTAAATCTGAAATCTCATCAGAGCAACCAGAAGTATTTACTGCCGGTGTTTGCAGCACTCAGCCCCTCCGGTGGCAGCCCCAAACCTCCCAGGTCTTTTCAGTCTCATTCCCTTCTTTCCAAGCCTCCTAATTCCTCGTGTTCACATCCCCTCTCTCCCTGTTCCCGGGGCTGGGGGGAGGAAAGCCGGGCAGGGCAGGAGCTGGTTCTGCAGGAGGATGTTCCAGCAGCTCGGGTCAGGTGCTCCAGGGCTTTCTCTGCAATATCAGTGCCATGGGACTTGTCTGGAGGGTCCTTCCTCAGCCTTTGGAGGTGACAGCTGGCCCCTGGCCGGAGATTCGCTGCTGCTTGATGGATGAGGCTTCTGTTAGGGAATCGTGGAATCCCAGAGTGGTTTGGGTTGGAAAGGACCTTAAAGATCATCCCATCCCACCCTTGCCATGGGCAGGGACACCTTCCACCGTCCCAGGCTGCTCCAAGCCCTGTCCAGCCTGGCCTTGAACACTCACAGGGATCCAGGGGCAGCCACAGCTGCTCTGGGAATCTGTGCCAGAGCCACCAACAGGCACAGAGGTCAACCATGGATCCAAGGGAAAAATTATTGGAAGAACCTTTTTCTACAAGGGACAGCAAATCTGATTTTTCCCTTTAAACAGCAATAGTTGTGACATGTAAGGCAGCCTTAAGGACATATTCCAGTCACCAGCTTTTTTCCAGTAAATAAACTGACAAAATGCTGCTGAATTGTGTTCGAATCAGTGCAGGTTCCATGGAAATGCACAAAATAAGCATCAAATTTAAAGCACATTGAAACTGGAGGCGACCTTCAGCCGTGCCTGTACTGGCAGCACGTGGACAAGGCACACAAACTGGCAGCTTGTACTCAAAAAGGGCTCAAAAACGTGGATGTAAATATAGGAAAATACCAATTCCCACCTCCACACCCCTGCTGGCAATGGATGGAGGTACTTGGGGGACTCCTTGACACTCCACTTCAACTCCGTGACCTCTGTGGGAGACGCAGGAATGTCTGAGTGCACATGTGAACCACAGCAACTAAGGAAATGAAATACAAAAGTTGCTTTTTCAGCATCAGAAGCCACAGTTAGTTAGGAACTGTTCATTTCACTTCAATAAGAATTACATAGCTTTTAATTGAAATATTCCTGCCTAAGTGGTCAAATGTTAATATTTTAGTGATCTTTACATATTTTCCTGCTTCCCCTGTGTTTTTTCAAATCCACATTACCATCCATTGGGCCTCTTATTTTTCCTATTACTTACTCTAAACACAGGTTGCTCTGAGAGATCGCCAGTAATTTGCATAAAATATAGAGCTGTTACTTTTCTTTTCTTAAAGGAAGCAGAATAATTGCAAGCTGCAACTACTGGAGCTGAAAATAACTCTCCAGACAGTTGCACATGCAGAATTAGATTAAAATGAGCTCATTTTTTTAAATGACCTGATAATTTGTGAGGGGAAAAAAAAACCCCTATCAAAGTATTTTCATCAGCAGAGAATGTTACAGCCCTTACACCACGGAGGAGGTGCCTCCCTGCATGCAGATGAGGCAAACGTGACCTAGAGAGGCCAAATTAACAGAACCAGAGGTTCATAGACCACGTTAAAATATCCATCACTCTCTTCTTCTGGAAAATACAGCAGGGGCAGATGTGGGGCATCCTGTACCACTTGGGGAAGAGATTCTGTGGAAAACCTGAGACAAAACTTTGGAAGGATCAGTGCTTGAGAGTAAAAGCTGAGCTCAATCTTTTGTTCTCTCTTCTCTGGCCTTTTGGACAGCACAGCAGCTCATTCCTGGCAGGAGCAGAACTCTGAGGTCATGGAACCCTGGAATGGTTTGGGTGGGAAGGGCCTCAAAGCTCATCCTGTTTCCAGTGGGCAGGGACACCTTCCACTGTCCCAGGCTGCTCCAAGCCCCATCCAGCCTGGCCTTGGGCACTGCCAGGGATCCAGGAGCAGCCATAGCTGCTCTGGGAATTCCATCCCAGCCCCTTCCCACCCTCACAGGGGAAGTGGTTTCAGATCGATGGTTTTCCCTGACCAGGAGGGCAGATTTGACCAACATCTGAATCTGGTGGCCAACTTCATCAAGTTTTCCCAACTTTGCTGAGCCAAGAAGCACTTCCTAATTTCTGGGAGACAATTTAGAAGTACAGAATGAGGAAGTCTGTTAAACCCTCTGTTTCCAGGGATTCCTACAAGGAATTACCATCACAGCCGGGTACAACTCCTTGCAACAATAAATTCTGACTGAGTTTATGGTTAACCTCTAGTATTGACAATATTACTAAAACCTCCTTGAGTGGGCTGTGCAGGTTTATAAATACATCCAATTAGCATGTTTTTGATGAGATTTCATTTAAATCTAGCAAAAAATATTCCCAAGTGAATCATCTATTATTCATAACCGAAGATGAATTCAGCCTCCATATCACAACTTTTCCTCCTCCTCCTTTTTCAGACCCATTGCTTCTACATAAATTAAATCCTTCACTACATGCATCCCAGTCAGATTTCCTTTTAGAAAGCCATATTTTAGAGAAAGCAATTACATTTGGTCATTGATGTATCACCCAAGCTTTCAGAGCCCCCCAAAACAGAAGAGGGGGTTGAGATGTTAATCTGAACAAATGTTGCACTTTGATAATAACTCAGGGGAGGAAACAGAAATCGTCATCCCATGGAATGTCATCCGCTCCAGACTCAGCCGTGGGATGGTTTGGGGATGGAATGGGGCTGAGCTGGAGATGCCACTGTTCACCAGGACTGTGAGGAATGGTGACTGAAGATCCCTTCTGGCTCGAGCACCAGCCCAGAGCAAGTTCATTAACCCCAGTGCCCCCAGTCTGGCTCTGGGATAATGCTCAGCTAAGCTGTGGAAGACGGGCAGGTTGAGAGGATTTTTAAAAACTATTATCATTACCATTATCATTACCATTATTATTATCACTATTATCACTGTTACTGTTAATTAAACAGTGACACGAATGCCTGGCCCTGGAAGGGCAGAACCCCTGTTGCACTCCTGCAGCCTCCGAATTTTGTGCCGACACCAGGGGGAGGAAAGGCAAAGGAAGGCATGGAACAGCCCCTCGTGCCCCTGGCAGCAGTGGTGGGGCTGAGGGGGACAATTCACCCGTGGGAGATGGGGGAACACCTTGCTTTGAACTTCCACTATGTTCTTGTTTTACTGATTCATTTTTCTGAGCTGCAAATTGTTCCCCCCCTCCCAAATTTCCCACTTCTTCACTCCAAAGGTCCTCCCAAGCTCTGCGCTGCCCCTCTGCCACAGAACACAGCTCCTGGCTCCCCATCCAACATCCCCACCGTGCCAAGGCCCCCGTGGCCCTGGGGAATGTCCCCACGGAGCTGGCCCAGCACAGCTTTTGCTCTGCCCGTGCTCCAGGATCCCCACGCCTGCCCCCCTCCAGAGGCACCCAGCCAGGCACTGAGGGGCACCAGGGGCTTGTTCAGCACAGGAAAACCACATTTCACAGTCATGGAATCGTTAAGGCTGGAAAACACCTCCAAGATCATCAAGTCCAACCTTTTAGCACCCTGACACAGCGACTCTTCCTTTAGCTGACCAAACCAAATACAGATTTTGGACATGAACAGCTGAAGGGATGCAGGGATTTTTAATTAACACCTGCACAGGGAAGGGCTTTATTCTGCACCTCAATGTGCTGCTCTCAGGGCACTCCAGCACCCGGGATTTGTGTGGGACATCACCACCAACAGAGATACCCAACCCCAGCTGGGTTCCACTGGCTCGGAGATCACCCAGACAAGCTCCATTTTAACATCTAAGAGCAGGGATACGTGAATTCCATTAACATTAAATCACGAGTCAATTAAATAAAGGCAGCAGCTATGTGCTTTTTGATGATCCTAAATCAGAGGCAATGATTCATTCTCAGGCCTCTTAAGCGAGGATGTTTAATGACATGGTGGGAAATGAAGCCTTTTTGTAGCAGGAGAGGAAACACTGCTGTCTTTAGCAGCACTTACTGAATAATTAACCTGCACCCCTGTTATTACCTAAGAGTATTTGCCATTAACCCGATAGAAAAACCATGAGGCATGAATAGGAAGAATAACAATGAAAATGTACTGCTTAGGCCATATTACTGGGCTAGCACTCACATTTCTGTCTGAGCCTAATAAAGGGTTGTAGTTTAAGTCAGTGAACACAAACAGAAAACATTTGGTTAGTGCTCATTCCAGCTCTGATTCCGGAGCTGAGCCTGACCCTCTCCTGCCATTGCTATAAATCATCCAAAAACAGGTGGCTTTCCCCTTTGTTGGAGTTCAACTCCTTTGTGCCACACTTGACCAGACATGATTATTTCTGTGTGCTGCCAAGATTGCAACCTTTTCCTGGCCAGGGAAGCAGGAGCTCAGTGAGAATGTCATCGCTGACAGCTCTGAGAACAGCCCCCGGGAAGCCTCTCCTCAATTCTCAACACTTCAGCTCTCTGCAGCAAAGGTGCCCTCTTCCCTTTTCTGTAAAAATGGAGAATTTTAAAATTATGGATGGGAGGTGTTTGACTCATCTGGCCTTTTATCCACAAGGAGTCTCTCTGTCATTGCACTCTCTAATCTTCACTCACCTGATTAAAAAAGATTGAAAAATTTCAAGTCCCATTCACACTTTGCCTCAGTTTCTCACAGTTTCAGGCTAAGACGTTGTTCAGTCCTACAAAACCTCCTGAGAGTCAAACAATTGCCGGTGTTTGCAGACTGAAGTCAGTTATTAGCTGGAAACACACACCTGATTAATCGACACAAAAATTAACAAATCCCACGGGTAATTATCCTTCTCCTTCCAAACTGACGCCAGACAGACCCTTGTTGTGCGGTGTCTCTCTGTGCAGTTAAGTGACCTTCAGCGTGGCTGTTTAGGGTGGCCTGATAATGATTTGATTATTATTTCATGCAAATTAAGAGCTACCTCTCCTAAAAGAGCTGGTTTTCAATTTCATCCTCATTTGCACACTGCATGAAACCATGACATTTCAGAGCTCTCCAGAGTCTGTCACCCTGCCTGGCACCGTTAGTTGCTGTTATCCAGCTCTTTTTCTCTCCTTAATTTATTTCCTAACTCATTCTTTGTTCTTACCACAGCTGAATAGGTGCATCCCCCAAACACAGCATTTCCTGGGCAAACAGCTGGGCTGGGGCAGGTTCCTGGCCGTGGACTCTTCCCAGCGGCCGCTCCACAAAAGATCCATCAATTTCATCACCCCCCAGTGCAAACCTTCAGCAGTCAAAGCACTCAAACACATCAACATCTGCTTATGGAAAAGCAAACCTCACTTTCTACTCTTAAAATAATAATAAAAAGGATTAAGAGAGAAGCTGGGGGTCTCTGGCAACCCTAAACCTGACTTTCCAAGGTCCCCAAATTCCATGTTCTGCTTGCTGAGTTACGTTTTTTCTCTAGGTGTTTTCTCAATATTTGCATTTGAACAAGAATCCAAAATAAAGCAAAAGCTTCAAGGTCAACAATCTTTTTATAGAAGCAAAAACCCAAGAGAGAAACTTAAGCAATTATTCTTAGCCAAAGGAGCAGTCAGTTCAAATAAATGTATCAAAGCCTCCAAATTATCAGCAATAAAATCTTACGTCATCTAATAACGACAGTGATGACAATAATTACTGGGACAATGATTTAAAGCTCAGCATTTTTATAGTGCCTAATTTAACAAGTACAGGTTGCTTATTTGTGCCTTTCCAGACTGAAAAAGCATTTGTCTGGCTTTGTTTATTGTCTAAGATTAGACTCGGGGAAGACAAAAAGCTTCCAGAAATTACCAAGGTTCCTGCAGAAGGAGGTGCTGATGGAGGCACAGTTTTCATAGGCAGAAAGTTTGCAGATGTCAATCTGTATTTACCAAGAAAAGGGTAGAAATCAGAGCAGAGGAGTAGCAAACTCGTGGAAAACAAAGTCGGAATTTAGAAACCACCTCAGCAGCCATCCGAGTGGATCTCTCACGTGGAAGTCATCCCGAGCCTCCGGCTGTGCCTCCCGGCAGCAGCATCCCCTGGGCCTCGGAGGCAGGAGCAGGGGGGCTGTTCACTCGTGAGGAATGCTGGAAGATTTCTCCTGCATCAGAAGGAATCCAGGGCACAGCCCTGCCGAGGCTCTGAGTGCAGAACTCCTCAGGGGCAGCAGCGCAGGAGCCGTGGCTGCAGAGCCAGAGCAGCTCTGCTGGCTGGGACTGTCCCGGGGCCAGGACGTGTCCCTGGGCAATGCAGCACCTGAGGCATCGGTGCACACAGACAGACAGACAGACAGACAGACACAGCCCCATCTCCCACAGCCCTGCCAGACCGGCAGGGCGCTTTTGATAGAGCATAAAGCCACGGAATCGAATCATTTTGGTTAGAGAAGACCTCCAAGATCAAACCCTGCCAAGGCCACCACTGGCCCACGTCCCCAAGTGCCACATCCCCTCAGCTTTTCAATCCCCCCACTCGGCAGTAGGCTCAGAATCATGCCCACGAGGTTTTTGTCTCTGTTTTAATCTCAGTCATTTTTTAAATTAATCTCACTCATCAAACAAGGAGTTCAAAAGGCTTCAATTATTTTTTTTCCCCTTTATAAGCATGAGGAATAAAACGCATTCAAAGCTGCAGAAATCCCCTCTTACTCTGGACAAGGCGAGATCAAAGGCAGAACATTTCTTTGGATGGATCCTGAAAGGTCAGATTTCTGAAAAATCTGGAAAACACCATGTCCTCTGTATTCCTCTGGAACCAGCAAAACTTCTGGAATCGCAGAATCCCAGAAGGGTTTGGGTTGGAAGAGACCTGAAAGCCCATCCAGTGCCACCCCTGCCATGGCAGGGACACCTTCCACTGTCTCAGGCTGCTCCAAGCCCCAATGTCCAGCGTGGCCTTGGGCACTGCCAGGGATCCAGGGGCAGCCCCAGCTGCTCTGGGCACCCTGTGCCAGGGCCTCACCACTCCCTGAGTAAAGAATTTCTTCCTAACACCAATCTAAACCTGCTCTTTCAGCTTACAGCCATTCCCTGTGTCCTGTCCCTCTGTCCCTTGTCCCCAGTCCCTCTCCAGCTCTCCTGGAGCCCCTTTAGGCCCTGGAAGGGGCTCTGAGCTCTCCCTGGAGCCTTCTCCTCTCCAGGTGAGCACCCCCAGCTCTCCCAGCCTGGCATGACCCAGTGAGGTGTCACCCACTGCTCTCTCTCCTGTCAGTGACTCTCCCAACCTTGCTCAGCCAAAGGATGGATTCACCAACCCTTCATTCCCTCCTCTCACTCTTCATTCCCTCCTCTCACCCAGAGGAGACACGAGGGGAGCCCGTGCTCAGCCGGGCTCCAGCTGTTCAGAGAGGGGGAGCCCGTAGGCAGCTCTTATGTAAAGCCCTAAAGTACAGAATGAAATTGCCTTAAATTAATGAAGTCATCCCATCCACTTCAGCAGGTTTGAGATGAGGGCTTTTCCCCCACGTAATTAAAATAGCAGAGGGAATGAATGATACTGCATTTGCTGTTTCTTTTAAGGCAGTGCACAGTGAGTCATGCCAGAGCGCCTGGAAGCCAGCTCTGGGGCCTTTCACTGGCATGAATTTCAAATTGTCTGTGTCACCTCTTTTTGAGTGGGTTAACGACAGCAAAATGTACCTGCATGTGCCCAGTCCCCCCTACACCACCGGGGTGTCACCACACCTGATGGAAATTGCCACAGTGAACACAAATACCTGTGGGGTTTGGGCGGGTATTGGGGCAAAACTTGGACTTGGTGGTCTCGGAGGTCTTTTCCAAACCCTCCGGGAGTTCTGTGCTGCGTGCTCCCCTTTCCCTCGAGGAGATGCACATCCTGTGCCACATCACAGGGTGGAGGAGAGCTCCACTGCCCACGCAAACCAGAGCACTCGTGGTGAGGAGCAGCTGCTGCCCCTGGCCATTTGCCCACCCCGTGAAGCACAGCTGAGGTTTGTTTGCACCAACCGTGGCTCTGCCACAAAACAAAAGCTGCAGGCACACTCTGATATTCCACCTGAACATCCCCTGCTCTCCTAAGGAGATCCTAACAACAGACACCTCGTTCAGGCCATCAGGGAGATTTATTTCTATTCATAACATTCAAACCATAACAATTTTCACGTCAAGACCTAACCCAGCCAATTTTTCGGGATATGAAGTCTGGCAAAAAGAGCCTGGCTCAACCCAGAGGTGTCACTTCTCCCAGGACTGGCCTCAAACCACACCAGTGTGGGACACCATCCCTCTTTAGGACTTACTAAACTAAAGCTTTACTTTTCCCAGTAAGGCTGGAACACCTTGAGTACTCCCAGAGAGACTTCTCTAACACATTCTGTATAAACATTTGAGATGGTTTTTATATAAATCCAGAACCCCTGTCTGTTTACAGGGGTGGACAAAGCAGCCTCTGTCCTACAGCCTGGGAATTTCCAAAGCCTCAGCTTGACACCTGCACATACATATGGATATACTTATATATATTTTTTTATATATATATATATTTTTTTAAAAATATGGATATATTTTATATTTATATTATGATGGCTGGGCACCTACAGTTATTTTTCTGACCAAGAAATTTCATAACCTTAGATTGCTGCCTAGGTACCAAAACAAGATGCTCGATGAAGAAAATCTCCTGATTTGCCATTCACCTCTATTTCAACTGGGGGGAAAAATAAAGCAATGAATTAAGNCTCCCTGGAGCCTTCTCCTCTCCAGGTGAGCACCCCCAGCTCTCCCAGCCTGGCATGACCCAGTGAGGTGTCACCCACTGCTCTCTCTCCTGTCAGTGACTCTCCCAACCTTGCTCAGCCAAAGGATGGATTCACCAACCCTTCATTCCCTCCTCTCACTCTTCATTCCCTCCTCTCACCCAGAGGAGACACGAGGGGAGCCCGTGCTCAGCCGGGCTCCAGCTGTTCAGAGAGGGGGAGCCCGTAGGCAGCTCTTATGTAAAGCCCTAAAGTACAGAATGAAATTGCCTTAAATTAATGAAGTCATCCCATCCACTTCAGCAGGTTTGAGATGAGGGCTTTTCCCCCACGTAATTAAAATAGCAGAGGGAATGAATGATACTGCATTTGCTGTTTCTTTTAAGGCAGTGCACAGTGAGTCATGCCAGAGCGCCTGGAAGCCAGCTCTGGGGCCTTTCACTGGCATGAATTTCAAATTGTCTGTGTCACCTCTTTTTGAGTGGGTTAACGACAGCAAAATGTACCTGCATGTGCCCAGTCCCCCCTACACCACCGGGGTGTCACCACACCTGATGGAAATTGCCACAGTGAACACAAATACCTGTGGGGTTTGGGCGGGTATTGGGGCAAAACTTGGACTTGGTGGTCTCGGAGGTCTTTTCCAAACCCTCCGGGAGTTCTGTGCTGCGTGCTCCCCTTTCCCTCGAGGAGATGCACATCCTGTGCCACATCACAGGGTGGAGGAGAGCTCCACTGCCCACGCACACCAGAGCACTCGTGGTGAGGAGCAGCTGCTGCCCCTGGCCATTTGCCCACCCCGTGAAGCACAGCTGAGGTTTGTTTGCACCAACCGTGGCTCTGCCACAAAACAAAAGCTGCAGGCACACTCTGATATTCCACCTGAACATCCCCTGCTCTCCTAAGGAGATCCTAACAACAGACACCTCGTTCAGGCCATCAGGGAGATTTATTTCTATTCATAACATTCAAACCATAACAATTTTCACGTCAAGACCTAACCCAGCCAATTTTTCGGGATATGAAGTCTGGCAAAAAGAGCCTGGCTCAACCCAGAGGTGTCACTTCTCCCAGGACTGGCCTCAAACCACACCAGTGTGGGACACCATCCCTCTTTAGGACTTACTAAACTAAAGCTTTACTTTTCCCAGTAAGGCTGGAACACCTTGAGTACTCCCAGAGAGACTTCTCTAACACATTCTGTATAAACATTTGAGATGGTTTTTATATAAATCCAGAACCCCTGTCTGTTTACAGGGGTGGACAAAGCAGCCTCTGTCCTACAGCCTGGGAATTTCCAAAGCCTCAGCTTGACACCTGCACATACATATGGATATACTTATATATATTTTTTTATATATATATATATTTTTTTAAAAATATGGATATATTTTATATTTATATTATGATGGCTGGGCACCTACAGTTATTTTTCTGACCAAGAAATTTCATAACCTTAGATTGCTGCCTAGGCACCAAAACAAGATGCTCGATGACAAACATCNGAAGAAAATCTCCTGATTTGCCATTCACCTCTATTTCAACTGGGGGGAAAAATAAAGCAATGAATTGAGTTCTGTGTTTATAACTCTCAAACAGTTGTGAGACACTTGAAGCCCATGGAGCCTGCAGGTCACAGAGCAGTTTTCCGTGGCGTGGAGTGTGAGAGACCAAATGAGTTGTACAATCCCAGAGCACAGGGCTGTAATTATGATAAAGGAAGGGAATTAATGTGCCATGGGGGAATTAATGCAGCAGACAGACTGCCTTTTACAAGAGCCATAAGCAATGTTCCTGTGGCAAAGCCTCTGTAGTTCTATTTGATATTAACAGGATGCACATTGCCCATAGTAATTAGTCTGAGCAGTAATTAACCCTTCACTGGTGGCCTGGAGCAGCCCTGTGGGTCCTGGCACCAGGGAAGGGTGAGGACTAAGGGCAGAGCCAGGTCCTGCTGTGCTCCAGGTGGCTCCAGAGCTGCTCCACCCATGGAATAAATGCAGGAAAAGAGGGAATTGTTTAACCATTAGTGGGATGTGTAGGGAAAACACCACCCAGGGGGAGCTGGCCTGGAGCAGTGACCAGAGGGAGCACACAGGTATGTGCCACAGCCCTCCTCCCCACCTGGGCATGAGCTGGAGTGACCCTGGAGGGTTGTACCCACCTGGGGCAGGCAAGGAGCTGCTCCAGTCCCTTCATGCCATGGTGGGATTGTCTCAGCAGGGAGGAGCAGAGCGGTGATGCTCTGTCACAGAGATTTACACTGAATTTCACTGCAGAGGCAAACAGCAGGACATGTTCACATGGTGCAACAGACAGAAGAAATTCAAAATAAAACGTTAAACATTGTTATTATTGAAACAATTTAAAAACCTGGAACTGAGGAGTGTGGCTGTGAGTTGCTGTAGCAGCAAGGAAGGATTTTATAACCACTTTTCCTCAAGCCCCAAACATGTTTTGCACAGAGGCATTACCCAGCCCTCTTCCCAGGGAAGCAAACTCCTGTGCAATTCCTGCAGCACGGAGGGTTCATGCAGGAAGTCTGAGCAGCTCCAGAGATTTCTCAAGGCAGTGAGTGCAGAGATGAAAAACGATCTCTGAAGTTCTGTCAGAGCCAGCGCAGGGTCTGAGCAGGTCGTGCAGCGCCGGTGGCTCCGGGGAGCGGCCGTGGCCAGCTCCCTGAGCGCAAACTGAGGGAGCCCAGTCAGTGTTTGCCTGACTGCAGACAGAGCTTGGAACACCAGCACTGCAGCCCACTCAGGAGACACCAGGACATTAATCCCAGAGTGCACTTCCAGTGCCTTTGGCACAACACATCCAGGAGAGTCAGGAAGAAGTGGCCTCAGTCGCTTTTCCAACGCAGACGGTGCCTGGAGCTGCTCGTCCCCGGGCAGGCACAGAGCAGAGCATCCTCCTGTGCTGGGAGCAGCTGGAGCTGCCCATCCTGGCTCCCTGGGCCCTGGAGAAGTGGCCCACGCCACTGAATAACCACTGATCCATGGGACAGCGACTCCCTCCTTTGGGACACGTTTTCTTCTCTTTCTTGATACTTTTTTCCATCTCCAAAGGTCAGGATTTTTCCGATTTCTCAAATTACTCCTCATTAACATGAAAAAGATAATTTCCATTTGGCAGCATTAGCATGAATAAAACATCCCTGGGATAATAACCTGCTCGGGGCTAGAGGTGCCGACCTTCAGAAATGAGGACAGACCTGGGGTTGTGTGCAGGAGTGAGAAAATCCAGTGACATTCCACGTTCTGCAGCTTGGAGGAGAACAGGGAAAATTTTCCGTTGCTGAATATTCACACTACGGGCGTTTTTGAGCTAATCTTTTGGGTTCAGAATTTCTGCACACTGGCTGCCAAAAATAAATTACCGTGAGAATGGGCTGTGTGTGTGGATGAGCCGGGGAAGGCTGCACATTCTGGAGGTCACTGCAGGAAACGGGAAACACGAGCAGCCAGCCCAGACACGGCACTGGCCCAGCACCAGCTCCTGGGAGGCATCAAGCACTTGGAGAGGAGGTGCAGGGATCTCCGAAGGATGAGGAGGGCAGGGGGTCAGCCAAGCATTTGAGGAGGTCTCACCTTGATTTTTCACAGACTGGTTGAACCACAGAGCTCAATATCCTCTCTAAAATATTTATCCCTTTAGGTTTTCATATCACATCATTGCAGCCCTTTTGTTGAGCACCAGGACCTCAACGCAGCAGGAAACTGAGCTATTGATTACAGGCTGTTTGTAATTAACGAGGCATTCTGATATTCTGCCTGTGATCGGGGTCCTTATTGGAAAAAGCTCAATTTCTTCCCTTTCAGCATAGCTTTGGTGGTGCCTTCGCTGGTGTGGATGCCAACAGGAACACACACCATTGCTTCTGCAATCCAGCACAAGGCACCCAGAGGTTCCCCCGTGCTCCTGGCCCTGTGCCACCTTCCCCTCCAGTTAATGACATTCCATCTCCAAACGACCTGGCCGATCACTTGCACCCATCAACCCCCCACGTGCAAGGTAACGTGCCAGCTGTTTAGTGCTGGAGAATTCATCACTCAGCAAGAGTCAAGGATCTCGTACCAAGCCATACTCCCACCTGCCAATCCCTGTCATTTCGCCTGCTCCACGCAATTTGCCCAAACCTCTCCCTCCCTCGGCCCTCCCCACATTTCAGACCTGTGGTTTATGTATTTAACTGGTCAGAGAAAGCACAGAATAAATTCATCTCTAAAAGTCAGCTCTGCAGTGTGTCACAGCACACTCTGATGTGAGTAATATGTACAAATGAATATAAATATTGAGCTTGGGCGCCAGAGCAATTAGGCACTGTCACATTAACAACACCATCTCCTCCGTGGACGGGGGAAGGGGAGGGGAGGGCTTTCCTTCTGCGTGGGACTCTGGCCATTTGTCATGCAAGTGGTGCAGATGACCAGTAACGAACTGTGGGAAATTCATCATCATAATGAATGGCCACGAGTGCAATTCCTTTCCATAACGTGTTATCATTGCAGTAATTAACTGCCTGCTTGTTCGGTTGCGCACCAGAGTTGTTGCACATAATCCATCACCGTTTCCAGTGGTAACAGCGCATTAAACACATCCCCAGCCATGAAATTCCATGGCTTTGGCACAGAGAGAGCTGCTTTAACACCCCAGCACCAGAACAGCCCGTGTTTTGTGTCCCTCACAGGTGCTGCACAAGCCCCACTGCCCGTGGCATGCACAGAGCTGCCCTGGGATGTGGCAGCAGGAGCTGGAGGATTCCCCGCCTTGCATGACCACAAATACAGCCTAAACATTAAATAATAAATAACAAACCTTCCCACTGTAGTCAAGGGCAAGGATGTTTGCTCCAAGGGGTGGCACTTTCCTGTGCTGTATCAATCCACAGGAACTGCTCCAGGCAATCCCAGCAATTAAACTGCAACGAGGCTCAAACCTGATCCTGAACCTCCTAAATAAAACTGGAATGAGCATTCCAAAGCAAGATGGCTCAGCGTGGGCAGCACAGGGGGCTGTGGGGCAAAGCTGCTTTTCCCTTTATCTCTGGGAGATGGGCAGGTGAGGAGGAGGGGGCTGAGGGTCACTGTGTGACCGGGGCACAGCTGTCCCCACGCACGGCACTGGCAGTGTCACCGAGGGCAGGGGGTGCTCACGGCTCCAGCCCTTCCATTCCTGCATTCCCATCCACGCAGCTGCAGCCTCCCACAGCTGGGAGAGCACCAGACACTTCACTAAGAGTTTTTTTCCTTCAGATAATGCTTAGAAGGTCAATGACTTTTATCTCTCACGGTGCTGCTTTTTTATATTTCTCCAAATATTTGAATTCCCTGTTTTGCATCTTCCCTATCCAGGGGCACTGGTCGTGCACCAGCTCCCACCTCATCTGTATCCAGGAGCTTCCCAGCTCCTCCTCTGCCCTAATCTTCTCTACTGCTTCCATCTCTAAGAGAATTTCTTCTGATGAAAGGATTAACTTGGGAGAGAGGTTTTAAATATCCCAGGCTCCTACACATCTGCTTTATTTTCCATAGTCTTTCATTCCACCTCCACAGGAGGAGTTAAACCCAAAGAGATTCCCAAGGGACAGACAATAAAAAAACAGGGATGGGAAGGGGTTGTACAAAAGCCCCCACAGAACAGCTCCAGGATTGCCAGGGATGAGAGAAGAGTTGGTCACTGCAGACAAATGAGATTAGCACAGCAAGACAGTGGATGATTAAAACACTTGTCCTTATGCAAAATTCAGCAGATATTCCCAAATGTCCGTGGCAGACAAATTGCACCATCTGGTCAGTGAGATAAAGTCTTTAAACAAGAACTTTGCAGGCCGAAGGTTCTCAGCTGTAAAAACAGGTCATGCTGGTGCCCTGTGATTTGCCAAATCGAGGGCAATCCACTCTTCCTCTTCTCTCCCACTTCACTGCAACATTAAAAACCACATATGGTGCATTCCCAATGTGACACTGTCCAAAAGAGTAAAGGATCTGGTCTCAACTCTCTCTTTTTTACGGTGATAATTTTCTATTTTGTCTGATTCCAGCTGCCAACATCATTACTAAAACACCCTTTTTCCTGTTAGGAAGCTATCTAATTTACAAATATATACATAATATATTAGATAATTAATATAGATGGTGTACCTTAATATACTTACCACACATTCAGCAGGGTCTGAAGCCCTTTGAGCAGTTCCTGTGGAACCACACGGGAATGTCTCACATCAGGTCTGCAAAACGAGCCCAGGAACCACAGGGATCCCCAAAAATCCCAATAAATGAGCATCTCAGGCAAAGGCAGGTGCAATCCCTCCATTTATCTCAGCCCAGCTGGATCAGCCCTCGATGCAAGAAGCCACTGGCCTCCCCACATCAAACATCTGTAAATTGGCCATTATTTTGGCATGTCTGGACCGAGCTCCCAAAACTCAGGTAATTAGTGCAGAGCATGGAGCCTTTCCCAAGGCTGGCAAGGCCGGGGTACCTGCACACAGCTCATAAGTGGTTAAACCTGCACAATCCATTTTGAGGAGAGATGAACTGACATTACATAATAATCTCGGTGCCTGAAGGCCAGGAGCACTGCAAGGAAAAGCAGCAGCTTTGCTCAGGGGGAAGATCTCCCGTGGCAGTGTGAGTTCAGAAATCTAACAGCCTTAATTACTGTTTTATACATTGTACTAATTTCCTTGATTGTGCTGTGAAATCAAAACACATAATGAAGACCTTTTTCCCCTCTAATAAAAGCTGTCAAAGTAAATAAATATTCATCCCCATCTGCCCCTCTGGAATGAAAGGAGAATTAATTGATAATTTTCAGAGCTCCGTAACCTCCTGCCCGGTGCTCTGTTAGCTGCGGGTTTTATGTGGAGTCTGCCTTCCTGAAATCCTGTTAATACAAGTTTAAAAGTCAGACAGGCACGGTGCACTAAATCAAATCTGATTTCTAGGCTGCATCACATGGCAAAAACCCCATCTGTTCCTCAACAGCTCAGTGCAAGCTGGTGTTTCACATTCACAGCAGAAAGCTGCTCTCAGATAACCTGGGTACAGCCACAGCAGCGCTGCATCCATCGGGACACCTGCACAGATCCTGATTTCCCTGCTCGGAGTAAGTTACTCCGCGTTGGAGCCCCGAGCACAGCACTGGATTTGCCACCCTGCTAGGGGATGAAGGGACACACAGCCGGGCAGGGAACACGGAGATCTGCCTCAGATATTGTGGGTGGCCTCGGTTTTGCTGCTGCTCCTCAAGATTTAGGGTGCGGAGCAGGTATTTGGAGAGGCGTTTGGGCAGGGAGGAGGGGCTGCAGGCGGTGCTCCAGGAGGGGTGGCAGGCACCGCGTCGGGAGAGCACAGCCGCTCCTGGAGAGGATGCGGGGACGTTTGAAAATTCATTTGCAGTGCAAATCTAACTCCTCTTGGTCACACACAGACCCGTAATGGAAACGTACTCCCCGCGCCGGGGCTGAGGGAGTAATCACAAAGGTAAATGCCACTCGAGGGATTTTATCTTCTCGTGACATTTGCAGTAGCTCGCTCTTCCTCCAGCTCACACGTCCCATCAGGGCAGCCGTGGCTGGGGATTCTGCATATCCAAACTGCTGAAGCCTTCCAGGAATTCCGGGGGAATGGAGGTGGGGGGGTCACCGCAGATGAGCAAACATTAATGAAGCACAGGACAAAGCCCACGGAAGGAGGAGGTGCAGAGTCCCAGGGAAGCCAATTCCACGTTTCCAGCGGTGTCAGATGTCCCAGGAACACATCCCTGCCAAACCCTGCTGTAAAACAGGGTCTGGGACTGGGGGGATTTCAGTCAGCGCTGAGCAGGGTAATCAATGCAAAGCCCAGGAGCAGAAACTCCATCTTGAGCCCAGCTTTGCAACCAGGCACACTGGGAAAAGTCAGGAGCGTCAGGTTTATGAAAGCAATGGTGTGGGGGGATATATACATATTTTATATCAATATATTCTCACTCCTATAGATCTCCACAAAAGCAAAACCCATCTCATTCAGAACCAGATGCTGGACATAAATTTATTAAGATGAATGAAGCTACTTCATTCCCCTTTAGTGCCTGGAGGTTGAAAACTCAGGCAATATTGCCTCTCCCTGGCATCAGAGCACTCCATTTCTCCCCTAAGTTCTCAACAATAATTCATGGCTCTGGATGGCATTGATCAGCCAGTCTTTGAGATCCTATTCTTTGCCTACATCTTCTCTTGCACTCAGCTCCCTAAGACCACGGGGAAGAAAGGTTTCTGGCAGGCAAGATAAAAACTATTTATTGTACTGACCTTTTTGATTAATGGGTGGAGTCAGGTCTGAAATCATTTTTATCAGGTGAACATAATGACTTGCAGGACAACAAAAAGGGCATTTCAATTTTTTATCAAAGCCTTCAGTGAGAGCACAATCCCCCAAGGTGAACTTTGGGGACAGCCCAAGTAGCCAGGAGTGAATAAATATCTTATAACTTTAGTATTAGCTGAGAATTGACTCATGAATCAGCAGGGATCATTTGAAGGAGCCGGGCACTCCTTATCCCTGCCTACGGAGAGTGATTTCATGGATGTGAGCAGATGGAGTCAGGCAAACTCGGACACCCTGGATTTTTCTAAACAACTCTGTTATCAATTCTACCTCCACTGGGCTTCATGGTCTGAAATCATTCACTTGAGCCTAATTAAGTAGACATTAATTAGATGACAGTGTCTGACTGTGTATTAGTCTCTGAAAAGATGATGGAGCCATTCCATTTTTCGCCACATTGCTGCAGGAAACCCAACGTTTATCAGCAACACAAACTCCCAGCAAAGTCCTGGAGCTGCTTCCATGGGCCCTGTGACCCTGATCCCAGACTCAGGACGTTCTGTGATTCCACGGAAACCAAATTAAACACGTACACACACAGTTACAGCAGGCAGGTAGCAAGGCACATAAAGGCTTGTGTACATTAAAAAATAAGTTTTGCATCACTGGTTGAATTAGTGAGCCCTGGATATCTGCGAACAGCTCCACCAGGAGAGGGAGCAGATCACCGAGGGGAAGGCGCCCAGCAGTGCCCTCCATTATGATCCAGAGCCATTGTTAACCTCTGTGCTGGCACAGGCGTATTGTGAACAGGAAAGCACGGGTACAGAGAAGGTTTGTGTTGTGTCAGCAAGCCACAACCCCTTTGCTGGCCTAAGGGCAGGGGAGTTTGCAGGACTTGCAGGCTGGGCTGGACCAAAAACCCCTGCCAGGAGCGGTCTGTGGCGCGTTTTTATCTGGGAGATAGCAGGCAGCTCCTCAGTGTCACGGTCCCCAGCCACGGCGCCGTTCTGCACAGCACTGATGGTTCTTTTAAAACACCTCGGAAATCCCCAAACCTGCACATGTCCCCAAACCTGCACATGTCCCCAAACCTGCACATCTCCCCAAACCTGCATATGTCCCCAAACCTGCACATGTGCCCAAACCTGCACATGTCCCCAAACCTGCACATGTCCCCTCGCATCGCTGCTCCCACAGCAAGTTCAAAGGCACAAAAGAAGCACCCAAAGCTGCCAACGTCCCCTGGCACCGGCAGCCCTGCGCCAGGGAGCGGAGGATAAATGTCCCAACAACAAAACCTGGAGCTGTTTTTGTGCAGAGCTTCCCAGGCGCCCCAGCAGGGAGAGGAATGGACTTGAACCTTGAACCAAACGCTCAGCCACGGGGAAGTCTCTCATTCACATCCGATGGACCCAACAAACTTCCCCAACAAATCCCCCAAGTCAGGAGCGTTATCCCTTCAGAAACACACAAAAGGCACATCAGCACCGGCTCCTGGCAGCCAACCCCCGTTATCCCAGAGAAAAAGCCTTGGAGCACACAGCAGAGCTTCCGTGCTCCTTAAAACTTGATCAGAATAAACCCTCCTGACCCAAGCCCCACCCGATGGGGTGTCTTGAGCTGTATTTACCCAGGCACCGAATTCTCCCAGACACTGGAAAACTCTCTCTCTGTCTGAGACTTAATCACCTTCCATTTCCTTGCGTCGTGATTACATGAACCGAAACGCACAGACCTGGATGTTTAAGGCTACAAAAGTGAAAATGTGTCAAGGCAAAATGGCCTTTTAATGGTATTTTTAAGCACAGCGTGGCTGAGATTCCAGGCTGTAGTAACAAAGCAAGGATGTTTTTGGCAAAGGGTTGTAAAGGGCGCTCTGTCAGCAGTGTTTTGTTATCTTTGTACCCACCGGCCTTCTCCTATCAGCGAGAGATGATAAGGAAAGCTGATATAAAGCAAGGGCTTGTTGGGTGGTCTGCAGACAGAGAGGGTGGGAAGTGTCCACAGAGGGTTTGGAGCATCCCTGGGGGTTTTGGCTCTCCCCGGGGGTGCTGGAGGTGCAGCGGTGGAGCTGCCTCTCCCCCTGCTGCCTCCTGCACCCCGAGCGTTTCCAAGTCTCGCCCACTCAAGGGCATAATTATGACGACTTTGGAACTCATTCCTCTCTGCCCGTCTCCCTGCATAATTTCAAATAAGCCTCCCAGGCAACCAGCAAGGAGAGCTCCACGGAAAGCAGTGGCAGGCTTTGAAGTTGGAGTCTCTGTTCTGTTTCCAGACAGATTTTGATTTAATGATAGATGCCTTTCCCTGCCAGGGAAGAAATTTCGTAATGAACCAAGTAATATGGGTATAAATAGAACCCAGCCGCAGTGTGGAGCGAGGAGAACAGGAGCGGAGGATAGGCTGGACTTCGGGTCGAGCCCAGCTGGGCTCAAGTCTGGGCTCAGCCACCCCTCAGGCTTTGCCCGGGGGTAGAAGCCTAATTGGGGCTCATTGTCCGCAGCTGCGAGGCTGGCGAAGACAGCAACAAGCCGGGCGCAGCTGGGAGCCGGAATGTTTGTGCGAGCGGTGGCAAAGACCGGGCGGTGCCGGCAGCCCGCCTGTCTGCCCTGGGAGCTCTGCCTTCCGCGGGGTTTGTGCCTGTCCGAGGGCTGCGCATCTCGGCTATCCACAGGGTGGCATGCCTGCAAATTGCCAGCAAATCCCTCAAAGGTTAGAGAATCATAGAACCGTGGGGGTTGGAAGAGACATTAAAGCCCATCTAATATAATCTCAAAGATTTTACAGTGTTGTCTGGTTTTTATAAGTTACTTTTTATTACTGCTTCAGTAACTACAAATTCCAGTTGGTGACATCAATTATATTAATAAAGCACCCTCAATTTACTCATTATAATTTAAGCAACACCCAAACAACTCAGTTAAGACGTAAATACATTTCTTAACCCAGATAAAGCAGCGCTTGTTTTTTCCCCTCCCTGGGCACCCAGTGGCGTTATTAATCCCCAGCAAAGCACACGAGGCTCATCCCCGAAGCAGCAGAGGCACCGTCTCACACGAATTTAAAACACACCGAGCAACCGAGTCAGCAGAGCCTTCACCTTGCCAGAGGCACTTGGCAGCTTCCCCCAGAGAGATCCCAACAAAAGGGGTTAAATGACTGGTGAGTGGCCACTGATGGCCTTCATTGAGAACTTGGGGTTTATTTTGGGAGATAAGATCACGTCTGTGTTAAGGGCGCCTTTCAGGTCTCCTTCTAGGAGGCAGTTTAGGACGATTATCTTTCTTAAAAGAACAGTTGTGAAGGAACCAAGAAGTGTTGGTGGAAGTCGCAATGGCCAAACCAATCAAGGCTTAGCCAGGCTACGGTTTTTTCACATCTGTCATTAATTCTTCCACTCCTTTCAGCTTCCCCTTGCCCTGGGGCAGCAACTGGCTTTATCGGCTTTTATAAATTACTTCAGCAGGGGTGACACCATCAGTCCATTCTGCACCCGAAGCCGGACCTGAGCTGCAGAATCGGGAAGCAAAAGGCCGGTGCTCCACTCTCGGTGCGCGGCGTCCTCTCCAAAAGACTCGCGCTCCCTTTCCCCAAGCACGCAGACATTTCCCCGTCCATGAAAACCAGATCTCACCCGGTTCAGGTGAGCCCACGCTGCCCTTTGGGACCTTTCCCTGCTTTCCTGGGCCCATCGCTCCCGTTCCCACCCAGCGCTGCTTTCTGCAGAGGGACGGACCAGCGTCTCTCACCTCCAGCTTTGATCACTCTGATCAGCTGAGATTAGAGAGATCCTTTAACTTATTTTGGGGGAAATGACAGAAGAAGCTGAGAACCGCTGCAAACAGGCACCCACCAGCTGCTTCCATCAGCTGCCAGAAACCGGCTGTGAGGGAACCTCCTCTCCCAGCTCCCCACTCCTCCTCACCCTCCATTATGTGCAGCTGTAATTCCACCTGAAGCAGTGGAAAACCCGCTCCCTTTATCTTTAAAGATATATCTTCCAGTTCATGCATGTGGTGCTGATATTCATCTTAAATAACCGCGGCGAGATGAACCCACCGCGACTTTCATTTCTCAGATGCAACATCCTTGTCAGCAGTGGAGAGCTTAAGTGCTCTTCCTTTCACACCTATTAGGTTGGAACAAGCCTTAAAAGCATGAATAACCTTCCCCACGACATAATGAAAGACCTTATTACAGCCTGGGATTAATTTTTTCTAATCTATTTACAAGCAAAAAGGTCGAACTTAAATTTGACAGTGAGGAAGGGAGGCAGGATTCATTATCTCCAGAAAGACTCAAGAAAATGGATGGGCATAAACAGAAGATAGTTTTGGAGCTTGAATCCATGTCCTAGCCTTTAATTAAAAACTACCCAGCAAGGCACTGCCTCGCAAACACCATTAGCTACAGGAAAAATTAAATTCCTAATTACTGAGCAAAAACATTTTGATCTCAACAGTTTTTTTACTTTAAAAAGTCGTCTTTACTGTTCAAACCTGCCTTCAATTCCTTTTCCTTCTCCATGTAAAAGCTCTGCTTTATCCTTTTATTATCAAAGGATCAGCAGGACATAACCACACATGGAGCACTGATTTTTTTCCATTAAGTTGCCCTCACAAACCTCCCTCACCTTGCTGCCCACGAATCTCATCTCATTCCCTCCAGCTGCAGCTGTGCACACCGGAGGCAAAGCTGGGGTGAGGATGTTCCTTGCTCAGCTCTGCTGTCGCAGCCCTGGAGAACAACCTTAAACCGGCTGAACGGGTCAGAACTGGTCACTGCGGAGAAAAGGGGACAATTCCTACAACTCCAGCAGCTGTTTTAGCTGGACAGGGGGAAACTGGCCAGAATCAGCCTGGATGGTGTGGAGTCCCGGGATGGGCAGAGGGAAGGGATTGCGCACACGCTGCCTTAGGTGAGTACCCACAACAGGCGCTTTCGGTCACCCAAATCTCATCCCAGAGATTTGGGGAAGGGCTCGGCTCCTGCCGCCGCAGGCTCTGCTGTTCCTGAGGCTGTGCCTCCCTCTCCAGGCAGCCCAGGAGCTGGCACTGCTGCTGGTTGTTTCATCCAACCCGATTCCTTCCCAATATCCCATCTAACCCTGCCCTCTGTCAGTTTGAGACCGTTCTCCCTTGTCCTCTCACCGCCCTTGTAATTATGTGCTCTAATAATTATAATAATACTTGTATTATTTGCACTGATGCTCCTTGAGTAGCTGACTGCACTCCCTGGACATCAGAGGAGTCAGTGGACAGAGATTATTTGTATTTATGCCATATGTTAACTGTATTAGTACGTGTTTATTGCATTTAAGCGTGCAGTGAATGTATTTATTTAACCCTGTGGAAAGAGTGCCAGGAGGTTTTTCAGTTTGTTTCCATCTTCACCGGCTGTAAATAAACCCGGGCTCATCAAGAGCCCTGCCCAGAGCGCTGCTTCCATCAGTGCTGGAACTGGTGCTGCAGACTGGGCACGATCTCACGCCTGCCACAAGAATCCCATGGAACTGAGGTGCCTAACAAAGCAAGAAACCAGTGGAGATGGGGAAACCAGTGTCCAGCGCTCCTGGAGCCAGCCCAATCCACCACTCTGTGCAATTCCTGCTGTAAAAAATATGCAAATGCCATTATTTTTATGGGATATTCCTTACCACAGCCGGGCAGAGGGATGTGGGCACTGGGAGCACAGAGGATGCACTTTTATCTCGGTCAGCTGCGTTCTGTGGGCAACCTGGGGAATCAAACTCGCATAAACCACTCGCTTTTTCTATTGTTTTTAATACAAAGAGAATGCTCCGTGTGCCTGAGCAGCTGATCTTTGAAGAGGATGGCGAGGATGGCTGGGTCTCAGTGCCTTTTGCCTGGGAATAAGCACCACGAAGCCAGAATTCCAAGGGCTCCAGCAGGGAGAACTCAGGGAATTCCATCCCCGCCTCGGCTGCCCGAGCACAGCGAATCTCTCATCTTCCCGTTCCTCCTAAAATCCACATTGCTGCGAACACGGAGCACTTGGGGCAGCTGAACCACCCAGAACAGAGGGAACTGCAGTCGAACCATGAAACATCCATTTTACAGGCGATACGCGCTTGTTCCTAGAGAATTCAAGTACCTGGAGAAAGAGACGAGGAGTTCAGAGCTTCAGTCCTCTGGCAGAAATGTCGGAGTTTGTTCTAAATGGCTCTTGAGGTTCCTGAATGCTAAAGAAAGGAGGAGGATTTAAAAAAGAAAAAA
>VZRS01010119.1:3523-15481 GCA_013398055.1 Ifrita kowaldi | reverse complement strand
GAAGAGGCCGCAGTGCAGGAAACAAGGACACAGCCCATTATTAGTTTGGATGGTTTGCATTTGACATGAACCGGTCNGCCCTCCCCAGTCGTGGTGACCCTGCCTGGCCCCATCCTCAGCTCCTTCCCACAGAACACTGTGGTGGGATCCTCCACCTCTGCTGCTGTTGGCAGCATCCTCAGCTGTGATGGAGTGCCCATCAACTCTGGGGGCTTTGACATCTCCTGCATCACCAACTGCTATGGTGGCAACAGATGTCGCCCCTGCTAAATCTGCTGGCAAGATCCTCGGGCAAGAACCTCCAAGACCTCAGAACATGGTTCTGGGCAGAGATAGAGCTTTGGGACATTGTAATTAGAGTTTCAAGTCATTGTCCCCTTCTTCTCCTCTCTCCTCTTTTACTCTTTCTTTTGCTATCTGTGTCTCCTCAGACCAGACCGGGAGCACCTGTTGCCCTTCCTTCCTCTTTAGGGTGGGCAGATGGACACCTTGCAGGAGATCCACTGCATCTTAGTGGCTCTTCCAGGTGCTCTCTGTGAGCCACTTCCTTTTCTTCTTTATACTCAATAAAGTTGTTTTGCAACCAAGCCATGGCCTCCGAATCCTCCTTCTTTCCATGGCAACTCTTCCAGTCTACTCAAGGAAAAAGTTGGAGAAAGCAAGCATTGGGACTCCCCGCGGTGAATTTTACTTCACGCCTTTTGTTTTGGAGCTGTCAAAATCTTCCCTGGCTACTCTACAGAGAATGGTCTTCAGGGAGACCCTGGCTTTTAAGGGTGGAAGCAAATAGGGATGGGAAACAAGTCCTGGGGACAGCCTACATCCTCACCTCTGCCTTCTCCTCCCCTCCATCACCTGGTCTACAGTCCATGGTAAGCACAGATGGCCAAAGACAGATGAGATATGCACCCCATACACTCCTTCATTACCTGGCAAGGCCCAGCTGCCTTCCAGATATGCAAGGCTGAGGTGAATCACAAGCTGGTATCAATATCTGCCATATTCAGGCTACACGGTGCCATCCCCATTTCTCTGAACTGAACACCACCATGGGCTACTGCATGGCTGGGCTCTTGGTCTTGCTTGAGCAGAGGCTTCTCCATTTTTGGGTTTTCTTTGCGTTTTTACCCCCTTGTCTCAGAGAGGTTACAGGTAGCAATTTTGAGCTGCCTGGAGGTGAATCCCACAGGTGCTGCCTGTCACCGCAGGCGGCCCTGCTCCAGCAAGCTGGTCCACATGGATCAGCCCCCACTCCAGGATAGAAGAATACAGAAACAGACACTCTTTCTCTTTCATGGCAGCTTTTGCTGAAGGTGGGGTCTTGGCTTTGAAGGTGGTTGCTTTGGGTTTACAACTGTAGCCACTTGTAAAGACTGCATTTCCCAATTAGAAACTATTTTGAAATGAACTTTGAAAACTTTGCCAGCCGCAAAAAAGCAAGCGAGTTCCTGGGGTCGGACCACCCTGTGCTGGTGTGGACAGACCTGTCCTTTCCGTGCATCACAGCCACAGTGCAGAGCACAGCAGCAGCACCAGGGGAGCCCCAAGAATGGCAGGAGGAAGCGGCAACTGTGCGGACCCCACGTGAGCTGGCAACTCTTCATCTGCCACTAGAACTGCTCTATAGGCTCCTGCCTTTCCCAGTAGGGTTTACCATCATCTTGTCCCTTTTGTTCCCAGGACCACGTGGTCACCCAGAGGGCACCATCTTGAAAGGAAAGAGTGTGATGTCGTCTTCCCCTTGTCCTTCAAGCCATGCAGCCGTCCCTGCCAGGCGCCACCTTGGGAAGGATATTTCTGGCATTTCGTGTCTCTCTTTGTTCCCATGAGTTTTGTGAGGTTCAGCAATTTTGTATCTAGCAGTAATTTACTGTTATTTTTTGCCTGTTGCTGTTCCATTCATTAGTAAACGGTTATTTTTTCACTGATATCTACTCATATTTTGTTCTTTATTGGTAGAAAGGGATTGGTTAGAATTAAGGGAAGATTACTCATTTTAGAGCACCCAGCTCTTTAAATTATCTTAAACCAAGACAACCCCCATTGGTGAAATTTTCAAAACATTCTCCGTTCCATTTTCTTTGGGACAATTACTAATTTTCCCTTGTAACATAACAAATTCTGTTGCAGAGTGAGATAATATTATTGTGGACTCTGCCTCCTGATAAGTGAACTTTGTCTTACAGGCAGGCAGAGCTTCGGGTGAAGGGAAGTGAAGGAGCGTTGGCTTTGCTGACTCAAACCCCTTCGCTGGGGAGTGGAGGAAAGTGACACCATACTCAGGGAGTCCTGCCTCCCTCTCTGCCTCCTCAGTTTTTACATCTGGACAGAGTTTAGGGTGCAGGGAGGGTTTAGCTTTGCTTCATTAAACTCACCAGGGCTGAGGATTGTGACATCATGTTCAAGGAGGTCCACCTTTTTTCCTCAGGGCTGAAAAACTCTAGTTCATTCTCCACACCTCCCCCAGCAGTGTTAATTTGCAACTCCAAAGCTCTTTGGCACTGGGCAAGTTTGTTTGACTGGTTTTTCAGGTTTTGGGCATTCCGTTCTCTATCTGCCCTGAGGTGGGCTATTGCTTCAGCCTCCAAGGCAGTTTGCAACTGAGTCAGGTCTTTCTGTTGCTGCTCCACAACATTTTCCCTTTGAGTTCAGCCTCCACCGGTATGGATACTAGACCTTTTCCCTTGCTGGGGTTTTTTCCCCTGTCTTTTACCAAAGTTCAGCTTTTCTCTGGAACTAGCTGCAGATTTTGCCAGTTTTTCTCAGCCCACATCCCTCTTTACCAGGCTGGACAAGCTTTTTAAGTTTTTAGTAATTCTATCAGTGGAGAACAGGTCAGATCAGTTTTTACCCAAGATTCCATGATTTTTTTGCTGGAGAATATCAGTTTCAAGCAAAAAATTAATTTCTCCTTCATGCTGCAATGAGCAGTTCTCTCCATATAAAATACCTCTTCATCACCTCAAGAGTACCCTGCTCGCTGNGATTGGTTAGAATTAAGGGAAGATTACTCATTTTAGAGCACCCAGCTCTTTAAATTATCTTAAACCAAGACAACCCCCATTGGTGAAATTTTCAAAACATTCTCCGTTCCATTTTTTTGGGGACAATTACTAATTTTCCCTTGTAACATAACCAATTCTGTTGCAGAGTGAGATAATATTATTGTGGACTCTGCCTCCTGATAAGTGAACTTTGTCTTACAGGCAGGCAGAGCTTCGGGTGAAGGGAAGTGAAGGAGCGTTGGCTTTGCTGACTCAAACCCCTTCGCTGGGGAGTGGAGGAAAGTGACACCATACTCAGGGAGTCCTGCCTCCCTCTCTGCCTCCTCAGTTTTTACATCTGGACAGAGTTTAGGGTGCAGGGAGGGTTTAGCTTTGCTTCATTAAACTCACCAGGGCTGAGGATTGTGCCATCATGTTCAAGGAGGTCCACCTTTTTTCCTCAGGGCTGAAAAACTCTAGTTCATTCTCCACACCTCCCCCAGCAGTGTTAATTTGCAACTCCAAAGCTCTTTGGCACTGGGCAAGTTTGTTTGACTGGTTTTTCAGGTTTTGGGCATTCCGTTCTCTATCTGCCCTGAGGTGGGCTATTGCTTCAGCCTCCAAGGCAGTTTGCAACTGAGTCAGGTCTTTCTGTTGCTGCTCCACAACATTTTCCCTTTGAGTTCAGCCTCCACCGGTATGGATACTAAACCTTTTCCCTTGCTGGGGTTTTTTCCCCTGTCTTTTACCAAAGTTCAGCTTTTCTCTGGAACTAGCTGCAGATTTTGCCAGTTTTTCTCAGCCCACATCCCTCTTTACCAGGCTGGACAAGCTTTTTAAGTTTTTAGTAATTCTATCAGTGGAGAACAGGTCAGATCAGTTTTTACCCAAGATTCCATGATTTTTTTGCTGGAGAATATCAGTTTCAAGCAAAAAATTAATTTCTCCTTCATGCTGCAATGAGCAGTTCTCTCCATATAAAATACCTCTTCATCACCTCAAGAGTACCCTGCTCGCTGTGCCAATTAAAATGTAAGGCCCCCAAAATCTCGTTCAGTGTGACACTTAAAAGGGCTTTGGTTTTTCACGTACTCTCAGACACATGGGTGAAATACCAAGAAGATGTCCTCAAGAAGTCACAAAACCCAAAAAAACCCTGTACTGGCAACTTTAGAAAATCAAAGAACTTTGGCAAAAGGTTTCAAGCAGCATCCAATCAATACAAAACACTTCTCAAAGCATTAACTTAATCCATTCAATTTAACAGATTCTACGCCCGTCCGATTTTAAGTTACTCAAAATTCTGAGAACGGGAATTAGAAGAAGAAGGGGAAAGAGAGAAAGAAAAGAAATAGAAAAGAACAAACACAGCTAACATTACTGGTTCCAAAAGTGTTCAGGTTATACAAATTCCAAGAAGAGGTTGTGTTGGAGATGATACCAAATTTAAAATTTTTTTGTAANCTGCTCTATAGGCTCCTGCCTTTCCCAGTAGGGTTTACCATCATCTTGTCCCTTTTGTTCCCAGGACCATGTGGTCACCCAGAGGGCACCATCTTGAAAGGAAAGAGTGTGATGTCGTCTTCCCCTTGTCCTTCAAGCCATGCAGCCGTCCCTGCCAGGCGCCACCTTGGGAAGGATATTTCTGGCATTTCGTGTCTCTCTTTGTTCCCATGAGTTTTGTGAGGTTCAGCAATTTTGTATCTAGCAGTAATTTACTGTTATTTTTTGCCTGTTGCTGTTCCATTCATTAGTAAACGGTTATTTTTTCACTGATATCTACTCATATTTTGTTCTTTATTGGTAGAAAGGGATTGGTTAGAATTAAGGGAAGATTACTCATTTTAGAGCACCCAGCTCTTTAAATTATCTTAAACCAAGACAACCCCCATTGGTGAAATTTTCAAAACATTCTCCGTTCCATTTTTTTGGGGACAATTACTAATTTTCCCTTGTAACATAACCAATTCTGTTGCAGAGTGAGATAATATTATTGTGGACTCTGCCTCCTGATAAGTGAACTTTGTCTTACAGGCAGGCAGAGCTTCGGGTGAAGGGAAGTGAAGGAGCGTTGGCTTTGCTGACTCAAACCCCTTCGCTGGGGAGTGGAGGAAAGTGACACCATACTCAGGGAGTCCTGCCTCCCTCTCTGCCTCCTCAGTTTTTACATCTGGACAGAGTTTAGGGTGCAGGGAGGGTTTAGCTTTGCTTCATTAAACTCACCAGGGCTGAGGATTGTGCCATCATGTTCAAGGAGGTCCACCTTTTTTCCTCAGGGCTGAAAAACTCTAGTTCATTCTCCACACCTCCCCCAGCAGTGTTAATTTGCAACTCCAAAGCTCTTTGGCACTGGGCAAGTTTGTTTGACTGGTTTTTCAGGTTTTGGGCATTCCGTTCTCTATCTGCCCTGAGGTGGGCTATTGCTTCAGCCTCCAAGGCAGTTTGCAACTGAGTCAGGTCTTTCTGTTGCTGCTCCACAACATTTTCCCTTTGAGTTCAGCCTCCACCGGTATGGATACTAAACCTTTTCCCTTGCTGGGGTTTTTTCCCCTGTCTTTTACCAAAGTTCAGCTTTTCTCTGGAACTAGCTGCAGATTTTGCCAGTTTTTCTCAGCCCACATCCCTCTTTACCAGGCTGGACAAGCTTTTTAAGTTTTTAGTAATTCTATCAGTGGAGAACAGGTCAGATCAGTTTTTACCCAAGATTCCATGATTTTTTTGCTGGAGAATATCAGTTTCAAGCAAAAAATTAATTTCTCCTTCATGCTGCAATGAGCAGTTCTCTCCATATAAAATACCTCTTCATCACCTCAAGAGTACCCTGCTCGCTGTGCCAATTAAAATGTAAGGCCCCCAAAATCTCGTGCAGTGTGACACTTAAAAGGGCTTTGGTTTTTCACGTACTCTCAGACACATGGGTGAAATACCAAGAAGATGTCCTCAAGAAGTCACAAAACCCAAAAAAACCCTGTACTGGCAACTTTAGAAAATCAAAGAACTTTGGCAAAAGGTTTCAAGCAGCATCCAATCAATACAAAACACTTCTCAAAGCATTAACTTAATCCATTCAATTTAACAGATTCTACGCCCGTCCGATTTTAAGTTACTCAAAATTCTGAGAACGGGAATTAGAAGAAGAAGGGGAAAGAGAGAAAGAAAAGAAATAGAAAAGAACAAACACAGCTAACATTACTGGTTCCAAAAGTGTTCAGGTTATACAAATTCCAAGAAGAGGTTGTGTTGGAGATGATACCAAATTTAAAATTTTTTTGTAATTTTAGTCAGTCTTGTTCACCTTTGCCCCGAGGGAAGGGAATTGAAGTTTCTTTTCAAAGGTCTGTTAAATCACTCAGGGTGAGCTCAACGTCTCAACAGACTGGGAGTAGCACAGAAGATGCACAAAAGATAACGACCATCAACCACCATTAACGACCATTAACTTCAAACATCACCCCTGGCATGTTCAGAGACATCTGGTCCAGAAAAGCCTGATAAGAGAACCAAGGAATGAGGACCAAATTAGCATCGGAGGCGAAGAAATCTCTAACCAGTAGGAAACCAAATACTAAGAACTGTGTAACTTGGAAACCAGTAGGAAACCAAATACTAAGAACTGTGTAACTTGGGACCAATGAACATTGAAGCAATGAAATTCTATGGTTTTTTTCTGTATAAGTATCTGAAAAATCTAGTAAAATTCATGTGTCATGGAATGATTCTCTTTGCACACCTGGGCTATGTGTGGATGAAATTATTTCTGTTGCACATCTTGGCCAGAACAACATCCTGGCCAGAATAAAGTCATGCCTTGATTCTCTACCACTAAAAACATTATTGGAGGTTTTTGTTTTTCCTGCAGTTTTGGTGCCAGTAGGGTCAAGACATATACTTGCCTTGTGTCTCAGGTTAAATACCCTTTGACTTTTTTGGGTCCTGGTGGGAAATCCAGCCATCTGGCCACTCTGGGGCTAGATTGGGGTGCAGGGGTGGGGTGTGGAGCATTGCCTCTGATTTTCCAGGGATTGGTAGCCACTGAAGGGTTAGGCTAAACGAACGGGGAATGGGGTGCATGGAGTAGGACATCGCCTCACCAGGGCAGAGCCCAAGCTGCCCCTTCCTCCACACAAAAGCAGGTGAAATATTTCAAGCCAGCAATCCTTCCAGTCTCTCACTTATGGGGCTTGGAACACCCTGGTCTAGGTAAAGGCACCTGTCCTTTTGGCATCTGGGTGGGATTACATTATTCGTATGATCCATTCTGAGCCAAACCATTCTCTGACTCCATGATCTGTGGGCTGTCTCTGGCAGACCATTTGTTCACCAGGGTCCATCATCCTTTGCCTGATACTCTTGGGCACTGGTTTGGTCAAAAGGGAAGACATTGATGGTCAGATGACATCCATCCATGTGTGGAAGAAATGTGAATTTATAGTGACACCACAAGTCATTTGCACAAACTCAACCAAACGTCATTTACCACTGTGTACCCTGAGTATGGCTGATACCAATCCTAACTTGTGAATTGTCTCAGCCTCATGTGTCTGGACAGCAGCTTTGCCTGCCTGTGCTGAGGGAGTGCATCTCATCTGCCTCTGCTCCTGTGTGCAAGCCATGGAGCCTAGGCCACGTAAGGGAGTGGAGGAGAAGGAAGAGATGAGGTTGAGGGCTGTTCCCAGGAACTGTTGTTTCCCTTCCCCATTCCTGCCACCCTTTGGAGCTAGTCTCCCTGATGGCTTTTGGCTGTAGAGCAACCAGGGATGACTTTGTCAGGTCCAAGGGAAAAGGCTCAAAGGAAAATCCACTACAGGGAATCCCACCTTTGCTTCCTCCAGCTATTTTCCCTGAGCAGACTTGAAGCATTGTTACAGAATGAAGGAGGACTCAGAGGCCCATACATGGATGCAAAACAGCTTTATTGAGTGTAGAGAAAAAAAATACTCAGAGTGGCTCAGAGAGGGCACCAGAAGCAGCCATTAAGTTGCAGTAGGGATGTCCCTCTGCCTGGCCTGCAGAGGGAGAGGAGGGCAACAGGTCTCCACTAGATTGGACGGAGGAGACATGGACAGCAAAAGAAAGAGCAAAAGGAGAGAGGAGAAGAAGGGGACAATGNACCCCACGTGAGCTGGCAACTCTTCATCTGCCACTAGAACTGCTCTATAGGCTCCTGCCTTTCCCAGTAGGGTTTACCATCATCTTGTCCCTTTTGTTCCCAGGACCATGTGGTCACCCAGAGGGCACCATCTTGAAAGGAAAGAGTGTGATGTCGTCTTCCCCTTGTCCTTCAAGCCATGCAGCCGTCCCTGCCAGGCGCCACCTTGGGAAGGATATTTCTGGCATTTCGTGTCTCTCTTTGTTCCCATGAGTTTTGTGAGGTTCAGCAATTTTGTATCTAGCAGTAATTTACTGTTATTTTTTGCCTGTTGCTGTTCCATTCATTAGTAAACGGTTATTTTTTCACTGATATCTACTCATATTTTGTTCTTTATTGGTAGAAAGGGATTGGTTAGAATTAAGGGAAGATTACTCATTTTAGAGCACCCAGCTCTTTAAATTATCTTAAACCAAGACAACCCCCATTGGTGAAATTTTCAAAACATTCTCCGTTCCATTTTTTTGGGGACAATTACTAATTTTCCCTTGTAACATAACCAATTCTGTTGCAGAGTGAGATAATATTATTGTGGACTCTGCCTCCTGATAAGTGAACTTTGTCTTACAGGCAGGCAGAGCTTCGGGTGAAGGGAAGTGAAGGAGCGTTGGCTTTGCTGACTCAAACCCCTTCGCTGGGGAGTGGAGGAAAGTGACACCATACTCAGGGAGTCCTGCCTCCCTCTCTGCCTCCTCAGTTTTTACATCTGGACAGAGTTTAGGGTGCAGGGAGGGTTTAGCTTTGCTTCATTAAACTCACCAGGGCTGAGGATTGTGCCATCATGTTCAAGGAGGTCCACCTTTTTTCCTCAGGGCTGAAAAACTCTAGTTCATTCTCCACACCTCCCCCAGCAGTGTTAATTTGCAACTCCAAAGCTCTTTGGCACTGGGCAAGTTTGTTTGACTGGTTTTTCAGGTTTTGGGCATTCCGTTCTCTATCTGCCCTGAGGTGGGCTATTGCTTCAGCCTCCAAGGCAGTTTGCAACTGAGTCAGGTCTTTCTGTTGCTGCTCCACAACATTTTCCCTTTGAGTTCAGCCTCCACCGGTATGGATACTAAACCTTTTCCCTTGCTGGGGTTTTTTCCCCTGTCTTTTACCAAAGTTCAGCTTTTCTCTGGAACTAGCTGCAGATTTTGCCAGTTTTTCTCAGCCCACATCCCTCTTTACCAGGCTGGACAAGCTTTTTAAGTTTTTAGTAATTCTATCAGTGGAGAACAGGTCAGATCAGTTTTTACCCAAGATTCCATGATTTTTTTGCTGGAGAATATCAGTTTCAAGCAAAAAATTAATTTCTCCTTCATGCTGCAATGAGCAGTTCTCTCCATATAAAATACCTCTTCATCACCTCAAGAGTACCCTGCTCGCTGTGCCAATTAAAATGTAAGGCCCCCAAAATCTCGTGCAGTGTGACACTTAAAAGGGCTTTGGTTTTTCACGTACTCTCAGACACATGGGTGAAATACCAAGAAGATGTCCTCAAGAAGTCACAAAACCCAAAAAAACCCTGTACTGGCAACTTTAGAAAATCAAAGAACTTTGGCAAAAGGTTTCAAGCAGCATCCAATCAATACAAAACACTTCTCAAAGCATTAACTTAATCCATTCAATTTAACAGATTCTACGCCCGTCCGATTTTAAGTTACTCAAAATTCTGAGAACGGGAATTAGAAGAAGAAGGGGAAAGAGAGAAAGAAAAGAAATAGAAAAGAACAAACACAGCTAACATTACTGGTTCCAAAAGTGTTCAGGTTATACAAATTCCAAGAAGAGGTTGTGTTGGAGATGATACCAAATTTAAAATTTTTTTGTAATTTTAGTCAGTCTTGTTCACCTTTGCCCCGAGGGAAGGGAATTGAAGTTTCTTTTCAAAGGTCTGTTAAATCACTCAGGGTGAGCTCAACGTCTCAACAGACTGGGAGTAGCACAGAAGATGCACAAAAGATAACGACCATCAACCACCATTAACGACCATTAACTTCAAACATCACCCCTGGCATGTTCAGAGACATCTGGTCCAGAAAAGCCTGATAAGAGAACCAAGGAATGAGGACCAAATTAGCATCGGAGGCGAAGAAATCTCTAACCAGTAGGAAACCAAATACTAAGAACTGTGTAACTTGGAAACCAGTAGGAAACCAAATACTAAGAACTGTGTAACTTGGGACCAATGAACATTGAAGCAATGAAATTCTATGGTTTTTTTCTGTATAAGTATCTGAAAAATCTAGTAAAATTCATGTGTCATGGAATGATTCTCTTTGCACACCTGGGCTATGTGTGGATGAAATTATTTCTGTTGCACATCTTGGCCAGAACAACATCCTGGCCAGAATAAAGTCATGCCTTGATTCTCTACCACTAAAAACATTATTGCAGGTTTTTGTTTTTCCTGCAGTTTTGGTGCCAGTAGGGTCAAGACATATACTTGCCTTGTGTCTCAGGTTAAATACCCTTTGACTTTTTTGGGTCCTGGTGGGAAATCCAGCCATCTGGCCACTCTGGGGCTAGATTGGGGTGCAGGGGTGGGGTGTGGAGCATTGCCTCTGATTTTCCAGGGATTGGTAGCCACTGAAGGGTTAGGCTAAACGAACGGGGAATGGGGTGCATGGAGTAGGACATCGCCTCACCAGGGCAGAGCCCAAGCTGCCCCTTCCTCCACACAAAAGCAGGTGAAATATTTCAAGCCAGCAATCCTTCCAGTCTCTCACTTATGGGGCTTGGAACACCCTGGTCTAGGTAAAGGCACCTGTCCTTTTGGCATCTGGGTGGGATTACATTATTCGTATGATCCATTCTGAGCCAAACCATTCTCTGACTCCATGATCTGTGGGCTGTCTCTGGCAGACCATTTGTTCACCAGGGTCCATCATCCTTTGCCTGATACTCTTGGGCACTGGTTTGGTCAAAAGGGAAGACATTGATGGTCAGATGACATCCATCCATGTGTGGAAGAAATGTGAATTTATAGTGACACCACAAGTCATTTGCACAAACTCAACCAAACGTCATTTACCACTGTGTACCCTGAGTATGGCTGATACCAATCCTAACTTGTGAATTGTCTCAGCCTCATGTGTCTGGACAGCAGCTTTGCCTGCCTGTGCTGAGGGAGTGCATCTCATCTGCCTCTGCTCCTGTGTGCAAGCCATGGAGCCTAGGCCACGTAAGGGAGTGGAGGAGAAGGAAGAGATGAGGTTGAGGGCTGTTCCCAGGAACTGTTGTTTCCCTTCCCCATTCCTGCCACCCTTTGGAGCTAGTCTCCCTGATGGCTTTTGGCTGTAGAGCAACCAGGGATGACTTTGTCAGGTCCAAGGGAAAAGGCTCAAAGGAAAATCCACTACAGGGAATCCCACCTTTGCTTCCTCCAGCTATTTTCCCTGAGCAGACTTGAAGCATTGTTACAGAATGAAGGAGGACTCAGAGGCCCATACATGGATGCAAAACAGCTTTATTGAGTGTAGAGAAAAAAAATACTCAGAGTGGCTCAGAGAGGGCACCAGAAGCAGCCATTAAGTTGCAGTAGGGATGTCCCTCTGCCTGGCCTGCAGAGGGAGAGGAGGGCAACAGGTCTCCACTAGATTGGACGGAGGAGACATGGACAGCAAAAGAAAGAGCAAAAGGAGAGAGGAGAAGAAGGGGACAATGGCTTGAAACTCTAATTAAAATGTCCCAAATCTCCATCTCCTGCCCAGAACCATGTTCTGAGGTCTTGGAAGTTCTTGCCTAATGACATTGCCAGCAGATTTAGCAGGGACGGCATCTGTTGCCACCATAGCGGTTGGTGATGCAGGAGATGTCAAAGCCCCCAGAGTTGATGGGCACTCC